>CAMZMU010000060.1:13864861-14401824 GCA_947311845.1 Poa pratensis | reverse complement strand
GCGCAGAAAGTAAAATCAAGTGTTTCCAAGTGATGAAGCATCAACAGAATAATTTACTACTAACAATAGAATCAAAAGGTAACTTCATCTTCTTTCTAGGAAAGTGTTCCATACCTTTCTTGAATGGGAATTGATATTTAATATTTCCCTCTCTCATATCAATAATAGCACCAACAGTTCTAAGAAAAGGTCTTCCCAAAACAATAGACAAGAAGCATTGCATTCAATAACCAAAACAACAAAATCAACGGGACAAGGTTATTGTTAACCATTATAAAAACATCATAAACTCTCCCCAAAGGTTGTTTTTTAGTATTATCAGCAAGGTGAACGTCCAAATAACAGTGTTCCAAAGGTGCTAAATCAAGCATATCATAACAGTTTCTTAGGCATAAAGAAATACTAGCACCAAGATCACATAAAGCATTGCAATCAAAATCATTCACCTTCATTTAAATGATGGGCTCCCAACCATCTTCTAACTTCCTAGGGATAGAAGCTTCATGTTTTAATTTCTCTTCCCTAACTTGCATGAGAGCATTAGTAATATGTTTAGTAAAAGCCATGTTATAGCACTAGCATTAGGACTTCTAGCTAGCTTTTGCAACAACTTAATTACTTCAGAAATATTGCACCCATCAAAATCAAGTCATTATTATCAAAAGTAATGGGACCATTGTCTCCCACATCTCGAAAAATTTCAGCACTTTTATAAGGAACAGTTTCAGTGTTTTCAGCAATTTTAAACGTTTTGCAACAGAAGTAGAGACATTGCCAACACCAATTACTTTACCATTGATAGTAGAGGTTTGTTAACACTTGAGTTTACAGCATTTCAGTATAGTAATAGTATAAACTCTAGCAATACAATTCTTTTTAGCAATTTCATCCTCTCTTGCCCACCTAGCATGTAAATCAGCTAATCCTCACATTATTATCAATTTTAACTTGTATAGCATTGAGAGTTTTGCTCTCTTAACATCAATGAGGCATAGTTTTAATTTTTAACAAATCAACATCAAGAGCAAGACTATCACTTTAGAGCAAGAACATCAATTTTTCCCAAACTCTTCCTCAACAGATTTATTGAAAGCAGTTTGTGTACTAATAAAATCCTTAAGCATGACTTCAAGATCAGAGGGTACACTCTTATTATTGTTGTAGGAATTACCATAAGAATTAACATAACCATTGCCACTATTAAAAGGATAGGGCTTATAATTGTTATTACCAAAATTATTCCTATAAGCATTGTTGTTGAAGTTATTATTTTTAATGAAGTTCACATCAACATGCTCTTCTTGAGCAACCAAAGAAGCTAAAGGAACATTATTTGGATCAACATGCATTTTCCATTTGTAAGCATAGACATAATAGTATCAATCTTATCACTCAAGGAAAGGTTTCTTCAACAGAATTTACCTCTTACCTTGTGGAGCTGTTTCGGTGTGCCATTCAGAATAATTTATCATCATATCAATCAGAAGCTTGTTGCAGCACCCAAAGTGACGGACATAAAGGTACCTCCAGAGGCCGAATCCAATAGGTTTCTTGAAGAAAAATTTAATCCTGCATAAAAGGTTTGGATGATCATCCAAGCAGTCATCCATGGGTGGGACAATTCTTTACCAATGATTTCATTCTCTCCCATGCTTGAGCAACATGCTCATTAATCAATTGTTTGAAATTCATAATGCTACTACTCTCAAAGATATAATCTTAGCAGGAGGATAGTATTTTCCTATGAAAGCATTTTTGCATTAGTCCGTGAATCAATACTATTCTAGTCAAAGATAGCAACCATTCTTTAGCACGTCCTCTCAAAGAGAAAGGAAAAAGTTTCAGTTTAATAATATCACCATCTACATCCTTATACTTTTGCATCTCACAAAGTTCAACAAATTATTAAGGTGAGCAGCAGCATCATCAGTACTAACACCAGAGAATTGCTCTTTCATAACAAGATTTAAAAGTGCAGGTTTAATTTCATAGAATTCTGCTTAGAGGCAGGTGGAGCAATAGGTGTACTAATGAAATCATTGTTGTTCATTCTAGTAAAATCACTCAACTTAGTTTCTCAGCGTACTCATTTTAGCAAAATAAAAACAAAACAGAAAGATAACAACGTGAAAATAAAAGTAACTAATTTTTGTGTTTTTTTTATAAATAAAGCAAACAAGACTAAATAAAAATAAACTAAGCAGGACAATAACAAAGTAAAAGAGATTGGAAAAAAACTCTCCCCTTGCAGAAATCCTCTTGCTCCCCGCAACGGCGCCAGAAAAAGAGCTTGATTGCGTGGATCACACGTTCGCTGGAGACCCCAAGAGGAAGGTATGAAGCAGTGTAGCAGCAGTTTCCCTCAGTATGAAACCAAGGTTTAATCGAACCAGTAGGAGCAAGAAATCACTTCTGAAGGTTGTCAGTGGCGCGCTGACGTGGAATCTGCACACAACACAATCAAACTATTTTGCCCCAACGAAACAGTGAGGTTGTCAATCTCACCGGATTGCTGAAAACAAAGGATTAAACGTATGGTGTGGAAAACAGTAGTAAATTGCTGAAATGAAAAGGAACATGTTGCAGTTGGTTGTAATTATCAGTGTAAAAGAATGGACCGGTTCCACAGTTCACTAGTGGTGTCTCTCCATAAAAGATAACTAACATGTTGGGTGAACAAATTACAGCTGGGCAATTGACAAAATATTAAGCGCATGACAATGCATATATATGACATGATGATTACTATGATATTCATGTGGGCATTACGACAAATACATAGACCGTTATCCAATAGCGTCTATGACTAATAATCCACCGCTAGGTTGTCATACCGAGTTCCCCGTGGTATTAAGTTGCAAGCAACGAATAATTGCATTAAGTAATGTGCGTAAACTAAACAAATGCATTAGACCTAACGGCGTACCCTTAGCTAAGCATCGGTTATTTTATCCCTAGTGGCAATACATCCACAATCTTAGAAGTTATTGTCACTCTCCCAGAACCGGAGGCATGAACCCACTATCTAGCATAATACTCACTCTTGGAGTTACAAGCATCTACTTGGCCAAAGCATCTACTAGTAACGGAAAGCATGCAAGATCATAAATAACATATAAGATAGATTGATAATCAACTTGACATAGTATTCAATATTCATCGGATCCTAACAAACACAACATGTAGCATTACAATAAGATGATCTTGATCATGATAGACAGCTCACAAGATCTAAACATGATAGCATAAAGTGGAGAGACAACCATCTAGCTACTGCCATGGACCCGTAGTCCAAGGATGAACTACTCACGCATCACTCCGGAGGCAGGCATGGTAATGTAGAGCCCTCCGTGATGATTCCCCTCTCCGGCAGGGCGCCAGGAAGAGCTTCTGAACCTTCCCGAGCTAGGGTTGACGGCGGCGACGTCTCTGGAACTTTTCGTGGATAATGGCTCGGGTTTTAGGGTTTTCGCGTCGGAAAGAATAAATAGGCGAAAGGGTGGCGGATGCGGAGCCACGCGGGCCCCACACCACCCCACGGCGTGGTAGGGGGCCCGCGCGGCCTCATGGTGTGGGTGCCACGTCGCCCTGCTCCGTCTCTCCTCTGGACTCCGTCTTCGTGTTGGAAAAATAGGAGGTTCTGTCCAAGTTTCGTCCAATTCCGAGAATATTTCCAGACTAGCTTTTCTGGAATACAAAAACAGCAGAAAACAGGAACTGGCACTGTGGCATCTTGTTAATAGGTTAGTCCCAGAAAATGCATAAAAATGCTATGAAGTGTATATAAAATGTAACAATTGGTATAATATCAACATGGAACATCAGAAATTATAGATACGTTTGAGACGTATCAACCAACAGGCATCCTATAGAAGGTAAGCATGTAAAGCAAGCTACCGGTGAGAGACGTGTTTATTAACAACGTTCTACCTGCTATAGAAATATTTTTCCCATTCCAACAACCTAATTTCTTCATTAGTTTTTCACCTAAAGGATCCCAAGCCCCACCTTTTAATCTAGTCTCATCTGTTGGGACCCCAGATATTTCATTGCAAGTCACCAACCTGCAGGTGAAAATTTCTTCAAAAATCTTATTCTCTCTTGATTAATGCCTAGGCAATAAACCTCACTTTTGTGAAAGTTTATTTTTAAACCTGACATCTGTTCAAAGAGGCACAAAATGAATTTTAGATTTCTGGCTTGTTCTAAATTATCCTGAAGAAGACGAATCGTGTCATCTCCATACTGCAGAATCGAGACTCCTTTATTGATTAAGTGGCAATATAACCCATTTAACAAACCACATTCCGTCGCTCTCTCAATCATAATTGCAAGCACATCACCAGCAAGGTCGAAAAGCAAAAGGGGAAAGTGGATCCCTTGCCTAAGCCCTTGGTGTGCAGAAATAAGGCCCCACCTCGCCGTTCACTTTTATTCCTACTTTACCACCTGAAACTATTTTCAACACCAAGTCATTAAATTTATGTGGGAACCCCTTCATTTCCAAGACATGAAGAAGAAAAGGCCATTTGATTTTATCAAAAGCTTTTTCAAAATCGATCTTAAAGAGAATCCTAGCACTTTTGCTATGTGAAGATCATTTAGTACTTTTCCAAGTATTATGAATCTGTTTCTAAGAAAGGCAGTCTGTGTAATCTTAACTACTTTAGATATGACTGGAGTTAAGCGATTGATGATCCCGAAGAGCAAGTTTTGATGCCTGCACAAATAGACGGGATTAGGTTGAGACTCCAAGTGCAGAGTGTATAGTAAGTGGAAGACAGTTTTCCCCCGAGGGTGACTCGAGGTTTAATATCGAACTCTCGGGAATCTGAAGTGGTAGATTATCTTCTTATCCTTCTTTGGTTACTACAAAATAAGGTTAGATGTTTTGGTCCTCAACCTCACCTGTGGTTGTCAAGCACAAGGTGTAAGAATGATATCAGGATAGTTATGCAATGCAAACAAGAAATAAATATGCAATGATGGTGGATGCAATGATAAATGATATTTTTGGGTTTTTAAATGATGTATGCAAGATGAAAAGTATTTTTGTATTTTCGGATTTAATGATGGCTGAAAACAGAAAAGTGGTATATGATTTGAGAAAGTGTTTCTTATGATTAAAAATGGACTGGGGTTCATGGTTTCACAAATGCACTCTCTCTTTATAAAGTAGTAGACAATGGAACACACATAGTTAACATATGAGATTGCAACACAGGGTTTGATAACAAGTTACTTAGATATATGGGCATCACGTCCTAACATAGAGATCTTTGGTTATTAACCTCTCTTATACTCCACCAAGATGCGAACTAAATCATAACACCTCAGTAATTAAGATAACTCAGAGTATAGCATTAAGTATCATGACATGAAGTGAAATAAGAACATGCTAGATCTAGTCATGGAGTAGTGGCAATGGTCACGCCCACATCCCCGGTAGCATGGTATTTTAGTTTATCCCTAGTGAGGCAACAAAGTAAGGTAAAGATACCAAAGTGGATCGCGGAACTTTCTCTCACGTTCACTGCACTAGCCACCCCCCGTTACTCCAACTAATGCACACGTTCCTCCACACACGCTCTCATAAACATGCTTGATCAAAACAAGTAGACAAGAACGGTACATAATATGCATCTATACTCATAACTGAAACAAACATTGCAATCTCAAACTATATTAACTCATAAAGATCCACCACAAAGGTATTACAACGGGACCGTAATCATGTTCAGCAGCTCATACAGTGCTAATTAGTGAAGCTCAAGAGAGGAGATACATAAGTTACTTCCACAAACCCATAGTCTAGAGGTGGACTACTCCCTCTTCATCATGGAGACGGTGGAGAAGTCGATGGCGAAGATGGAGACCACGCCGGCAGCGCCCCGCCGGAGTTTTCCCCCTCCAATCTGCAGCTCCTGATCTCCGTTTCGGTGTTTCTGTGTTTGTGCGGCGCTCCTTCTAGAAACGTCGGGGACCTTTTTTATAGGCGTTTTTAGTCAAAACTATGTCGGTGGAGCGAAGATCGACGGCAACGGAGCCACGAGGACCAAACGGGTGGGTCCCACACAGCCTGGTACTTGGCCGCGTGGGCCCTGCTCGTTTGGCCCTCGGGCCTCCGTTGCTCGCTTCCTTTTTCCGTAGTCCTTCTTCCTTCCAAATATTGACGCCCGTAAATTTCCAGGTGATTTCGTTGACGTTTGGTCCCTGAAACATTAAAAAAGAAAACGGGTTTTCTGCCTGCGCAGGGTTAATTCCATAAAATAGGGAATAAATGAATATTCCCAAAAATCATATAAAACATTGATATAACCCTTATATGATGCAAATATGATTGGAATATAAGCAATTAAAGTGCAAAGTTCATGTATGCATTTTACATGCATCAACACCCCCAAGCTTAATCCATGCTCGTCCTCGAGTATGAAGATGATAAAACTAACATAGACTTTTCAATTTAATACTTAACAATGGATATCAAAGATGATTACTATTGCTACATATCAATGATTCATTCTTCAAAGGAGTAGCAATATGCAAATAGTTTATGAAGTGATATCAAGTATTCAAGACAAGGATGTTCATTGATAGTTCACAAAGTAACATGGTAGCAAGTAATATGGAACACATGTATGGATAATGATAAGTAGAACATCCTACAATGGTCATAGAGTGTTATGAAAATCTAATATGATAGGTGTACACTTTGGAAAGATGTATATGTGAGTAGAGGTAAATCATGCATAAGTTTCATCCAACTTCCAAACTCTTCTACTTAAGTTAATGATTGCAATAAGGTATTCATTGGTGTCAAGCTCTCATTGCCCCTATCATAGCATCTTGAATGATTAAGGTTAAAGTGAAAGCAAATATGAGTAGTGTGCTTGAAAAAGAATGGGTTGAATGTCTCATGCCCCTTGAATACAAGTACTTACACATGTGTTACTCAACTTGGAAATAAAGCAAGTTCAATTAAATATCATTGTAAGCATAATAGTATCATCAAGACGTCAACTGGGGTACCTCTTGTCCCAAGATATGGAACAAGCCCATATCAAAATGACAAGACAAACAAACAAAATGAACAATCTCAACACCCTTTTTATTTACCATTTGGAATAGTTTTTTTATTGCAAGGTGTATCACAGAAGGTTCACCATAGTATGTAAGTAAATTTCCACCATGAATGATGCATGGCTTAGATTAGCGGCCCAGGCGTCTCTAACCATTTACACAAACTCATTTAAACTCACTCTATTTCCACATTTATTTCAACATGATAAGCATCCACAGACAAAAGCACATGATATCAACTAAATGAGATGAAGACGTGTTGAAAGCTTGCCATGTGACAGCACATATGGGCTAACTTCCAACCCAAAACATTCATCAAGCCACAAACATCATAATCTTAATCACAATGGGTCAAGTTTTATTAATGCAAATAAAAGAACATTGTGCATCAAGTACGTGAGAGCTATATAACCAATTTTTTCAATTGCAATCAATAACATAAACATTTTCATTCAGAGGTAAGATAACACAAACAACATGTTAAACATACTCGGAATAGCATAAAGCCAATAGGTAGATATGGTGGACTCACTGGAATAATTTTGGTTGAAGGTGTTGGAAACAAGTTTTTGCTGTTGGAGTTTTTGGGCTAGCAAAAGGGAGAAAGTTGACCATCTAGATGCATGCATGAGTGTCCATAGAACTAACTAATCCATGTTAAACCAAGTGAAATAACAATCAGCACCAAAACATGAATAAGTGATTGTCGGGGGAGTACCCCCGGGTAGGGTCAAGGCTTGGCATAAGTGGAGTTCAAAGGCGTGCCGAGGTACGGAGAGGGCCGACCTGTTTGGGCCTGAGCGCATCCGAGCTTTACTTTTGCCTGGAGAATAAAGGCTGACCTATCTTGGACCAGAGGGGTCCGAGGTACCCCGTTGGCATGGGCCGAGGTTCATGATCCGAGCTGTGATCAGCCGACCTAACTACCTCGGTGCTATGGTTGGGGTTGTGAGTGCAGGAGGAGCTATGGGAAGGAAGTGAGGTCCGACCTGGTAAAAGATCTTAAGCCCAGGAGCCGGGCTAACCACGGCAGGAGGCCGTAGCTCGGGCAGGAGTCAATGCTCCAGTCACTTCCCGCCTGACACGGGCGTCTGTCACGGAGCGTGGCAGAGGCGTGCCCCGGTTCGGCGGGTTGCACGCCTCTGACCACTGACCCCGTGAGATCCGGGGTCAGGGCTATGAGGTAGCTCAGCGCGGCTACGTCCTAGTCAGAGGGGACATCCTAGCTCCACTGTGGTGACGCAGGGGATGGGCAGGTCATGTCTTGTCCCTGACAAGAGTACAATGATGATCAAAGCAGAGGCATGGCTACAGTGCTCAGCGAGGGGCATTACGGTAACCCGACTGGCCTATATAGGGGCTTCCCCCCTCCTGCGGACGAGGACGGGAAAAGAAAGAGAAGAGACCCCGGCACCCTAGTTCATTCTCCTGGTAACTTGATCTCCCACCTCAAGCTCTCACCATTGTATCCTCACACAGCTCGAGGAGCGACCTTACTTGTTGCTTGAGCTATACACTGACTAGGATAGTGCTGTAGTAGGGGTGTTACCTCCGCAAGAGGGCCCCGAAGCAGGGTACATCGCGGGTGCTTCGCGTTCTTGGTGGTTGGTTTTCAGTTCGTGTTCTTGCCGCGTTTTGTGTGTTCTTGCTTGTGCACTTCGAGAGTGCATAAACCCTCCCCGGATTCCCCCAACGACCATTCGGCCCCATCTTAGCCATACCCATGGCATCTGTCGTGATCCCACCACGACAGTTGGCGCCCACCGTGGGGCAGATTGAGGCGTTGGAGGGAGTTTACATCCGGACGGGCTCAGGCGAGCGTGTTCTTTCCGGGCTTATCGCCAAGATCGGGAGTTCAACTTCGTCAGCGACAATGCGGGGTGCTTCGCCGGCAAGCCCTTCCCCGAGCATGGCTTCACCATGATGCTTGGCAGCTTCGTCACCTACGTTGCTGTCGAGGTTGTTCGCGAGTACCCGGAGCAGGTGCTCGTGGACGACGAAACTCTCTCCTGCGGCGCTAGGTCGGCGTATCACTCGCCCTGAGAGCTGCGTGAGGTGATGATGACCGGTACGGTGATGCCGCTGGCAGAGGAGATGCCAGCAGATCCAAGCCGGCCGAGGTGTGGCTAAGGTGAGAGCTGCAAAGCCCAGGCTAGAGAAGAGTTGCCTGGCACCCCTGAGGTGCAGGGCCGAGGTGCAGTCCTAACAGAGATAGCGGAGACACTAGCAGATCTGTAGATCCCGGAGTAGATATAGTGGTGACTGCGGCCGAGCTAGAGGAGAAGCGTGTCTTGTTGCAAAAGGAGGCTGTAGCCAATGATAGCAGCCCGAGATGAGTTCAATAGAGATCTGCGTGAGTACAATGCAGCGAATGGCTTCACCCCGGTTGCAGCTGATACCAATAGGTTAGCCGGGTGCGGCAGAGAGGCAAGGGCTCAATGACGAGATGAACAGGGAGGCTCGACCTACCACCTCGGCTAGGAGTGAGAGTCGCGTGTCAACTGGAAGGCCGGTGTATAGTTCCCCTGCAAGAACCTCAGAGCTGCCGAGGCAGGCAGGGCCGAGCTATCCGGGTTGACTGGAGATGCATGGCGTGCGCAGCAGAAGCGAGTCAATGAATTGGGTATGTAGCCAACAGCAGAATGAGGCTCTCCGCAGAGCCGGGGCTGGTGATTCGCAGATGGTTTATCAGCTAGGCCCTTAGTCAGGTGTCCAAGGGGCAAGCCTCGTCTCCACTCGTCGAGGAGCCGATCGAGCCCGGAGTGTCAACTCGGGTCAGAACAAGCAGCTGCTGAAGTATGATCCGGTGTTAGCAGCAAAGCAGAAGGTGGGCCAGGGCAATGCTAGCCGGCTAGGGTAACTCCGCCAGGGAAATCAGAATGGGGGCAAGCAGCATCGGCTGGCCGAGGTAAACCACCTCCGCCCCCGAGGTATCAGCAACAACCCCGGCCGCAGGACAGTATCAGCGAGAGCCGGAGTATGCAGCAACCTCAGAATGTCGGTCAAGGCGATGACCGATATGATGATGGAGACTCGGCCATGGCGCGATGGATACCACAGAGTGGATGGGGCGTTGGGACCTCGGATAGGATCGGATGTTAGCTCCAGGCGATGTTCGAACAAGCTGGATAGAATCTACTTGTCCGAGCAACTGGAGGAGGAAGGCCCTCCTGGTCCGGCGTGTTTTGGACCTCGGATCATGAAGGAGCCACCACCCCAGTATCTCAGTTCCAGTTAGGTCGGAACACCAAGCCATACAACGGGAGCACCAAGCCACAAGATTGGCTGACAGATTATGTATCCTCGGTGCACATAGCGGGGGGCAATCGCCGATGGGCGGTCCGGTATCTCCCGCACATGTTGGAAGGTCCAGCTCGGATCTGGCTGAATAATTTGCCGGAGTATAGTATCAACTCCTGGATAGACTTGGAGCTGGCGTTTAACAGCAACTTTGCTAGTACATACAAGAGGCCAAACCGACCTCAGCTCCTGGCGCATGTAAGCAAGATGATCATGAAACTGACCGAGAATTCTTAACTCGGTGGAGCAATGTTCGGAATTCCTGTGAAGGAGTTGTAGAGGCACAGGCCATTTCCTGGTTTGCAGATGGTTGTCGACATGGCAGCATGCTGTGGCAGAGGCTCCAAGAGATATGCCGAAATCCCTAGCAGAAACAATCCGGATTGCAGATTCTTATGCTCTGGTGATCCGATGCAGCCAGCAGCGAGGCAGGAGCACGTAACAGAAGAGGGAGCCAATAAACAACCGGCTCGGACCAAGGTGTAATGACCGCCAAGAGTTCGGACAAAGAGGAGGGAGCCGGACTACCCATACACCTCGAACCAAGTTGCAGCGGTGAACCCGGATCAGCCCGAGCTGGAGGTGTCCAGAGGCCGAAAATCAATGGTCCGGCATTTAGTCCGAACCCGGAGCCACCCTTGACTTATGAATCAATGATAGATGGTCCTTGCCGTTACCATACGACCGACCCGCGTAAGCCAGCCAACCATTCAACCCGGCAGTGCAGCTGGAACCGCAGAATCAGGAAGAAGGGGCAAGGCCGGAGGAAACAGAGGAGGACCACCTCAGAGATTTCAGCCGAGGTCACCCAATCTGTCCGGAGCAAATGTTACCCCATAACCACTGCACCTCCTCCGAGGCCTGCAGCAGCAAGACCGTGAATGTGTGAATGTCCGAGGTAACAACAACAATGGTGCCGGACCAAGTCAGCAGTATGAATACCCCGGAAATGACTATAGAGAGGCTCATGCGAGCTATGTGGTCTTTGTGACCGAGCCAACTGACAAGAAGAGCGTGCAGAGGCGTGCCATGGAGGTGAATGCAGTAATGCCGGTGGTGCCGACCTATATGAACTGGTCTGAGCAGGAGATCACTTGGAGCAGAAAGACACACCTCGGATCATGCCGAGCCCTGGAAAGTATGCCCTGGTGGTAGATCCGACGTTGTGTGGGCCTACTAACAATGTGAGGTTTACCCGAGTTCTGGTGGACAATGGCAGTGCCATCAACATCATGTACCGAGACACAATGGTGAAATTGGGCATATCGCCAAATCAGTTGATGCCAAGCAGTTGTACTTTTCATGGGATTGTGCCTGGCGTTTCCTGTGCACCCATGGGCAAGATATGGGTGGATGTAGCATTTGGAACCAAGGATAACTGCCGAGTTGAGAGTATCGAGTTCGAGGTGGTGGACTTGGAGAGTGCATACCATGCATTGCTTGGAAGGCCAGCTCTGGCCAAGTTCATGATTTCCACCCATGTTGCATACCTGAAGATGAAAATGCCAGGGCCTAATGGGATCATAACCATCTCGGGTGACTACAAGCGAGCCATTCAGTGTGCCTCGGCGGGGTCTAATCTGGCCGAGTCTTTGGTGATTGCAGCTGAGAAGAAGAAACTGCACAAGTGGTGGCAATGGCGCAGTCAACGCAGCTCGGCGTCCGGACTGATGAGCCCGGACTCAGCTGCTGCGTTCGAGGTGCCCAAGGAGACCAAGAGATCCCCATTGACCCGGAGCACCCAGAGCATGGCCATCATTGGGACCGGGCTGGGCGAGAAATAGGAAAGCGCGCTCTGTCACTTCCTCCGTGAGAATCGGGATATCTTTGCATGGTCAGCCAAGGACCTGCCTGGTGTTCCGAGGGAGTTGGCAGAGCACTCTTTATTTGTCAGGCCGGAGGTGAAACCGGTGAGGCAACCGACCCGTCGTCTCTCAGACGACCGAGACAAGTGGTGCTGGACGAGCTGGCTAAGTTGCTTGCAGCCGGGTTCATTATGGAGGTGCTGCATCCGGACTGGATATCCAATCCAGTCTTGGTGGAAAAGAAGAAAGACGAGCCAGCCGTGGTCAAGGTGTGGCGCATGTGCATTGACTTCACTAACCTCAACAAGGCGTGCCCGAAAGATCCGTTTCCATTACCTCGGATTGATCAAGTGATCGATTCCACTGCTGGTTGTGAACTGTTGTCTTTTATCGATGCGTACTCTGGTTTTCACCAGATACCACTGAACCGAAAGATCAAATAAAGACTGCTTTATTACCCCGTATGGGGCGTATTGCTATCGTGTCATGTGTTTTGGTCTGAGAAATGCCGGGGCAACTTATCAGAGGTGTATGCAGAAATGCCTGCACTCTCAAATGGGCAAAAATGTGCAAGTGTATGTCGATGATATTGTCATCAAAACTAAGGAGAAACATACTCTCCTCGAGGATCTCGAGGAGACATTTGTGAATTTGAGAAAGTATCGGTTGAAACTTAACCCGGACAAGTGCACCTTTGGTGTCCCGGCTGGAAAGTTGCTGGATTCCTGGTGTCTAGCCGAGGTATCGAGGTTAACCCGGCCAAGATCCGAGCTATTGAGAACATGAGTTACCGAAGTGTTTGAAAGATGTGCAGAAATTCACAGGGTGCCTAGCCTCGTTGAGCCGATTTGTACGGTTGGGAGAAAAAGCCTTACCTTTGTACCAGCTCATGAAGAAAAGTACCGGGTTTACATGGACCCCGCAGGCCGACGTGGCGTTCAGTGAGCTGAAAAAGATGTTGTCCACCGCCCGGTGTTGGCATCACCATTGCACAATGAGCCGATGTTACTTTACATTGCGGCCACAAACCGAGTTGTAAGTGTGGCAGTGGTGGTGGAGCGCGAAGAAGGTGGCAGGTCGGTGCAGAGACCGGTGTATTACTTGAGCGAGGTGATCTCTACCTCGAAGCAGAATTACCCTCACTACCAGAAGATGACGTATGGTGTCTACCTGGCGGTCAAGAAGTTGAAGCATTATTTCCAGGAGCATCCCATGACGGTGGTGTGCGAAGCTCCAATCTCGGAGATCATCGGGTGCAAAGATGCAACTGGCCGAGTTGCCAAATGGGCGATTGAGGTGTCTCCATATGCACCACATTATGAGAGAAGAGATGCAATTAAATCCCAGGCGTTGCCGGACTTCTTTTGTGATTGGGCCGAGATGCAGTATGAGCCACCCAGGCCGGACTATAATTATTGGAAAATGCATTTTGATGGGTCCAAACAAAGATCGGGCTGGGGGCTGGAATAGTCCTCACCTCGCCAAAGCGAGATCAGCTGAAGTACGTGCTGCAGATTCATTTCTCAGCATCAAACAATGTGGCGGAGTATGAGGCCTTAATCCATGGCCTCAAGGTGGCAAAGGAGATCGGTATCCGGCGTGTAGAGTGCTTCGGCGATTCCGACCTGGTGGTGCAACAATCTTCTGGAACTTGGGATGCTCTGGATGCCAACATGGCGTTATATCGGTTCCATGTGCAAAAGATATCCGGGTTCTTTGAAGGGTGTGAGTACAGGCATATACCTCGGGCAGAAAATGATGCTGCCGACGTGTTGTCAAAGCTCGGTTCATCAAAGAGGCAGTACCACCAGGGGTAGCCCTGAATCACTTGAGAACTCCTTCAATCAAACCTTCTCCTGAATCCGAATCTATTTTCATCCCGGCGGAGCAAGAGCCCGGACCTGTTCCAATGGAGGTAGACGTCGGATGCGTTTGGTCGGACCCGGGGACTGCGTGGCAGAGCTCGGGGACTGCGCCGACTCGGGGACTGGTCGCAGGATGGTGGAGGAAATAATGGAGGAGATTATGGTGGCCGAACCAATGGAGGTGGACGAGAACTTTTTCCTTTGCACCCAGTGCCGGAGTGGGCGCAGCAAATCATGAAGTTCATAACGGAGGGAAGCTTGCCAAGTGACACAACCGAGGCTAGGAGAATCCAAAGGAGGGCAAGGCGTACACCATCATCAACAAGGAGCTCTATAAAAGAAGCGTAACCGAGGTGTTGCAACGGTGTGTCGAGCCAGCTGAAGGCAAGGAGATGCTTTTGGAGATCCACCAAGGAGAGTGTGGTCATCATTGCAGCACAAGAGCTTGGTGGCCAAGGTGTTCGCATGGGTTCTATTGGCCCACTGCTCTTGCTGATGCAGAGGACATAGTCCGGAGATGTGAAGGATGCCAAAGGTTTGCCAAGCAAAACATGTGCCAGCCTCGGCGCTCAAAACAATTCCTATCACTTGGCCGTTTGCGGTATGGTGTTTGGATATGGTGGGAGAGTTCAAACCAGCCCGAGGTAACATGACACACATACTGGTGATGGTGGACAAATTCACCAAATGGATCGAGGTGAAACCAATCCGGAAGTTGGATGGTCATTCAGCAGTGACTTTCTTGAAGGAATCATTCTGCGATATGGGTACCCCCATAGCATTATCTCGGACAACGGCACGAACTTTGCTGTTGGAGAATTTGCTCGGTTTTGCATGAACAAGGGAATCCGGCTGGACATAGCCTCGGTGGCACATCCGGAGTCTAATGGGCAAGTGGAAAGATCAAATGCTCTAGTGTTGGCCGGCATCAAGGCTCGGCTCATTGAACCACTGCTGAAAACTCCGGGGTGTTGGATAGATGAGATACCAGCAGTACTGTGGGGTCTAAGGACCACGCCAAATCGATCAACTGGCTATACGCCATTTTTTATGGTCTATGGGGCAGAAGCTGTACTACCCACTGACATTGAGTATGATGCGCCCAGAGTGGCAATGTACACTGAAGCCGAGGCAAAAGAGGCTCGGGAGGATGCAGTAGATCTGCTTGAGGAGGCTAGAGAGTTGGCCTCATCTCGGTCAGCAATATACCAGCAAGGTCTCCGGCGTTATCATAGCCGGAATGTCAACCCTCGTGTGTTTCACGAGGGAGATTTGGTGCTGAGGCTGGTGCAGCGCAAGAAAGGTCGGCACAAGTTGTCACCTCCATGGGAGGGACCGTTCATTGTGAGCCGAGCTCTGCTCAATGATTCCTACTATCTATAGATGCGCAGGAACCAAGGGAAGATGGGCTGGACAACCCCGGATCAGAGGTCAGGCGACCATGGAATAGCTCTACTCCGACCTTTCTACTCATGAAAGGCGCAATGTATGTACCTCGGTTAATCCTTAATGAAATGTCGGCACTCCGAGGTTGAAGCTCGGGGACTGCCTCGCTCTGTGCTTGTGTTTTATTTCTGTTTGTCAGTTTTGTTCATATGCCGAACTATTTTGAACCTCGTCTCAAACTTCAAGTAATGTGTGCTATGTAACTAATCTTGTGACTCGACTGGCATCTGCCTAAAAGGTAGTCAAGAGCAAAGATGAAAAAACGTGGGAGACATGAAAATGGACTCGGGGACTCGGTCCAAAAATATAGTTCGGCATGTGTCGTTTACTAACCCCTGTCTTTACCTTTCGTTTATGTCGGATGGTTTTGGAAACACACTTCGAGATTTGCTAAGTACTGTATGCTATAAACAACAATCTTGTGACTCGACTGTCGAACGCCTAAATGGTAGACAAGAGCAAAGAATGCCAGATATAGTAAACACGAAAGTGAACTCGGGGACTCGTTCCAAAAGGGTTCGGCATAAAGTTTTAGAAAAGCATGGTTCGGATAATAGTACTGGTAGCAAAGCAAACTACTTAAGGTCTGTTACATCTGCACCCGGCATACCGGGGATTTAATATTTTGTTCGAGACAAGTTCAGGCCTCGGAAGAAGGAGCCTCGGGCGCAGGAACCTCGGGCGCAGGAACCTCGGGCGCAGGAACACCTCGGTCGCGGAGGCAACCTCGGTTGTTGGAGTGGATGCCGGAGTGTCCGTCACGTCGGGGAGATCACCTCGGTGGTTACAGCTTTGCCGGACTTGCCCTTGGAGTTCGGAGGTTCGTCGAAGCTGAAGTCATCATCAGAGCCTTCAGCCACCTCGGTTGTTTTGCCGGCCTTGCCCTTGGAGCTCTCAGGCTCGTCAAAGTCAATTCCTCGCCTCAGAACTTTCTTCACCGGACTCTTCCTCGTCCGAGCTCTCTTCGTCCTCTGAGTAGAGGCGCCCTTCATTGAAGATCCGGGTGTTTGCATAACTTGCAAAGAGGTCGGCTGCTGCTTGGCGTTTCGCAATGCCATCAGGGGTGGAGTTCCAAGGAGAGCCCTTGCGCAAGGAGGTAACAGTGTGGATCTCAATCTCTTCATACCAAGACAGCACGAACACCAGGGCCTTGTCCGCTCCAGCCCGAGCTGATGAGCATCTCCACTCCCGAAGTCTAGCCTCGGCTCCTTTCAGCTTTGTGGCGAGCTCGTCGATGCAAGTGGGAGCCTTAACCTTGGGCCAGAGGGCACGGTGGACCTCGATGGCAGCATCAACAAGCTTAGTTCCAATGCCCGAGCGGCCTGATCCGAGCATTAAGGGCAACAAGGTGGTCCTGGATATCCCAGCTTTCGCTGAGGGTTTCTGTCTCAGCCCTCTTTGTCCGAGCTGCTTGAACTTCGCGGATAGCCTTGTCCTTGGAGTGCTCGAAGTTCTCTGAAGAAGACAAAAAGGCTGTCGCTGAAATAAGGCATACGGTGGCACGGGGTGTAGGTCGGCAGAAAATAAGGAAAAGGGGAAAAGAAACTTACTGTCCATTTGGTCATTAATCCGAGTAAGCTCGGACAAACAGCTCTTTGATAAAGCTCGGAGGGCGATAAGTTCGGCTTCGGCCGAGGTGGCGCGGCTCTCCAGGGTCTTGGCAAGCTCTTGCTGCTGTTCGGCGGCCTGGTCCTTGACCTTCATAGCGTCCTCCACAGCAGATTTGGCTTCGTTAGCCCGGTTCAGCTCTTGTTGCAGCCGAGCTATTTCATCCTCGGCTGTCTTCAACTTGGAGGCGTAATCTTTGTCGCTCTGCTCCTTGCGGATAGAAGAGTCCGATGAGACTTCTTCAGTCTGTTGTGATCCAGCAGGAGGTTCTTGAAGACCTTTGTCCGAGCATTGTTGCACTCCTGAAAAAATAGAGAGATCAGTTCGGAGAAATCCGAGGTATTTCTAGCACCCGAGGCCCAATTGAGTCCCGGGGACTTGGCATTGGCCTCGGGGACTCAGCTGGAGAAATGACAAGTTTTTGAGATTCAAGCCGAGCAATTTTAACTCGGTGGAGTGTCAATTGCTCAACCCGAATCTCGGGGACTGGGAATAGTATATGTTTGTCATTTGATTTCAAAGGAAGAAAGAGAGTTGCGTAATGAAACTTACCGAGGCCTTCTTGCTGCAATCAAGGACTGCAGTCTGCATGGTGTAGATGGACTGAGCACGGCGCTGGGTCCAACGGGATGCTCAGAGCCGGGTTAGAGGAGACCTCGCATGTCAGCCGAGTTCCAATCCATGTCATAGTGCTTCTCCGAGCCTAAGTGTTCCCGCTCTTGGTCCGGAGTGCCCGACCTCCCAGCTGCTGATGTCCGGCTGAGTAGTAGCAGCAAAAAGAGCTCGGGAGGTGGCGACCTGAGAGCTTGAGGGCGCAATCTTGGTGGAGGTGGACTTCGGCGCAGGAACGTGCGGCACCAGTTGGGTGCTCGCAGCCTTGGGTCCCGTGGCGGTGGCGGCATTGGAGTTTGTTGTGGCTGTTTGGGGGCTCAACAGCTGAGCTGAATCTTTCTGCTGCTGCTGGAGTTTTGCTTCTGCTGCTGTTGTTGTTGTTTCTTCTTTTGCTGCTGCTGCTGCTGGTTGCGCGCAGCCTGAGACTTGGGGGAGAGCCGAGACTCCTGCACGGTTCAGCCGGAGTCTTGGCGCGATCTGTCTCCGCATCCTTCTGAGGAGGCGGAGGAGTCTGACCTCGGCGGGGAGCAGAGCTCGGCGGTGGAAGTTCGGTGGAGAGACGCGCACCGGGGAGGAGATGGTCTTCTCCGGGCTGGTAAGGTCAATGGACCGTTCTGGAGGAGAGGCTCTGGCGGGGCTTCCGAGGTTAACCTCAACCTCGGGGTCTGAGCTTCAACCACTGGAGGCAGTGGTGAGTGTATCGAGCTATGGCTCTGCTTGACTGCCGAGCCGGGCTAGACAAAAAGAGAAAGATTAAGTTAGAGTGTAAAAACTTAAACTCGGAGCAGCGTGAGAGTAAGGAGGAGCAAAGGAGGAGCAAAGGTGACTTACGCATCTTCCTCCACGGGGCCTCGTTTCTTGCGCCTCGCCGAGGTTTTCTTGGCACGCTTGGCTTTGGGCGCCGCAGTATCCGAGGTCTTGGAAGCCTCGGCATCCGAGGTACCAGGTCCTGAGCGCTTCCGGGAAGCTGCAGACGCTGGATGAAAGTTCTTATATGTTGGAGGAGCATATGAAATGGGAATAATGTTGACAGGTTCCAGAATTTGGCAATCGTCATCGTCATCATCGTCGTCAGACCAGTCTCTGATGGAAGTGGGAACTTGTTTCTTACCCGGGTTGGAGGAGCCAGTCTTTGGGGCGGACCTCGGAACGGCCTTAGGGATCGGAAGGTGATCCTCATTGTCCGGGTCTTCAGTCTCTGAACCTTCCAGGGCGAGGCGGGCAGGAGCCCAGTTCGACGGCTCCGGGCCGTCCTCGATCAGCTGCCGGGCGAACCGCTGCAGGAGTGGCAAAAAAGAATTGAGTTAAGAAGCAACCGAGGTGTGCAAGACCGGAGCGTGAGCTCGGAAATTTAGTAAAGTACTCACTTGCTCCGGAAGATTTTCTCTGTTGTGAGGCTCCACGCCCCATGTCCACTCCTCGTCCATTTCAGTCTGGGCAACGGCTTTGACCCGGCGCCACTGAGGCCTTGGAGAGCGCCTTGCTGCTGATCCGTGTAGGATCGAGTAGACCTTCCATATGGCAGATCTTATGGGCTCGTTGTTGGAGGGGGCTGACCCTTCGATCTACAAAAGTCCGGAGGATGTCATCGGAACCCCACCCTCTTTTCTTGAGATCCAGCATGTATTCATGGATCTCTTGAACCTCGGCGTAGGCGTCCTCCGGGTTGAAATCCCAGTTGAGTTGTGCAGTGGGAGGGCCGAGCTGGAAGTCCGGGAGGTTGATGAGGTCGACAGTACCGGGGTTCCTCACATAGAAAAAGGATCGATTCCACTTCTTGCAGCTCTCCAGGCCTTTGATCCGTGGGAACTCGGAGCCCAGCCGGGGTGAGATAGCGGCCGCACCACAGGCAGTCATATCCTTGTTCACAACCTCCTTGTTGGGGATGCTCTGTTTCTTCAGCTGGAAGTACTTGGCCCAGCCCTCAACGCTCGGCCAGAGGCCGAGGTATCCTTCAGAGAAAGCTGCGTAGCACGACAGCTGTAGTATGGAGTTAGCTGGGAGGTGGTGCGTTGCAAGCCGAAGAACTTCAGAAATTCTCGAAAGAACTTGCTGGCCGGAAGTCCGAATCCGCGCTCGAAGTGAGAGACAAACACCACTTTCTCGCCGGGGTTGGCGATCGGTTCGCCGTCCCCAGTGTGAAGCCGATACAGCAGTTCGGCTGGGATTCGATGAGTTTCTTTGAGCCATTTGATATCGTCATCGGTGACGTCCGAGCCATCCCATCCACCTCTCTCGCTGGCGGAAACCTCGGCGCGGTTTGACTTAGCAATTGCCGACATGTTGGCACTTTCCTGCAGAAAAGGGAGGTTCAACCGGGGTAATACCTCGGACAGTTCAAGGTTCAACCGGGGTAAGTACCTCAGACAGTTCAAGGTTCAGCCGGAGAGATACCTCGGATCGTTCAAGGCAGCCGAGCTAAAGGATTTAGGCGGGAAACATGTTTCTACCATGGCGAGATACTAGCAAAGATCTACCGGTGAGCTAAAAAGGAGATAAATTCGAGTTCATCAAGGGGCGAACCTAAAAAGACAATGCTACGGGAGTGTCTGATACAAGTCTAGATAAGATCTGAAAATGGCTAAAAGAGTGCAAAGATAGAGCATCGGGTTCCTCAAGTCCTCGGATTCATCCAAATCCTCGAGTTCATCGAAGGATGAACCTGTTCATGTTCATGGCAATGGAGGGGAGAAGAGGAACTCACCGGTGAGGTACTCGAACATCGGGGAAGGATCGACGGCGGAGTGGCGGCGCGAGGCGCGGTGCGCGTTTCCGGCGAGATTCTTCGAGACAGCGAGGTTGCAGCGACGAGTGCTCGATGGCGGCGATGGAGGCAGAGCGCACGGAGTAATGGGCGCGGAGCAATGGGCAAGTGGGGAAGAAGAAGAGGAGGAAATTACCCCTGGGCCCCTATTTATAGGCCGCGTGCGGTAACGGCACGCGTTAACTGCGCACTACCGTGCGGTTATCGGGAAGGCGCGGGATCGTGTGCGGGTGAGCGCACGGTTGCGCGGTTGGTGGCCGCACGATCGGCCACGTCGTGGGCCGCAGAGTGGCAACCGCTAACCTCGGATCTCCTGTGCTGGTCAGCGCGAGAATCGAGGGGTCAGGGCGGTCAAGTTGGTCAAGTACTTGAGTGCGCAGGTGCGCTATTCGGTGGGTCCGGCTGACGAGGGCGGCGTGTGGTCAGGACCTGTCTTTCAGAGGTCCGGATTTCGAAGCCCGGGTAGAGATTCTTCGCCACGTGCCTCAGAAAATCTTGAGGCAAGATTGTGCTGAGTCAGATAGCTCGAAAAGTTCAGGTTGCATATCTACCTCGGATTTGATGGTGGTGTGTGGGAAGAACCTCGGCGGAGCTGTGTTTGAGGTCGGTTTTGGCAGTGGTGCCTTGCTTATTTTGAACCTGCTACGGCCCTCCATCCGAGGTCGTAGGACCGCACCAGCTTCGGGGACTAATGTCGGGGGAGTACCCCCGGGTAGGGTCATGTCTTGGCATAAGTGGAGTTCAAAGGCGTGCCGAGGTACGGAGAGGGCCGACCTGTTTGGGCCTGAGCGCATCTGAGCTTTACTTTTGCCTGGAGAATAAAGGCCGACCTATCTTGGACCAGAGGGGTCCGAGGTACCCCGTTGGCATGGGCCGAGGTTCATGATCCGAGCTGTGATCAGCCGACCTAACTACCTCGGTGCTATGGTTGGGGTTGTGAGTGCAGGAGGAGCTATGGGAAGGAAGTGAGGTCCGACCTGGTAAAAGATCTTAAGCCCAGGAGCCGGGCTAACCACGGCAGGAGGCCGTAGCTCGGGCAGGAGTCAATGCTCCAGTCACTTCCCGCCTGACACGGGAGCGTCTGTCACGGAGCGTGGCAGAGGCGTGCCCCGGGTTCGGCGGGGCTGCACGCCTCTGACCACTGACCCGTGAGATCCGGGGTCAGGGCTACGAGTTAGCTCGGCGCGGCTACGTCCTGTCTCAGTCAGAGGGGACATCCTAGCTCCATTGTGGTGACGCAGGGGATGGACATGTCATGTCTTGTCCCTGACAGGAGTACAATGATGATCAAAGCAGAGGCATGGCTACAGTGCTCGGCGAGGGGCATTACGGTAACCCGGCGGGCCTATATAGGGGGCTTCCCCCCTCCTGCGGACGAGGACGGGAAAAGAAAGAGAAGAGACCCCGGCACCCTAGTTCATTCTCCTGGTAACTTCATCTCCCACCTCAAGCTCTCACCATTGTATCCTCACACAGCTCGAGGAGTGACCTGTACTTGTTGCCTTGAGCTATACACTGACTAGGATAGTGCTGCAGTAGGGGTGTTACCTCCGCAAGAGGGCCCCGAAGCAGGGTACATCGCGTTCTTGGTGGCTTGGTTTTCAGTTCATGTTCTTGCCGCGTTTTGTGTGTTCTTGCTTGTGCACTTCGAGAGTGCATAAACCCTCCCCAGATTCCCCCAATGACCATTCGGCCCCATCTTAGCCATACCCATGGCATCTGTCGTGATCCCACCACGACAGTGATAGCTCTACAAAAAGGATTTGCAAACTATTACTCATAAACAAGCTCATGAATCATGCAACTATATGTATCATTAAAAATCAAGTCAAACATCCCTTTTCCCAATCTTATAAAAGCATCCAACATATTTCAACCCATATTTCCAGTAGCTTTCTCATATATAAATGATAGTGTGGTGGTCTCTCAAGACTCAAACAAAAACAAAAAACGACGCTCGAAGTTTATGCGATAAAGTGTTTTGATCAAAAACAGAAGCTGGACGTGTGCAAACCGAGAGTGTGTAGGTCCAGCGGGGTTGTCTTCACATCCCCAAGCTTATGGTCTTCACCATCCTTGGATAGCTCTTGGTGCATCTCCTCCAATCCCTGTAAAAAAATTTTCAAAACACTGTTTCTCCCATCTCTTTTCTGTGGGGTGCATTAATAGTGATAAACAAATAGGTTCCTTGCTGCATATAATCCTTGAACAAAAATTCATATGACATGTCCAGAAAGTGTATAATGTTGTATGCCTACTCATAAACTCAATTGGATCAAAAAGATTCAACTTAAAAGCTCAAAGCATGCATCAAACAAAATGGGACAGAATCTGTCCAGAAAAATAGCAGCAGCAAAACGTATTTTTCTACCCTACCAAACCTTCACGAAAAATTCCGAAAAAATTCACGTACAGAGGATGAAAAATTGCAACTATAGTTCAAGTATGAGCTCATTCGGAGTTACAGAATAAGAATTAAAAATCATACCGTGCACTGACTCGTGCAGGAATAAAATATCCGAACGCTATAAGCAACTTTTTCAAACCAAAAAGGGTAAAACTTGGCACTTTATGAAAAACTCCAGAACCTAACTAGACACAAAATCTCTTGTTACAGCAAAAGGACACAAAGAAAAATCACACACAAAAATAACCGGGTTGCCTCCCGCAAAGCGCTTTCTTTATAGCCATATAGCTAGGCTTCTTACTTGTTGTTTAATTGTGGACGAAGCTCATGCGGCAGCTTGAACTTTGGTGGTTCCCTCTTCCTTGGAAAGTGTTCCATGCAATTCTTGTGTAGAAACTGAAACTTTACATTCCCTTCCTTTGAATCAATGATAGCACCAGTGGTACGAAGAAAAGGTCTTCCAAGAATAATAGGACTAGAGGTTTTATTCCCCATATCCATGATTAGAAAATCCACAGGCACAAAAGTCATATGTAACTCTACCATAACATCACTTACTTTTCCCAAAGCATGTTTAATAGAGTCATCAGCAAGTGCTAGTTCAATAGAGCATTTTTCAAGATTTTTCAATTCAAGCACTTCATATAGTTCTTTAGATAAAACAGAGACACTAGATCCTAGATCAAGTATGGCATGTGTGTCTCTTTTCCAATAGTTACTAGTACCTTAGGTATCCACATATCCCCAAGCTTAGGTGGTATCATAGCCTCTTGGTTGTACCTAGCAATCTTTTCTTTCAAGACATGATTAGCAATATAAGAACCAAAACCTGCTTGGTTAGTGTTGATGGAAGGATCACTTGCAAATTTTTGTAAGATAGATATCAATTCATGCAAGCTACAATTTTCTAAGTCAAGCAAAGGATTCTTGACTTCATTAAGCATTTTAACTTCCTCAACTTCAACCTCTTTCATTACCCCAATAGATTCTTTAGCAACTCTCACTTGCTCATGAATGTGTTCCCAAGACTTATTGATAACTTCTTGGCAATATTTTATTGTTTCCTCATGTTTTTGGGCTGTAATGATGCTCTTTAATGATGAGAATTCCTTAGTAAGCTGATCTACCCTTTCAAACAAAGCATCTTTTAATGTTTCTCCATGATATTGTTTAAAACTAGAAACATAATTCCCTAGAGAACTCCCTCCTTGTTTGTTTCCAAGCACCATGATAGCAAGTTTTTTTTGGTATTTTTTATTTTTTTATGCAAAACTGAAATAAATATGATATGATATGCAATGACACTAACAAAACAAATAAATTGCTTTGTAAGTAAAGATGGATAAGATGGTGCTCACGTAGGTGCAACCTCCCCAAGCTTAGGTGTTAGCACAAGTTGGTGACGTTGACTTTGTTGTGAGATGAATGCGATGATGCACACCCTTGGATAAATTTCTCAGCTATGATTCCCTGGCAACGGCGCCAGAAAATGTCTTGATGATCCCGAAGAGCAAGTCTTGATGCCTGCACAAATAAACGGGATTAGGTTGAGACTCCAAGTGCAGAGTGTATAGAAAGTGGAAGACAATTTTCCCCACGAGGGGTGACTCGAGGGTTTAATATCGAACTCTCGGGGAATCTGAAGTGGTAGATTTATCTTCTTATCCGTCTTTTGGTTACCTACAAAACAAGGTTAGATGTTTTGGTCCTCAACCTCACCTGTGGTTGTCAAGCACAAGGTGTAAGAATGATATCAGGATAGTTATACAATGCAAACAAGAAATAAATATGCAATGATGGTGGATGCAATGATAAATGATATTTTTGGATTTTTAAATGATGTATGCAAGATGAAAAGTATTTTTGTATTTTCGGATTTAATGATGGCTGAAAATAGAAAAGTGGTATATGATGTTGGAAAGGTGTTTCTTATGATTAAAAATGGACTGGGGTTCATGGTTTCACAAATGCACTCTCTCTTTATAAAGTGGTAGACAATGGAACACACATAGTTAACATATGAGATTGCAACACAGGGTTTGATAACAAGTTACTTAGATATATGGGCATCACGTCCTAACATAGAGATCTTTTGGTTATTAACCTCTCTTATACTCCACCAAGATGCGAACTAAATCATAACACCTCAGTAATTAAGATAACTCAGAGTATAGCATTAAGTATCATGACATGAAGTGAAAATAAGAACATGCTAGATCTAGTCATGGAGTAGTGTCAATGGTCACGCCCACATCCCCGGTAGCATGGTATTTTAGTTTATCCCTAGTGAGGCAACAAAGTAAGGTAAAGATACCAAAGTGGATCGCAGAACTTTCTCTCACGTTCACTGCACTAGCCACCCCCGTTACTCCAACTAATGCACACGTTCCCCCACACACGCTCGCATAAACATGCTTGATCAAAACAAGTAGACAAGAACGGGTACATAATATGCATCTATACTCATAACTGAAACAAACATTGCAATCTCAAACATATATTAACTCATAAAGATCCACCACAAAGGTATTACAACGGTGACCGTAATCATGTTCAGCAGCTCATACGGTGCTAATTAGTGAAGCTCAAGAGAGGAGAGATACATAAGTTACTTCCACAAACCCATAGTCCAGAGGTGGACTACTCCCTCTTCATCATGGACAAGATGGAGACCACGCCGGCAGTGCCCCGCCGGAGTTTTACCCCTCCAATCTGCAGCTCCTGATCTCCGTTTTGGTGTTTCTGTGTTTGTGCGGCGCTCCTTCCAGAGAATGTCGGGGGACCTTTTTTATAGGCGTTTTTAGGTCAAAACTATGTCGGTGGAGCGAAGATCGACGGCAATGGAGCCACGAGGCCCAAACGGGTGGGTCCCACGCGGCCTGGTACTGTGGCCGCGTGGGCCCTGCTCGTTTGGCCCTCGGGCCTCCGTTTGCTCGCTTCCTTTTTCCGTAGTCCTTCTTCTTTCCAAATATTGACGCCCGTAAATTTCCAGGTGATTTTGTTGACGTTTGGGTCCCTGAAACATTAAAATAAGAAAACGGGGTTTTCTGCCTGCGCAGGGTTAATTCCATAAAAATAGGGAATAAATGAATATTCCCAAAAATCATTATAAAACATTGATATAACCCTTATATGATGCAAATATGATTGGAATATAAGCAATTAAAGTGCAAAGTTCATATATGCATTTTACATGCATCAGCGATTCACCAACATTTTGGTGATGATTTTAAAGACTACATTCAGGAGAGAGATGGGCCTGTACTTCTGAATTATGTCTGCATCAACCCCTTTTCAAACCAAAGTAACCACCCCATAATTCAATCTATCAATATTAATTTTATTATTCACAAAATCATTCACCAGGGCAAGAAGATCCTGTTGGATTAACGGCCAGAAATGCTGATAAAAATCAGCATTGAAACCATCCGGACCAGCTGCCTTATTTTTTTCCATTCCAAAAACCACATTCTTTAGATCTTCTAAGTTAAAACAACCTATCAGGCTCTCTGCCTCCTCCGTGCTGATTTTATCCACACCCTCAGTGTTTAGGTGTATCTGACAATGTTCAGATCTACCAAACAGTTTTTTGTAGAAATCGGTGATATACTTTTTCAAGTTATCATGCCCCTCTACAACACCTTCATCTTGATTTAGTCTGACTATCCTATTTTTCCTTCTTCTACCATTTGCTTTAGAGTGATAATATTTTGTGTTATTATCACCTTCCAGCAACTCTTTTTCTCCTGATCTTTGGAGCCACTTGGCTTCCTCCTCTTTTAGAATTTTGTTAAGATGCTCCTTGCACTGTTGCAGATGAGCCCAGTCATCTACAGACAGTTCTCCAGATTCACTTAACTTATCTAACCGATCAAATTCATCCGCCAAAAACTTTTTCTTCTTCCTAATATCACTTTCGAAATTTATATTCCAGCCTTTTAATTTTCTTCTCATGTTCTGATATCTTTTCATCCATATATCAAGACTGGAACCATTTCCATAATCTAGTTTCCACACTTTTTCTACAATATCTTTTAAATCATCCCTAAGGAACTAGGCATTTTCAAACTTGAAAAGCCTCGGAACTTTAGCCACCTCTCCAGTTGAAATTAATAACGGAGTGTGGTCAGACAGATCTCTTATCATCGCCGTAACCGTGACTAAAGGAAAATTTTCCTCCCAAGAAGGAGAGACTAACATTCTGTCCAACAACGCAAAAGTGGGGTCCTTTTGGTTGTTTGACCAGGTACTATCTCCCGCTTAACTGAATTTCTAGTAATTCACCCTGAGAGATGATCGCATTAAAGAGTAAACTCCACCGATTTAGTCCTCCTGGTTTATTCCTATCACTTATCCTCCTTGTAATATTGAAGTCACCAGCAATCACAATTGGAACTTTTGTTTGTTTAATGACATGCACTAGTTCCACTAGGAATTTAGCTTTCCCCGTGGGCTGTGCATCTCCATACACAATGACAAGGTTCCAAGTGAAGTTCTCAAGTTTACTATGTACAAAGAATCTAATAAAATATTCTCCTAACTCTTTTTCAAGAATGTCCATAGTATTTGAATTTACTCCCAGCAAAATTCCTCCCGATCTACCTTTTGCAGATGTCCAGGCCCAATTAAACATTGTATCTCCTCCGATAGACAACAGTAAAGCTTCGAAGAAATCTTGTTTAATTGTTTCCTGAAGACCGATAAAATCAAGTTTATGCTTGTCTGTTGTTTATTTAATAAAATCTCTTTTGACTTTATCACCCACTCCTCTCGGATTCCAAATAAAACCGTTTAACATTTTATCTTTTTTTCTTTCCTCTCCTTCTCCTAACCACCGTTCTCACAGGCGTCTTAACAGAATAAACCTCAGTCGAACATTTATCTGCCAAGAGCCCCGAGAGCATAGGCATGTTATCATTTAATAAGTTAACACTCTCGAATTCTCCTTCCATTTCTTCCTGATTTAGTGTCAACAATTCTTTTAGAATTGTATCCACTTCTTCAGGTTGAAAATGATTATTACTTGATTCCTCAACTTCCACAATCTTTGCTTTTTCCCCAAAAACTGCCATCCTAGCTTCTTCTTGCACTCGAATCAGATCTAAATTATGCTCTACCATGTCAAGAGAAGTTCCTAAGTCTACTCCAATCAATCTAGCAATGTCAATCAAGGTACTATTGTCTGTGTTAAGAACGGAAGGGAAACTATGTTTACCTTCCTCGCTGTCCAGAGTCTTAGCCTTGATAGTTATTGCTCTTTCCATCACAGGAACATCGCCAGTGTTCTTTTCTGCCAGTCGACCACTGCACCTGATGAACTATTCGCCCTGACTGTTGTTTTGAGCTTCAGTCTACGAATTGAGAGTATCCTTGCCGACCAGGAAACCGTCTATGCCGTAAGCCTTCACTTTGTTAGCGAAACTGTCAGACTGTGCAGCATCGAAATCAGTATCCTGTTCTGTGTCTGAAAGATGCACTCTCTCCTCTCCCGATTTCGCTGTTTCCCCTTTCTCCATTTCAGTGTCACCAGAGTTCTCTAACATCTGTATATCTGCTTGCTTTTCCACCGATTGGGTGAATAAAGCTTTTCCTGTCTTTTTCGCATTCATTCTGATGTCCACCTCATCTTGGTCTCTCAAATGCTCTTCTCTTTCAACCAAAGCCAGCAAAGTTCTTGTGCCGGCCACAATGTTTTCCCCTGAATTAATCAGCTGTCCTGATGGGGAAGGAGCAGCCTGATCATTGTTCTCCTGTCTTTTTGGGTCTCTTTCTCAACTTCTGGCTGACTGTCCATGACATCCTCCAAGTCTTGTAGGAAATCTTCTTCAGGCCTGTCCCACCCCAGCTCCACAATCTCTTCTAACTGAAAATAAATCCTGTAGAAGTAGAGTTTTTTGGTGGTGAGCTGCGTCCACTTCGGGATTTTCAGGTGGTTTACCACTCCCACTTTTAACCTTACTTGCCCAGTTTTCTTCATGTGTTCCATGTCGGCTTCTAGGTGTAGTCCCAGAGTTGATCCAACCTCACAAAGCCTGTGGAAGTTCTTTAGTATTTTTGAGACTCCCTTTGCCCTAACCCAAATAGTTGTAAGTTTCCCTGCTGCAAGAGACTCATCAGTCCAGGGCTTGATGTTTGATGGCGAGTTAACGGTAGAGTGTTTTATTACTTCCCAGCAACAGCACCAGAAGATCTGCTTGTTGATCGTGACAACACACGTTCGTTGGGAGACCCCAAGAGGAAGGTATGATGTAGTGCAGCAGCAGTTTTCGCTTGAAATATGACCAAGGTTTATCGAATCTGGAGGACACGGAGGTTCTTCAGAAGGTTGTCAGCGGCGCAACTGACGTGGAACCTGCGCACAACACAAGCAAACTACTTTGCCCCAATGAATCAGAGAGGTTGTCAATCTCTCCTGCTTGCCGAAAACAGAGGATTAAACATATTGTGTGGAAAACAGTAATGAGTGTAGAAAGTAACAGAGAACAAATGATTGCAGTTGGTGGTTTTATCAGTATGAGGAAATGGACCGGGGTCCACAGTTCACTAGTGGTGTCTCTCCATAAAAGATAACTAACATGTTGGGTAAACAAATGACAGCTGGGCACTTGACAAATAATGAGCGCATGACAATGCAATATATGACAAGATGATTATTATGAGATTTAATTTGGCATTACAACAAAGTACATAGACTTACTATCCAACACATTTATGCCTAAATAATCCACCTTCCGGTTAGCATCCGCACCCCTTCCGGTATTGAGTTGCAAACAACAGATTATTGCATGAAGTAAAGTATGTAATGTAAACAATGCAAATGACACGTAGACAATGCATCATTGTTTTATCCCTAGTGGCAACATCACATCCACAACCTTAGTCGTTTCTGTCATCTCGAGCCCAGATTACTGGAGGCATGAACCCACTATCTAGCATAAATACTCCTCTTGGAGTTACAAGCATCTACTTGGCCAAATCATCTACTAGCAACGGAGAGCATGTAAGATCATAAACAACATAAATAGATAGATTGATAAACAACTTGCTCATAGTATCAATATTCATCGGATCCCAGCAAACACAACATGTAGCATTATAATAAGATGATCTTGATCATGTTAGGCAGCTCATAAGATCTAAACAAGGAGGTACAAGGTGGAGAGACAACCATCTAGCAACTGCTATGGACCCGTAGTCCAAGGATGAACTACTCACGCATCACTCCGGAGGCAGGCATGGCAGTGTAGAGGCCTCCGGTGAGGATCTCCCCTCCGGTAGGGTGCCGGTAAGAGCTTCAGAACTCTCCCAATCTAGGGTTGATGACGGCGGCAGCGACGAAACTTTTCGTGGAATATGATCGGTGTTTTTAGGGTTTTCGGGACATCGGGAATATATAGGCGAAAGGGAGGCGTCGGGACAATGGTCTATAGTTTGCTAACAAGTAAACAAGGAGTAAACAAAATGAATCATACAAGTGCAAACTTTCATGAATAATACTTTGGAGACAATGGAGCTATAAGAGTTTGCATAAAAGTTAGCTCACAAAGCAATAGATTCTAAATGAAAGTGTTTGACTAACACAAAGGAAGATTTAGTTTCAGCACTGGCTTCAACTTTAACATATTTATCTCATGGATATTGTCAAGGCAAAGTAATGCAATAAGTCAAACATATCATTATATAACAACTGTTGTACCAAAGTTGACACTAGTGTTTGCTTGTGGAGATAGAAAGAAGTAGGAAAACTGACTCAACAATAAAGTAAAAGAAAGGCCCTTCGCAGAGGGAAGCAGGGATTAAATCATGTGCTAGAGCTTTTTAAGTTTTTGAAAGCATATAGAGAGTATAAAAATATATTTTGAGAGGTGTGTGTTAGTGGTCAACGAATCAGTAAATAGACAATACTTTAAGTCACAAGTTAACCAGACCTTACAAGAGCGGCTCCCATGAAGGACGTTATTTCTACCAGCGGGTAGATCATCCCTCGTTCTCTTTTGTTTACACACTTATGAACATTGCTTGACTGATTTCTCAGGGGCAAAAAGATGTGAAGAGAATTAATGGTTAAAGTTGTAATTAATTGGGACTGGGCACCCCGTTGCCAGCTCTTTTTGCAAAATTATTGGATAAGCGGATGTATATGCCACTAGTCCAGGTGTAAAGTCTGATCAACAAGTGAAATAAAGACCATCTACCACATCCTCATGAGCTTGTAAACAGTGACACAAAAAGGAGTTGTAACAGTTTTGAATATTTTAAAGGTAGCACATGAAAAATTTACTTGGAATGGCAGGAAAATACCACATAATAGGTAGTTATGGTGGACACAGATGGCATGGATTTTGGCTCAAGGGTTTTGGATGCACAAGCAGCATTCCCGCTTAGTACAGAGTTTAGGCTAGCAAGGTTATTTAAGCAAACACAGACTGTCAACCGGTACAGCAAGAACTCATATAAAAAACATGCTTGAAAAATTACAAGACTCCACATTGTCTTCCTTGTTAACCAAAACCTTTCACTAGAAAATATCTAGACTTTGGAACTACCAATGATACAAATCAAATATCAACAAGCTTTACAGTAGTTCTTCACTAATAGCCTTTACTTACATGATGCACAAGTCTAAACATTACTTACTTGGTAACTCAAAACAATTGACAAGTATCAAATTACTCAAGACAGTGATCTACAAAACTTATGTAAGCATTTTATACCACTACCACATGCATAGCATTTTCTGTTCCAACCAAACACCAATCAACTTATTTGAACAACTCTCCAAACAAATATAAGTGAAGCAAGAGAGTACTTTCTTCAAAAGAAACTAATAGCTCTGACAAGAGATATATGAAAACAGAGAGCTAGAAGCTTTAGCAGTAGTAGCTAGACAAGAATACTCAACAAATATAAGTGAAGAACAAGAGTATTCCAATGAAAAAGCGGAGCGTGTCTCTCTCCCAAACAAGAGTGCTAGGATCCAACAAGTATAGAGCAGCAAACAAAACAAAAACAAACTGAAAACAAAAGCACACTGACGCTCCAAGAAAAGTACATATAATGTGAAGAAATAAAAATATAGTCTCACTAGAGATGACCTGATAGTTTGTTGATGAAGAAGGGGATGCCTTGGGCATCCCCAAGCTTAGACGCTTGAGTCTTCTTGAATATATTGGGGAGATCCATGGGAGCTTCCCCAAGCTTAAGCTTTTCACTCTTCTTGATCTTATAATATCATCCTCCTCTCTTAACACTTGAAAACTTCCTTCACACCAAAACTCAACATTTTTCTCATTAGCGGGTTAGTGCATCAAAACAAATAATCTCACTTGATTCTGTAAGGACACAAATTCATAAGCAATCATTTTCAAACATTAGCTACTGTTACTAGGCTTAAGTGATGCTCTTTCACCTTAAAAGAAACCACTCAACACTTGTAAAAGAGAGAATGCAAAACAAAGACAGAATCTGTCAAAACCAGAACAGTCCGTAAAGATGATTTTTTCGGGACACTTACGTCGCTCAAATCGAAAAACTTTAGTCGTACGAAAGTTGCGTACATATCTCAGGAACACGCACAAAAATTGGCAGATTTTTTCAAATTTTCTGATTTTCTACGGCGAGAAACGGTGACGTTCCAGAAATCTGTTCCTGTGCAGTAATCCAAATATAGGTACCATCTTGTCATAAGAGACTTTTCTTGGCACAACAAAACAGCAAATAAAAGATACAAAGGAGTTGTTACAGAAGTAAAAAAGCTCCTTGACACAAAAAACAAAAATAACAGAAAGTAAAAACAATGGGTTGCCTCCCATAAGCGCTTCTCTTTAATGCCTTTTAGCTAGGCATGAAACATGAATCAAGTATTGTCAAGACCAAAAACATCAACATTATAACTTGCCCTAACAATAGTATCAAAAGGGTGTTTCATCCTTCTTCTAGGGAAGTGTTCCATACCTTTCCTGAGTGGGAATTGAAATTTTATATTCCCCTCTTTCATATCAATAACAGCACCAACAGTTCTAAGAAAAGGTCTTCCCAACACAATAGGACAAGAAGGATTGCATTCAATATCCAAAACCACAAAATCAACAGGGACAAGGTTATTGTTAACCATAATAAGAACATTATCAACTCTCCCCAAAGGTTTCTTCATAGAAGAATCAGCAAAGTGAACATCCAAATAACATTTTTCCAAAGGTGCAAGATCAAGGATATCATAAAGCTTTTTAGGCATAACAGAAATACTAGCACCAAGATCACACAAAGCATTGCAATCAAAATCATTCACTTTCATTTTAATGATGGGCTCCCAACCATCATCTAACTTCCTAGGGATAGAAGCTTCACGTTTTAATTTCTCTTCCCTAGCATGCATGAGAGCATTGATGATATGTTTAGTAAAAGCCATATTTATTTCACTAGCCTTAGGACTCTTAGCTAGCTTTTGCAAGAACATAATGACTTCAGTTATATTACAACCATCAAAATCAAAATTATTATCATCAAAGGTAATGGAACCATTATCTCCTACACTCCTAAAAATTTCAGCACTTTTATCAGGAGCAATTTTAGTGCTATCAGGCAGTTTAAAGCTTTTTGCAGCAGAAGTGGAGACATTTCCAACACCAATTATCTTTCCATTAACAGTAGGAGGTTTACTAGCACTTGAGGTATCAACATTTTCAGTAGTAAAAATAGTGCAAACTCTAGCCACACTATTCTGTTTAGCAATTTCAGCTTCTTTTTCCTCTCTTTCCCATCTATCATGCAACTCAGCTAGCATTCTTATATTGTTATCAATTTTAACTTGTATAGCATTGAGAGTTTTGCTCTCTTTAACATCATGAGGCAGCACCTTTATTTTTAAGAAATCAACATCATGAACAAGACTATCAACCTTAGCAGCAAGAATATCAATTTTTCCTAGCTTTTCCTCAACAGTTTTATTGAAAGTAGTTTGTGTGCTAATAAAATCCTTAAGCATAACTTCAAGATCAGAGGGCACACTCTTATTGTTGTTGTAGGAATTACCATAAGAATTACCATAAGCATTGCTACCATTAGAAGGATATGGCCTATAGTTGCTATTACCAAAATTATTCCTGTAGGCATTGTTGTTGAAGTTATTATTTTTAATGAAGTTCACATCAACATTCCCTTCTTGTGCAACCAATGAAGCTAAAGGAACATTATTTGGATCAATAGTAGCATGACCATTCGAAAGCATAGACATAATGGCATCAACCTTATCATTCAAAGAGGAGATCTCCTCAACAGAATTTACCTTCTTACCTGTTGGAGTTCTTTCGGTGTGCCATTCAGAATAGTTTACCATCATATCATCAAGAAGCTTTGTTGCAGCACCCAAAGTGATGGACATAAAGGTCCCTCCAGCAGCTGAATCCAATAAATTCCTTGAAGAAAAATTCAATCCTGCATAAAAGGTTTGAATAATCATCCAAGTAGTCAGTCCATGAGTGGGACAATTCTTAACCAATGATTTCATTCTTTCCCAAGCTTGGGCAACATGCTCATTATCAAATTGCTTAAAGTTCATAATGCCACTTCTCAAAGATATGATTTTAGCAGGAGGATAATATTTTCCAATGAAAGCATCTTTACACTTAGTCCAAGAATCAATACTATTTCTAGGCAAAGATAGCAACCATTCTTTAGCTCTTCCTCTCAAGGAGAAAGGAAATAATTTCAGTTTAATAATATCACCCTCTACCTCTTTATACTTTTGCATATCACATAGCTCAACAAAATTATTAAGGTGAGCAGCAGCATCATCAGTACTAACACCAGAAAATTGCTCTTTCATAACAAGATTTAACAGTGCAGGTTTAATTTCATAGAACTCTGCTGTGGTAGCAGGAGGAGCAATAGGTGTGCATATGAAATCATTGTTGTTTGTGCTAGTGAAGTCACACAACTTAGTGTTTTCAGGATTACTCATTTTAGCAAAATTAAAACAGAACAAGAAAATAACAAACCGAAATAAACTAAATGCAGGATTTTTTTTTGTGTTTTTGGGTTTTAACAGCAAACAAGATAAAATAAAATAAACTAAGCAAGACAAAAACAAAGTAATGAGATTGGAAGTGTGAGACTCCCCTATCTGGAGATTCCAGTGTCCCCGGCAACGGCGCCAGAAAAATGTCTTGATGGCGTGTTAACGGTAGAGTGTTTTATTACTTCCCAGCAACAGCACCAGAAGATCTGCTTGTTGACCGTGACAACACACGTTCGTTGGGAGACCCCAAGAGGAAGGTATGATGTAGTGCAGCAGCAGTTTTCCCTTGAAATATGACCAAGGTTTATCGAACCAGGAGGACACGGAGGTTCTTCAGAAGGTTGTCAGCGGCGCAACTGACGTGGAACCTGCACACAACACAAGCAAACTACTTTGCCCCAACGAAACAGAGAGGTTGTCAATCTCTCCGGCTTGCTGAAAACAAAGGATTAAACGTATTGTGTGGAAAACAGTAATGAGTGCAGAAAGTAACAGAGAACAAATGATTGCAGTTGGTGGTTTTATCAGTATGAGGAAATGGACCGGGGTCCACAGTTCACTAGTGGTGTCTCTCCATAAAAGATAACTAACATGTTGGGTAAACAAATTACAGCTGGGCAATTGACAAATAATGAGCGCATGACAATGCAATATATGACAAGATGATTATTATGAGATTTAATTGGGCATTACAACAAAGTACATAGACTTGCTATCCAACGCATCTATGCCTAAATAATCCACCTTCCGGTTAGCATCCGCACCCCTTCCGGTATTGAGTTGCAAACAACAGATTATTGCATGAAGTAAAGTGTGTAATGTAAACAATGCAAATGACACGTAGACAATGCATCATTGTTTTATCCCTAGTGGCAACAGCACATCCACAACCTTAGTCGTTTCTGTCATCTCGAGCCCAGATTACTGGAGGCATGAACCCACTATCTAGCATAAATACTCCCTCTTGGAGTTACAAGCATCTACTTGGCCAAAGCATCTACTAGCAACGGAGAGCATGCAAGATCATAAACAACATAAATAGATAGATTGATAAACAACTTGCTCATAGTATCAATATTCATCGGATCCCAGCAAACACAACATGTAGCATTACAATAAGATGATCTTGATCATGTTAGGCAGCTCACAAGATCTAAACATGGAGGTACAAGGTGGAGAGACAACCATCTAGCTACTGCTATGGACCCGTAGTCCAAGGATGAACTACTCACGCATCACTCCGGAGGCAGGCATGGCGGTGTAGAGGCCTCCGGTGAGGATCTCCCCTCCGGCAGGGTGCCGGGAAGAGCTTCAGAACCCTCCCGATCTAGGGTTGACGACGGCGGCGACGACGGAACTTTTCGTGGAATATGATCGGTGGTTTTAGGGTTTTTGGGACATCGGGAATATATAGGCGAAAGGGCGGCGTCGGGAGGCAACCGAGGCGGCCACGCCAGGGGTGGGCGCCACCCCCTCCTAGGCCGCGCCCTAGGGTGGCGTGGCTGCCTCGTGGCCCCACTCCGTCTCCCCTTCTGGCTTCTGGAGTCTTCCGATGAGATATTTGCACACGTTGATTTTCGTCCAATTCCGAGAATATTTTGCGACTAGCCTTTCTGAAGGAGAAAAACAGCAGAAAACAGGAACTGGCACTTCGGCATCTTGTTAATAGGTTAGTCCCAGAAAATGCATAAAAATGCTATGAAGTGTAAATAAAACATGTAGCAATTGGTATAATAACAACATGGAACATAAAAAATTATAGATATGTTTGATACGTATCAATGTTCACCATGACATTGATTTTTTTCAGAGGCACCCAATCATAAATCTCAGCTTCAGAAATCTTTGATGCATATGGAAACTCCACTAGGTAAGCTCCAGCAGCCACCTCCTTCGCTTTCCATGCCCATCTCCAAGGATAAGTACTAGCCAATCCTAGCTCCAGCTTTTCTTTAGACATCTGATTATTTAGATCATCTTTGATTTTGATCAGAGCAGTTGCTTTTCCTTTCAGATTTGAAGCAGGTTCTTTTGCATGTTCCGCAACAAAGCATCCTAACCCTTCTCCCCCAAAACAACAAAGGTTGCCACTGGCTTCCTCTGGTGAAGCCAAGCACACTTGGTGGAGATGTGTGATACTTTATCACAGTTGACACACTTCACATCCTCTTTGCAATCCTTCGAGGTGTGCTTCCCTGATTCTCCACATTTCTGACATTGCAGCTTCTCTACACTTGTTCCTGCAGACGTGCCTCCTGCAACTTTTTCCTGAACTGCAGTAGATGCCCCTCTTGAGCTAGTAGTCGTCTTCGCAACATATTGAAGGTATTTCTGCTTGTTCAGTCCACTCGCAGTTGGAATGCCAGATTCTGCAGACACTGATCTGTTCTTGTTGTTGTTCTGACCATCAAAACCTCTCTGATTCCCATATCCGCCTCTGATCTGTTGCTGATTCCCATAACTCTATCCTCTAAAGTTGGGGTTCTCATAATTGGGATCGAAATTCCGCCCTCTGTAGTTGTTGTTCTGATAATTACCTTGATGGAACTGACGCTGCAGAAGGTTGTTGTTGTTGTTGAACTGATTCGGCCCGTATCCGCCGCTGCCTCCGGGAGCCCCGCCTCCGCCATGGAAGCCTGGTCCCTGACCGCCGCCGACATCGCCCCCTTCCGCCTTGCATCCTCTCCAACTGCGGATGGGCGTCGCTCTCCTTCTGCCCTAGAACTCTCGCCGGATCCTTGCCAGCAGCTGGTGTCGAGCTCCAGAGATGAGCTAATAATGGAGCTAGGAAATCAGCATGATTTTGGGGATCCAACCTGAAAGGACTGAAAACCCAAGCCGGCCTAATCCCCACTCCATCATCTCTCTCATGGGCTCCCACCCGCTGTTGGCGCGGCCCAGCTCGACCCAAGGTTCTAATGGAGATTTTGTTGCGGCCCACTGCAACTGTGACGTCATCCCTGTATTTCCGTCGAGTCTCGCTGGCGATCGGGAAGGCATGGCCTCCGACGGCGAGCCGAAGCACCGCCGCGGCGACCAAGCAGCATCCCGTCCCTTGCTCAACCCGATGGAATCAACCCGAGGAATCCGTATAGGTCTGCCACGCACAATCTGGAACCAATCTGAGCCATCGTCAAAATGGGGGGGGGGGAGAGGATAACCTTCGACTATCGCCGGAGTTGCTGCCGCGGCAGCGGGGATGAAAGGGGGCGCCTCCGCTGAGAGCGCCGATCTCCGTCGCACCTCCGCCCGGAGTCTTTGCTTGATTCTCTGCAGTTCATCCTTCCTCCCCTTCCTCTGCTTGCTCCGCCTCACCGTCGCGCAGAGGAGAGCATCAGCGAACGTCGCGGTCGGTGGGGTACGCTCCTCCTCCGGGAAGTCCTCGTCGGAGTACTCCTCTTCCTCGCGCCGATCTTCGGGCGGTCGCCATCGCTATCGCCTCTCATCGCTTCTACTAGACCCCCGTATGGGTGGTGAATAGTAGGGGTCACTCGGTTCGACTAGCATGATCTGCTAACTCGTTTTAGCATGTCCCCATGAGGAGAAGATATGCTTATCGCGTGTACCTTAAATGCTTCGTAATATTCTTATTTTTAGAATTCAAAATTTATTCTAACATTTCTGTGCCGTAACTAATGGTTTGTAATATTATTATTTTAGAATTTGAACTTCATTTAATTTTTCCGTAAATGGGGTGATCTCGTCGAAAAAATTGTTGGATAAATACTCTCATACACAAAGAATTACTCTATATTTCTAACAATCTTAAGAGAGATTTAACCTTTAAGCCTTGCAATATTCAACTAATTAAAAAATAGAGAGATCATTTAGACTTAAACCTGAGTATTGATGGGATGATGGTATAAACATAAATTAAATAGTTGAGTCATCACTCTGTCGGTGGTGGTAGACTTCACAGGTAGACATGCTCACCACATGAATTAGGTGACTCGGTAACTCCTAATTGTGTTAGATTGGCTTTGCCTTTAGACCCGAAAATCTGATAATTCAGTTTGAAACGTTTATATAATCCTAATGATTTTGGATAATCCATATGCGCATGAATTTATTATACAATATCCTACTCCATATCCAGGAGCCACTTCGAAATCAGATATTCTTATCCGTCGAATTCTACAAAATTGGATATGGGGATTCGTTTTACGGATTCGGCACAAAAAATAACCTATCCATTTACACTCATACTTGGTATCGAAAGGTTATTCGATAACTATAAACCTGATTCCCGAAGATTTAAACCCAAACCCACATACCCGCACAATGTTTAAATACGAAACTAGCCGAAATGCTTTAAATTATACTAAATCACATATCCGTTACCACTATAAGAATGATCCAATATGACGATATAATTGTGACAGTCGATCATATCATTTTTAAGTTGGCCATCAGAATGTTTGCACGTCGTGTTTCCAATGATACGACCTATATAACAATGTGGATATCTGACCCACAGATTTCAAACACACACCAGAAAATTTAGAACTGAAAGCTCTATATGATTGAATAACATAAGAATTTGCATCTAGCATTGTTTGGTTACATGCATCATAGAAAAAATATGAAAACTTCAAAATATTCAAATCGATAAATATTCGAGTAGTGCGATTTTTTGGTTATATAACTCGAAATCGTACAATAAAACAACATATTTCAAAGGTCATTCCCAGTGCTATTTTCTTAGCTTGTTATCCTAAGAAATTGTTGACATCGCACCGCACTTGATGGGAAAGTGATCAACGTTGTATCTTAACTAACATATGGCTCCTGCACGGTATCATAAGCATTAGATGATGTGCCATTGGTACATGATACATCAGATGATGTTGAATATAACTTGACCAGTTAAATCCACGCACTATACATAAGTATATATAAAGTCCTAATCATGTACTCCTTCCGTTAAAAAATAAGTGTCTCAAGTTTGCTTAAAAGTGGAGGTATCTAGATATGTTTCATGTATAGATACATCTATTTTTTGTCAAACTTTAGACACTTATTTTTAGACGGAGAGAGTACGTACATTAGATGAATTTTACTGAAACCCTTATCCAGCTGAGCTAGCTAAAAGCACGGTAGATATGCGCGTCCAAATCAACTAATTATGCAACAATGACCACCTTTATGACAAGTTGATACCCGGATCACATAAATACACTATGCTAACCACCATATATGCTTTTCGCAACAAAAAAAAAATCACCATATATGCATGTAGCAAAACAACAGTATCGGTGTGGATCAGTACATGTACTTTCCACCCTTTGCCGCGGCGCCGCTTTCCAGCCGTTCTCCTCGTCGCCACCCTTCGTCTCTCTATATATCACACCGCACGCATTCAATGGCCGGCATGCACAGCGCGCGTAGCCGTCAGATTGTCGCCTCGGCTCCCCAGTCGTAAGCAAAAGCCATGGCTAGAGAAGATGATACCGCCGCGTGCCGCTGCAGCCTGTCCCTGCTGCCTCCGCGCTTCTTCCTCCTCGTCCTCGTCGCCACGCTCACCGGTAAGTGCCGTGTGCAGCTGCAAGCGGTGCGGGCGTGCACGCATGGAGTGCCGGCGCGAGATCTTTCATTTGCATGCATGCAGGCGTCTGATGCGCCATTTTTTCGCAGTTGTCGTGGTCGCGGCGCCGTCGGCGGCGAGGGCGGCGTGGGTGGAGGACTACCCGTCTGGAGTGCCGTGCGGTGTGACGATCCCGGTGGAGCAGTGCGACCCGGGTGACGCGGCGGCCAACAGTGCATGCATGGACGTCTGCCACTACGGCGGGTGCAGACGCGGCGGCCGCTGCGTCTCTCTCGGCTTCGCTAGGGTCCGCGGCTGCCATTGCAAATGCTAGCCGCGAGATCCATGCCGCCGTCTCCAGCTAGCTCATAGTTATACTACGTACAATTTTGCTGTCCTTGCAGTATTACTGCTCTTCCCGGCTTTTGTTTTTCTCTCTGTACTTGAGTTGGTAGCAGAGTCTTAAGATCTACTGAAGTATTTATTTTATTTTGCGTTGAGAAGTACTAGTAGGGTCTGTGTATTGTGTGTGTTTGCACCTGCACAGTCGGTCGCTTTTGTTTGTATCGGCTTTTCGTGCGTTTGCACAGCCTGAGCTAGCTAGGCATATATGGCTTTCCATAAAAGAATCGCCAGGTGCGTTTTGTTCCCATGCGCCCTCGACCTTGCCTTTTGGTTTTCCTTTTTAGCAACCTCATGCTACCAATTGCGCCCTACAATTATCACACGAGCAGATAGATGTCCTTGCGACTTTTGCCAGTGATGGTTTCTGTATCTGAAGATTTTAGTTGCTCTCTTCCTATAGTTCGAAAAATTTCGCTTAGAGAATTCCCTAGTTAGTACTAGTACTCCCTCCGTTTCAATTTAATTAACTTGCTATGCACCACATGTGGATATATCTATACATGGTCAATTAAATTGGAACGGAGAAGTACTAAACTAGGACGTGTCCAGCGCTCGGTTGACTGAGAATTAACCTAATTCTCGATCGATCGGCTTGATGTCAGCTGGATCCGATCAATACAGTTTCGCACCATCGCTCGGTCAACTATGGCCAATGCTTCCGGCCTAGTTATTTGGCCCAGTAATAATCCTACTTTGTAAGCAACTCAAGGGTACCTACCGATCCATTTTGTCTAAAAAAAACTACCGATCCATTCGTCTCCAATTCACGATGCATGAGTTACAAAATGACAAACTGGGTAAACTAGGCCTACTGAAAACTAACGTTGCAAAAAAAAAACAAGTCTGAAAAATGGGAAAACACACCCGGCCCATTAGTACAACGAGATTTATATGCATTTGCGCCCTAACGAGAATCATATGCAATTAAACATTTGAAAAAAAACATATCCAATTGCAAAACAAAAACAAAGATCATGCCAAACGAGATTCATGTGCAATTGCACAGTAATGAGAATTTAAAAAATAATCATATGCAATTGCGCACTAACAATAATCATGTGTGATTGCACAATAATGATAAAAAATAGTGTGCGATTGCACGCTATCAATAATCACATTTGAATAAAAACATATGTAATTGCACATAAACTTGAATTATGTGCAATCCAATAATCATGTGTAATTGCACATTACCAATAATCATGTGCAACTGCATGTTACTGATAAAAAAAACATGTGCGATTGCATGCTAATAATAAGCATGTGCAATTGCACACTAATGATAAAAATCGTGTGTAGTTGCACACTAAACGTGATTTAAATGCACATGAAAATCATGTGCAATTGCACATTTTACAAAAAAACATGCAATTGTACGCTAAACGAGAATCATCTGTAATTGCACATTTTACGAAAAACATATGCAATTGCACATAAACAGCAATCTTGTGTAATATCACGCTAAACGAGGATCATGTGCAATTGCACACTAATGAGACTCATGTGCAATTGCACGCCAACTAGAATTATTTAGCAAAAAATCAAATGGTCTCTATTTTGTCAACCTTTCTGGCTACCTCCTATATAACCATAAGTTAACACCTGATGGTTTCAAAATTGCCACAAGCCAAAAAAGATCACAACTTGAAATAAAAAGCATGTGCCACTGAAAAAATCATATGCAATTGCACACTAACAATAATCATCTGTAACAAAAAAACATATTATGGAGAAAATAACATCGCAACGCACAACCACCTCCTCCACATATACCCACTACATTTGCCTCTGGGTCCCACCACGTGTTTCACATTCTGGAGAGACACATCCGAGACGACACAAATAAAATTGAAACTCAACCAGCGAAAAAAAAACAAAAAGCCCAAACGCAAAAGATACACAAAAATAAAAAATAAAAAAGCCCAACAAAACCCAATAGATCAAGAAGAAAACACACGTTTACTCAGGCCACAGCCTGAGCGCAAACAGACCAAACCCACCGCGCACCAACAATCGCAAGACACGATCAATCGATCGATCGCATCGCATCGTCTAGCTCATCCACCGAGCATTAAGCTAAAATTCAGGCAACCGAGCGTTAGCAAATTTGATATCTTTAAATGGAGTTGTGTATGATAGTGGATTCAACCTGGCACTGCTCTATAGCCAGAGACTGAAAGGGACATTGTGTTGTTACTGCTCTCCTTTTCTAGAAAAGGCCCAATACCGTGTATTAACTTAAACCATTCATTACCAGAATATCCATACAAGAGTATAAATTACAAACAAGTTTTGAAAAGAATAACTCATTGCTCAGCGACGCTCCGAGAGCAAAACTAGTTGCCCCCTCTGGGTATCCGACGCCGGAAAAACCTTGAAAAAACAAGAAGCATCGGTCAGAAAGCCGTGGATGTAGACCAGAATACGTAGGTGGTCACAATCTGAAAATATCATCGCCCTCGTGTGAATAATCCCAACTCTTTCCAGACAGAGATGGTGACACAAAACTCAGCAAGATCCTCGACGAAGTTGTATCTGTGTGAGCTTCATCAACGAGATGGAACTTGAGAACAAAATTATGTTGCGACATCATTCGCTCCACGGGATGTCGTCACCCTAAAGAAATGCTAAACACGCCAATCTAGTACTGACGATCGACACCATCCCATACTAACTTGTAGGCGGAAGGGCTTCCACATGAGAAAATCCGAGGGGCCATTATCTTGATCACCGACGATGTCCCAACTACACCGGACACATAGATCTGGGGTTCCTCCACCCTCCCGCCATCGTAGAGGCCGGCGAGCAACCTACGACGGCGTCGGCTGGTCGAAGGGGAAGAGCAACCGTCTCTTGATCGCCTACTACCTTTTTATGTAGTCCAGGTCACCAATTAATTGCTCAAAGATCTCTTTATAGATGGATCAGCATACGTAGTGCTCTGTATATTATGACCTACGTACTACACATGGACGATGGACAGCGTCATGCACTTATCATCACGTGTTGAAAGGTATCTGCGACTGTACATAATGTAAGGATAAATATCTCATGCATAAATATCTCCATCCACACATCACTACAGGAATGCGTAGCAACGCCGATGGCTTTTTGCCGTCGGCATAGCCCAGACTACCGTCGGCATAGGCTATGCCGTCGGGGCATAGGCTATGCCGATGCCGACGGCAGCCGTCGGCGTAGCTCCCTCGGTGTATCAGGGTCTCGGTTCAGCCTCTAATGCCGTCGGCGTAGGAAAGCCGTCGGCGTACCAAGCTATGCCGACGGCTTTGCCCTCGGCATAACCCTAGGCCAGATTTTTTCCCCAATTTTTCTTCAAAAATTTTAATTTTTTTTAACTTTTTTATATCTTTTAAATTTTATTTTTATTTCTATTTCGAAATTTCCCACTTAGCCACACACTTAATGAGTTCTTTTCAAATTAGCTTCCAAATGAGAAGTTAGAACTTACTGATATTAGTATCATATCAATCATATTAACCCCTTGGTCATGATGTTACACTTTTTTATTGTTTAAATTTTCAAAATTTATTTGAATAAATAACAATGATTATGTAATAATATTTTTTGAATAAATAACAATGATTATGTAATAATATTTAATATGGAATAATTCATATCTTTAAATCCGTAAATCGAAATTTGAAAAATTAAAATATCTAAATCGATTAGAAAAATGAGAGGAATTCAAATATGACATCCATTTCATCTTTGCATCACAGAAACATCGATAAATTTGCTATGAAAGAAAACCTCTAGCATGGAGCCAAAATGATCAAGTTATGGCAATTCCCACGGCATGATAAAGTTCTCATATTTGACAAATAGGTGTATCTTGGTACAGAAAACAATTATTTCGAAGAGATTTTTCAATTTATTTTTATAAATATCATTTTTTTCTAAGTGGCAAAAATAAATTTCTTGTGAACCAAGTACAAAAAATATGGTGCGTCTAATTCTCGCAAAGAGTAGTCCACATTTGATGGATAATCCCCAAGTATTATGAATTTTGTTGATTTCTATCTAATTTCGCCTAGTTAAATGAGTTTATGTTGATTTTCCGAAAGTAATCCAAATTTGAACTACAAGTATTTGATAATTCGGTCTGAAATTTTAAAAAATCATTTTAAGGTACACAACTTGTGGTTATATCACAGAAACATCGATAGTTTTAGAAAATTTAACCTCTTTCGATGAATAGTCATGGTGGCCATTTTGACTGTTTTTTGAAAAAAAATCAAATAACGTGAAAAACCCTCCCAAAAAAAGATATCCTCTGGCATGGAGTCCTTTATGTGTACTAGTTGCTACGAAAAATGATAAACATGATTTTTGACAAATTATTCAAAAAAATCTTCACAAAAAGTTCTATCATGTATAAACATCTATAAGTTTCTAGCCAAATGACCAAGTTATGACCATTCCCATGGCATAGTTTGTGATAAAGTTCTCATATTCGACAAATAGGTGTATCTTGGTATAGGAAACAATGGTTCCGAAGGATTTTTCAAATTATTTTTCTAAATATCATTTTCCTTTTTCTAAGTGACAAAAATGATTTTTTTTGTGAACAAGTACAAAAAATATGGTGCAAAATGGCACTCATCTAATTATCGCGAAGAGTAGTCTACATTTGATGGATAATCCCCAAGTATTAGGAATTTCGTTGATTTCTATCTAATTTCGCCTAGTTAAATGAGTTTATGTTGATTTTCCGAAAGTAATCTAAATTTGAACTATAAGTGTTTGATAGTTTGGTCTGAATTTTTTTTTTAATAATTTTAAGGTACACAACTAGTGGTTATATCACAGAAATATCGATAGTTTAAGAAAATTTGACCTCTTTCGATGAATAGTCATGGTGGCCATTTTGACCTTTTTTGAAATAAATCAAATAACGTGAAAAAACCCTCAAAAAAAGATATCCTCTGGCATGAGTCTTTTTTATGTGTACTAGTTGCTAAAAAAATGATAAACTTGATTTTTGACAAATTGTTCAAAAACAATTTTCACAAAAAGATCTATCATGTATAAACATTTATAAGTTTCAAGCTAAATGACTAAGTTATGACCATTCCCATGGCATAGTTTGTGATAAAATTCTCATATTCGACAAATAGGTGTATCTTGTTATAGGAAACAATGCTCCCAAAAACGATTTTACAAATTATTTTTATAAATATCATTTTCCTTTTTCTAATTAGCAAAAATGATTTCCCTATTATTGGTTCCGTCCTTGCTCATGATTTTTTTGAATAAAATAGCTTGAACAATGTGTATGATGATGTTGATCTCTTTCTTCTTTTCGAAACGAGTTAAAGAATATCAAAATCCGAATTCGAATGCAAAAGTTATAATTAAAACGGTCAAAACAAATTTTTAGCGTAGGCTACGCCGAGGGCATTTTTTTTAGAACAAAGGCCGAAAGGCTCAGCGATAAATTAATAGCGCCAAACGGCGAGAGATACACAGTGCTGAACCCAGCATACAACACAACCCCACACACTCAAAAACCAGAACTACCAGGCGATTACAGGTAAAACACCGAAGACCACCGCCACCGTCCACACAGGTAGACAGGCTCAACAAACCCCTCAACGGGACGCCGAGGAGACTAGGGCGAAACATCGCCACTGACCACAAAGCTGCAGCCAGGCTCAACAACGGGACCACAGAGAGACGCCGGTGAGATAAGGTGAGCGCCGACGAGCACCGCCACTGACCACAGAAGCTGCAGACAGGCACCAGGTACCTCCACACAAGAAACGCCGATGTGCAAAGGGAGTTGTAGACCTTGCCGGAGAGAGCTCGGTGAGAGGTTGCCACGGCAGCCAACACCTCCCAACCTCCGGAAAGCAACCAACCGTGAGCTCCAAAGCGATGTCTTCAAGAAGAGCACGACACCATAGTGCCGCCACCGTCCGATCCGAGGATCTTGGAATTTCATCCGAAGTGTAGAATGCCGAGAGAGACCACATCGACGCCTTCAAGAAGGGGCGGCGTCCATGGACGTCGCCGCCGCGGCCCGAGAAAAGTCCCGGGCAAGGGTTTCCCCTCGGCCAAACCTCTCCGCCTTCTAACCAGGGCACCGAGCGTCGCATGACCCTCGAGCCACCGTCACGGAACGCTGCTCGCCAGCCCCACGCCGCCCACACAGACGTGGACACCGGCCAGCACCCGAGCTGCTGGCACGCCCGCCAACCAGGCAAGCTCCCACCTCCCAGGGCCGCCGCCCCGGCGTCCAAGCTCAACGCACCACCGAACTGAAGCGAGACGGAGAGAGATGGTTCATTCACCAACTCCGGCGACCAGCAGCCCCCATGGCAGCCGGCAGCACCAGATCTGGAGAAACGACCGGCGGGCTCGCAACGGGCACGGGGCCCCTGCCCCGTCCCAAGCTCGAGGCGGCCAGAGAGACCGCATCACCCAGCCGTCGCCGCCCGGAACCTTCCACGCGAAGCCTGCAGACCGCAGCGCCGTCATGGCCGCGGTGGCCGCGGCGAACAGCCTGCCTTCCTTGCGCTCACGTCCACCCAGGCCAGAGGAGAGCAGAGCTTCGTCACCTGCCGCCACCCGCCGCAGGTACGCAAGCCCACGGAGCCGCCACACACCGCCGCCGAGCAGCCGCGCCGCCGCGCCCTCCGAACAGCGCCGCGCTCCCCCCGGTTGCAGCGCCCCGCGCCGCCACCACCGAGCGAGAGGGAGAGAGATCCCCGCCGCCGCCAGCGCCGCCCACTGGAGATTTACGCCGTAGATTTACGCCGAGGGAGAGAGATCAAAAGAGAGCTATGCCGAGGGCAATGTCGTCGGCGTAGTTCTCTGGAGATTTACGCCGAAGATTTTTTGTGGGCTGGCCTGTTCGGGGTCTATGTCGACAGCCCCGACAAAAAGCCGTCGGCGTAGACCCTGGCCGGCGTAGCTCCACTTTCCTGTAGTGCTGCATCGTGAAAAGAGAGTTCGGTGTGGGGAGAATTTTGATTAATTAAATGGAGAATAGTAGGAGTAGGACTAGTCGCGGCTGGAGCTCACATGTGCGCGTCGAGACTGGAGACGATATGCGGTTAGAAGTGGGAACTCGGCGTCACGCTGCCAAAGTGCACGTCGCGTCCTAAAACACGTGGGATCTCCAGCGGTAGTGATCCGAATGGAGTTCATCCCATCCATGATCCATGGACCCCAGAACTCAAAGGATAGATCACCGTGCCACATCACCATGGCCGATCAGCATATCGAGTCATCCACTTTTTATCTGATGAGACAAACTCCCTCATTCTGGAATTATCCTGCGTTTTGGTTTAGTCAAAATCAAGCTTCATACGTATATTTTGACCAAACCTACATAAAAATATCAACATTTACAATGTAAAAGAAATATTATTAGAATCATCAGAAATTGCTTTACACACGACAATACATCCCGTCCGATAGTTTCTTCATGGTGTGCTAGTTATGGCCAGGGACGGAGCCAGGATTGAAATACAAGAGGGGCCAAATGCATATAAAACAAGTTGGAAGGGGCCATATGGGTAAATTTGATCAAATTTAGGGTCAAATCTGTAAATTTACAGGGAGCCTTTTGGAAAAATTTCCACCATGGGGGGGCCATGGCCCCAGCGCCCCCCCCCCCCCCCCCCCCCCCCCCCCCGCGCGTTATGGCCAACGGCAAGGGTAGAACATTTGGAATCAGGGTGAACCCATGGTGGCACAACACATTTAAAACATGTTCTCGTGTGCATACGTGGCGAAATTTGCTATTTTACAAATAATTTTTCTCCCGATGTCTTATGCACCTAGCCTAGCTGTTGTGGATCGGCCTCTGGTTATGGCTCTGTGCTAATTAGTACTTTCCCGTGCCTACGTCCAGCGCAAACCCAAACTCATAATACTGATAAAACCCGTCAAAATCTATCCATGACTCTACATCTTCCCGTCATACCCACTCACTATCTGCATCTTTTTACGATATCTTTCTCGTCGATCTACAAATTCTTCAAAATGGGCTTTTATCCCGCTTTATATTAATAATGTCACAAACCAAAACTATACCGGCGCAGCTATACATACAACAAATTGTGTATGTTTCCTATATGATCCTACTTAATAGCGATCTTGCGTGACACGGGGAAACGAGCGCTTTGGGCTCAGGGTTTTTTTTGAATTTAACACAGAGCTTTATTGATCAACAAATAAAGATTCAATACAGATTGTCTCACGGATGCAATCCGGGGACACACCACGCCACACAAGCCTAGGTTTAAGTTCACAAGAATGCGCTAAACAGTGCGCTGCAACATTTTGGTTTCTGCTCACATGAATAACAGACACATAGCTGAGAGCTCGCAGAAGAGCTTTGATGTCTTCAATCACCGGAGCACAGCCAGACCGGTCACGGGCAGGAGATCGGCAACGCTGAACCACCGAAAAACAGTCCGTCGCTACGATCACCTGATGCATTCCTTCCGCTTGAATAAAAGATAGAGCGCCTAGGAGTGCCAAAGCTTCGGCCAGCTCGGGAGACTGAACATTGGGTAGACTGTCCGCGAACGCCGCCACACAGTCACCCGAATGATCTCTGATCACCACCCCAGCTCCCATAGAACCTGAAGTTGAGAACAAAGCAGCGTCGACATTGACCATTAACGTACCTTTCGTCGGCGGAACCCAAGAAACTGCAGAGACGGGTTCACGTCTGTGGGTGGCACTTGTTTTATATAGATGGGTGACGATCATGTCAACATATGTCTTGATTTTCAGAGCAAGCGAGGCCGGGTGGCATCCACCCCCCTCCTCTCTAATTTTGTTCCGCAGATCCCACAAATGTCAAGCCGTAACAGCTAGTGTAGTTGCTTCCTGGGTATTGCATCTAGACAAGAAATCAAACGACCATTGCTTCGGACTTCGGAAGCTTTTGCGATTCAACTCGATGTTGACATCCTTCTTAATTTCAGTCCAGACCTCTCGGGCAAAAGGGCAGAAAAGCAAGGCGTGCTCCACTCGCTCCTCTACTGAACAATGGATGCATTTCGATGAGGTAGACACCTTGCGCTTCTGGAGTTGTTGCCCACTCGGGAGACAGTCATGCGCAAAGCGCCAGAGTGTGATCTTCATCTTGCCAGGCGCTATGATCGCCCACAGGGCCTTCCAACTGGCCTCCTCATTTGCTGACTCAGAAGTCATGCCTCGGTCCTTTTTGCTTCGAGCACACATAGCAGAATCCTTCCGAGCCATATGGTACGCCGATCGGACAGTATACACTCCGAGGCGATTATGAGGCCATGTAACAAAGTCATCCCCTCCAAAACGACTGATTGGTATCTCAAGAATTTTCATAGCCACATCTTCTGGGAAAGTCAGGCGGCTTTTATCCTCATCCCATGTACGTGAGGCACCAATCAGCGAGTCGACAGTCTGCCCCTCTGTCAGCCTCACCCGCGGCTTGATCAGAAAAGGGGCAACCCCAGGTATCCACCGATCGGATAGAATTCGAGTCGAGGAACCATCACCGATGTCCCAGAGGACACCTTTCTCAAACAACTTTCTGCCATGAAGAATGCTACGCCATGTATACGAAGCCGACCTCGGACATGCAGCAATCCAAAAGTCCCCATCAGGAAAATAACGCCCTTTGAGTGCACGGGCACATAGCGATTCTGGTTCAGTAAGGAGGCGCCAACACTGTCGCCCCAACATCGCTTGGTTAAAAAGCTCCATATCTCTAAACCCCATTCCTCCAATATTCTTTGGTGATGAGAGCCACTCCCAAGATCTCTAGTGCATCTTCCTTTTACCATCCTTAAAACCCCACCACTGATTAGCAATTATTTTCCTCATCTATTCACAAGTGCCAGTCGGTAGCTGAAAGCAGCTCATCACATAAGTCAGGATAGCCTGAATCACAGCTTTGAGCATAACCTCGTTACCCGATCTAGATAAAGGCCTATCCGACAAGCCATTGACACGCCTCCACATCCGATCAAATATATAACGGAATGTAACAATGGGAGACCGGCCAATCTGAGTGGGCATACCGAGATAAGAGTCCTGTAGAGATTCATTATGCACATAAAGTTTCTGCTTGACCTCTTGTTTGACCCCCTCCGGACAGCCACTACCGAAGAAGATAGTAGACTTCTCCAAATTGATCTTTTGACCCGAACCTTCTCAAAAAGTTCTCAACACTCGATGCAAAGCATCAACACTTCTCTTGTCACTCCTTGCAAAGAAAATACTGTCATCTGCAAACAGAAGATGTGATATAGAAGGACCAAGTCTGCCATTTTTTATACCTTTTAGATCTCCTTGGACCTCCTGTTTTTGCAGTAGACAAGATAAACCTTCAGTGCATAAGAGGAAAAGATACGGGCTGATGGGGTCACCTTGGCGGATACCCCTCGATGGTACCACCAGATCTGTGAGATCACCATTCACTCGGACTGCATAGCGTGTCGAGGTGACACATCTCATTACCGCACTAATCCAAGTTGGTGCAAAACCCAGCTTAGCGAGACAACCATGTAAGTAGCTCCACTCCACACGGTCGTATTCTTTCATCATGTCAATTTTCAGGGCAAAGAAAGGTCTTTTGGCGCGTTGATGTCTGATGGTATGTAAACACTCGAAAGCAATCAAGGCATTGTTCGTGATCAATCTCCCTGGAACAAATGCACTTTGATTTTCAGACACGATATCAGGCAAAATCATCTTCAGCCTATTCGCCAGAACCTTAGAAGCAATCTTGTAAAGAACATTGCACAAACTGATTGGACATAAATTCTTTAAATGTTGTGGGTTGTGGTCTTCGGAATTAGGACAATAACCGAGTCACAAAAACCCTCAGGGGTAGCATCACCAGCAATAAAACTCCGTACCGCACAGCATATCTCATCCTTAAGAAATTTCCAATGGGTCTGATAGAACAGCGCCGGAAAGCCATATGGCCCTGGTGCTTTAGTGGGTCCCATTTGGAAAAGAGCTGTCTTGATCTCATCATCTGTGTAAACCTTACACAAATCCTCATTCATCTCATTAGTAACTTTTTGAGGAATAGCATCAATGAAAGGACAAGGATGTCGCCTAGAGGGGGTGAATAGGCGATTAAAACTTTTCCGGTTTAGTCTTGATAATTGCGGAATAAAACTATGTGTTTAAATTAACAAGCCAACAACCTAAATAAACTAGGCTCACCTATGTGCACCAACAACTTATGCTAAGCAAGACAAGCAACAAGGTGATAGCAATATAGAATACTTCAAGCACGAAGGCTATCACAATGTAAAGTGCATAAGTAAAAAAGCTCGGGTATAGAAATAACCGAGGCACGCGGAGACGAGGATGTATTCCCGAGTTCCTCCTTGTTAAGGGAGTACGTCTCGTTGGAGAGGTGTTAACCAATACAATGGTTCAACAACCACAAAGGTTTCACCTTCTTCTCCGATGAACCGCGCCACAAAGGTTTGGTTCACCTTCCACTATCGGAATCCTTCGAGGCGGAAATCCGGAGCCTTTCAACAACGATCCGGGGCACAACCCACAATGGGATTGGGGGCTCCCGGACAGCTACAAGTGACCACACAAGGGTCTCAACCACCACACGGGCGTCTAGGGTCCAAAGACCCAAGAGTAACAAGTTCACAAGCTTTCAACTTCCACGAATCCTCGTGGAGAGCACAAACCGATACAACGAAGCAATGGCAAGAGCACAAGGCTCATATCCTTCACTCTCGAATCCCACCACAAGCAACTAATGCTTATGGGGGAGAAGAGAGGAAGAACAACGAAGAACACAACAAATGGAACTTCAAGATCACGATCTACTAGGTTCCCCTCACTTAGAGGAGGAATGGATTGGATGAATATGTAGATCTAGATCTCCTCTCAATTTCCCTCAAAGATATGCAAGAATCATGGGAGGGAATGAGAGTAAGGTAAGCTTTTTCCAAAGATCAACAATTGAGGAGAGAGGGAAGAAAAACTTGCTCAAGAGATGTATCAAACAATGGGGAAGAAAACCCCTTTAAATAGTCCACTAGAAAAAATGGCCGTTGGGCTGTTTTTTCGCGAGCTGGGCCAGAGAGCCGGCCTGTGGCCCGGCCTGGGCCGGCCAGGGAGCCGGCCTGCTACCCGAGCCGCCCGGCCTGGGAGCCGGCCTGCGCAAAAAAAACATTATAAAATCCATATCTTTTTCAATAAAAATCCAAATGCGATGAAACCAACTTTGTTGGAAAGATAACTCATGGGAGGTGTGGATCTTATCTCGAGGAGGACCGGTAATATTTCCAACACCGAGAACGTAAAAAGTTTTCCATCCGGACTCCGTTTTCAATGATCTTGGGCTTGCTCCGAAGATAATCACAAGCACTACAAGATCATGCATATACACATCATAGTCCATCATGTGAGGAGGATAACACAAGATGAGAGATTGACCTCTCTACAAGAGACGAACCGGTAAAACCTCCAACATCAAAAAACACCACAAGATATCCAAATGAAATCCGTTTTTGATGAACTAGAGCTTGGTATGGAGATGAACACAAGCTCTAAATTCTCACATGAATAAAAGCCAAATAAGAACAAAGAAAGATGATATGGCAAATATGCAAAGGTTTGAGCTCTCCACAAAGGTGCGATCAAGTTACTCACTTGAGAGCCCCTCTTGATAGTACGCCGTCTATCCTATAACCCGGTCTCCCACTAACACTACGAGACCGGTAAAATAGAAAACCTATCAATATCATACCTTTGCCTTGTGTTGGGATATACCTACCAGGGGTATCACCAGCATGGATCAATCTGGCTAGTCCGGGGTGGCCCGCAGTGGTGGTGAAGGCTTTGCCTGCCGGACGGCCCAGATAGCTGACGACTAAGAAAGGCGGATGCCGGCAAGGAGGAGGCCCAAGACTGAAGCCCATGAAGCCACCAAGACCAAGATGGAAGGGGGCAGACTTGCCGGCTAGGTTTAGGACTATGTATACTTGCCGGATACGTAAACACCTTGTAATCCTAGGTCCAGCCGCCTATATAAGCTGGACCTCGGGACGCCTTTAGGGCATCCAATCAACATACAACCAACTCATTTTAACCTGTATCACGACTATCGCCTTATAGTGAGTTATAGCAGCACGTAGGGCTCCGCCACCGCCGTGGAGCCTGAAGCTGGGTAAACTGCCGTGTACAATCCCGATCTCGACGACGTCCACCTTCTTGCCCTACGTTCACCCTTGGCTAGCAGGACCCCGTCTCCTATCCAAGATGCCGATACGACGACAGTTGGCGCCCATCGTGGGGCCTAAGGCGTCAGGCGTCACGTTCCAGGCGGGAACCCTAGGCGGCATCGGCGAAACAATCGCCGTCGGCCGCGCTGTTCGCTATGGCGACAACCACTACATCAGCTGCGACGAGTCCTACATCCCCGCAGACGACTACATTGTCGGATGCGGAGTTGTGTCGTTTGGCGGCGTCGATGTATTCATCGGCTACACCTCTGAGGCGTATGGGTTGCCGCGAATTTATTCGCCATCCCACCCGCCCTACAATCAAGACGGATCTGAGTTTGCCTCCCCTGAGGAGTCCGCAGATTCAGATCTACACTTTGTCGGCATGATGGGAATGGGATCTGACTCCCAGCCCAACAGTCAAGATCACGAATCTATTCTTCCTGCCCTCCAGGATGATGCGATGTCGGATGCCGGATCCAGATCTACCGTTCACGTCAACATAGATTCTGACTCCGAAGAAGATTCTGCAAGCATGTTTGAGCAACGGGTCAAGCAGTGTTTCGTTACACCTGATCCTGCGCCCTCTGAGGCGGCTACGGCTCCTCCGTCAACATGCAGCAGGTTTTTGTGGCGGATGTCACCGGTGCAGCCTCAGCACAGGCGGCGGCAACTGACGCCGCCAACCTGGGGACCCCGGCAACCGATCCTAGGTCCAACCAACATACTCTCAATCCAATCAACATACAACCAACTCATTGCAACCTGTATCACGGCTATCGCCTGATAGTGAGTTATAGCAGCACGTAGGGCTCCGCCACCGCCGTGGAGCCTGAAGCTGGGTAAACTGCCGTGTACAATCCTGACCTCGACGACGTCCACCTTCTTGCCCTACGTTCACCCTCGGCTAGCAGGACCCCGTCTCCTATCTCAGATGCCGATACGATGACAAATTTGGTTCGTTGCGTGCAAAAGCCAGATGAAACAGCTACAAGCTTCTTGGCAAGGTGGATTCAGACGAAGGCAAGCTGCGAGAACGTAGACGACAATCAAGCAATCCATGCCTTCACCACAGGCCTCCTGAAGGTGCATTCCACTTGAGCTCGATGATGACGATCTTGACTCTCTCAAGTTGGAACACCTTTCTTGATTGTGCTTGCTAGCACATGCTTGATGAAGACTTCTCCAAATACTCCCCCATACACCATTATGGGAGAGCCTTGCTAAACTCCGTCTTCATGAATCCACTTGCACTTCATCTTCTTATCTTGATATAGATGATGGCTTGGAGATAAACATGAAGTTCACTCAATCTTCTTTTCCAAGCCATGCTTGCAATAAGCTCAACTCTTCACATGACCATTCTTCATATAAACCCTTGGATGGAACCTTGGTCATCATGAAATCTTCTAGAGTCCAACACATGAACTCCAATCTTTTCTTATGGACAAGATCTACAACTATATCTCAATGCAAACATTAGTCCATGAGGATTGTCATTAATATCAAAACCACGCATGGGGCAACACATGCCCTTTCAATCAAGAATAGCATCACTGGAATGACAATTTTCGGAGGTGAATAGATGACCATAGAATTGCTGCACCATACCTTTAATGCCCTCAGTGTCATTACACGTCGATCCATCCTCCTTCACCAAGCGAGTGATCCGATTAGCCCGTTTCCTTGCTGAAGCTCGAGCATGGAAGAACGCCGTGTTTCGATCACCCTCCCGAAGCCACTCAACTCTAGAATGCTGACGAGCCATGATCTCCTCTCTTTCAAACAATTCGCAGAGCTCCTTCTCCACCCTACGAATCTCCACAGTGCCAGCATTATTGAGACGTAGGCCTTTAAGTTTGCGCTCTAGCTTGTTGATCTTCTTTCGGACTGAACCAAACGACTCGTTGCTCCACTTTTTGAGCGATCCAGCTAGCTTATGGAGATTATCACAGGTCGTTTGCAGAGTAGGAGAGCTGCATCTCCCAGCCTCCCACACTTTTTCCATCACCTCAGTGTAATCTGGCGCCCACAGCCACGCTGCTTCAAAGCGAAATTGCTGCTGCACTGGCGCCTGATGGCGGGAAATATCAAGGGCATCTAACCCAACCACAACGGCCATATGATCAGAGGAGGTTGTAATCACATTCTCCACATTATATCCGCTGAACAAATCCATGAACGCGGAGTTTGCAACCGCCCGATCAAGCCGAACACAGACCAGATCATCACCCTGCTGCCGATTTGACCATGTGAACTTGGGTCCTGAGAAACCGAGATCCACTAATCCACATGTCTCCAAACAATCTCTAAACATCGCCATCTGGGTATCAGACCGATCTGATGAGCCAAGATGCTCATCACCACAAAGAACTTCATTGAAATCACCACAACAAATCCATGGGCCTGTCCACACCGAATGTAAGCGGCGCATAAGGTCCCAAAACTCGTGTCAGAGATCTCTCCGAGGTTCCCCATACACAAAGGTTGCACGCCATGGTTCACAATCTTCCTTCGCGATGACCACATCGATAAAATGGGAATTGAAACCCTTAAGTGAAATTGAATAAGGCTGCAACCGAAATAATGCGAGGCCCCCACTGAGACCCACACTGCTGACAGCAAAACTGCCTGAGTAGCCCAATGACCACATGAAATTTTGCACTCTAGAATCCTTCATCTTCATCTCTGACAAAAAGAGGAAGGTAGGTCGGAAGAACCTCACTAACCAGCGAAGCTCGCCAACTGTCGCGTCCGACCTGAGCCCACGACAGTTCCAGCAGAGGAGATTCATTGCGTGCGGCAGGGCTGCACCGCAGCCTCTGCCTGATCCGCCGATCGAGATGAAGTGGGGGGCGTTGTCTTCTGCATTTTGTTTGAATCTGCCTCTGGTACTATAGAAGCTACTGCCGCTCCTCCATCCGCAGTAGCAGCGTGAATGGAGGCAAGCTCTGCACCACTAGGAACAGGTGCAAGAGCCAACTGTGGAGCCGTCACTGCCCCTTAAACAGCAGGCGTGGCCTTAGGTTTGTACACTTTCCTTTTCTGGCCACTGATCCGAGTCGTAGTATTTGGTTCCTTCACATGCATTGACTGGGCACCCGGAGAATCAGTAGGCTTAGGTTGATTCCGACTTGCTCTCGGCTTCCTCGGTGCTTGGGCGGCGTGACCTCTCCCGAGCCATCTCCTCCAGGAGTGGCATCGTATGCACCATGGCCTTTAGCAGATGCAGTATTGTTGCTGGAGAAAGAGCTTTGCCCCAAACGATCCCCCGAATGTTTCTTCCTCTCATCCGGAACACACAAACGGGAACCATGATAAGGTAGCAGCCCCTCTTCGTCACGCTCACCAGGGTTTGGGCAGACCCCAGAGGAGTGCCCAATCACACCACACGAGTAACAATAAATCGGCATCCTCTCATACATGACCTGATAGACATCAGTACATTGTCTCTTATGCGAGAAGACCGAAACACATCTCAGCACAGGTTCAAGGACATTGATTGACACTCTGACCCGTAGGTAGTCCCCCCATGCACGCCCTTTGGCATCAACATCTAACTTCTCCACATAAACGATATTGCCTGCTAGACCTTTCCCTCGTGTATCATTCATCAGGCCAAACGGTAAGTTCAGAATACGAGCCCAAATGGTGATTTTGTCAAAACAGAGATCACCTGGCTTAGTTAACGGATCAAAGTTCTTCAGGAGTACGCCATGTTTGTTGATGTTCCACGGAGCCCCCTCCACTACCCGAACCTTATCCACCTTTGTAGCAAATTCAGCCATGAACAGATTGGTTCCCAGCGGCCGAATCTCCAACCCCTTAGGGTTCCCCCATGTCGGCCGCAACACAACCTTGATGGTATTGATATGTAGAGGGTTCGATGCCAGTACCTTTCCTACCAACGCCCATTCTGGGCAACCAAGGAGATCATCGTCCTCATCCTCCAGAACGAAGGCACTCGATTCTTGAGCAGTGAGGTTGAGGCGTCCCATCATCTCGGCCACTTTGTCACCCACCGTCGCCGAACACGAACCAGGATCCTCCTTCGATTTCCCCTTGCCAGTCAGATCCGGATCGTGAATCGACAGAGACCTGCCATCGACCGAAGTCACGTCAGGAACGAGATCCACCGCCTCCGATCGTGCCTTCGCCATCGCCTCGATCCAGGGAGTGCACACAACCGCCAAGGGTGGGCAGTGATACGTATCCAACGTATCTATAATTTCTTATGTTCCATGCTTATATTATGTCAATTGCTACATGTTTTATTCACACTTTATAGCATTTTTATGCATTTTCTGGGACTAACCTATTAACAAGATGCCACAGTGCCAGTTCCTGTTTTCTGCTATTTTTGATTCCAGAAAAGCTGTTCTGGAAATATTCTCGGAATTGGACGAAACAAAAAGCCAAGGTCCTATTTTTCTGTCACGTACACGGAGTCCGAAGGAGAGACGAAGGAGGTCACCGAGGCCCCATCACCATGTGGTGGCGCAGGTCCCACCCCTGGCGCGCCGCCATGTGGTGAGGAGCCCTCGGGCCTCCACCGACATTGCCCTTTGGCCTATATATTGCTCCTGCCCCGAAAACCCTAGAAGAATCGACGATTTCTCCAGAAGAGTTCCGTTGCTCTGCCGCCACCAAAAACCCTAATTCAGGGGACAAAAGTCACTGTTTCGGCACCCTGCCGGGACGGGAATTGCCCCCGGAGCCATCTCCATCGACTCCACCGCCATCTTCATCGCCGTTGCTGCCTCCCATGATGAGGAGGGAGTAGTTATCCCCCGAGGCTGAGGGCTCTACCGGTAGCTATGTGGTTTACCTCTCTCTCCCATGGTGTGATCTTTATGTGATCATGAGCATTGCTAGTATCGCTGAATTCATATGTAATGTTTATGCTACTCAAGTGATTTTATCTAGTTTCCGGAGTCATTGTGACAACACGGTATCAAGGTGACAGTGTGGGTACTTGTGTGTGACTCTATAAATAATTTAGATATTATCATGGCTTATTCTTTGTGGAATTGTGGTGTTTGTTTACTCAGACTTTGAGGTGTGCTTTTGTAGCCCTACGCATAGTACTCTTGTTTCACCAAGAAGGAGAATAATCCCGAGTAGCACTTACTTGCGTTCAGTTGTGCTAAAATGTTGAGAGATACCACTAGTGAAAGTATGATCCCTAGGCCTTGTTTCTAAGCATTGAAACACCGTTTACAACAAGTTCTGCTACATGTTTGCTTGCTGCCATTTTTATTTCAGATTGCAATTACTACTTATAATCATCCATATTACTTGTATTTCACTATCTCTTCGCCGAACTAGTGCACCTATACATCTGACAAGTGTATTAGGTGTGTTGGGGACACAAGAGACTTCTTGTATCTTAATTGCAGGGTTGCTTGAGAGGGATATCTTTGACCTCTACCTCCCTGAGTTCGATAAACCTTGGGTGATTCACTTAAGGGAAACTTGCTGCTGTTCTACAAACCTCTGCACTTGGAGGCCCAACACTGTCTACAAGAATAGAAGCGTGCGTAGACATCAAGCTATTTTCTGGCGCCGTTGCCGGGGAGGTAAGTGTTGGAAGGTATCTCCTTTAGATTCTGCAATTATTTCTTTTTGTTTCTTGTTTTTATTTTCACTAGTTAGGCTTAATGGAAAACAACAAAAAAATTAGAGATCTTTATGAACTTTATATTGAATTAGGACATGATGCTTTTGAAGAGAAAATTAAAAAACCTATGGAAGTTTGTTTGCATAATAGTGGTAGCAATGTTATTAGCATGAATTCTTTGAACACCATTATTGCTAATGTTATGGAAAAGTCTAAGCTTGGGGAAGCTGGTTGTGATGAATATGATATTTTTAGTCCCCCAAGCTTTAAGGAGGAAATTTGCTTTGATAATAATTTGCCTCCAATTTATGATGATTATAATGATTGTGATATTTTCAGTCCACCTACTATTGAGGATATAGTTTATGTTGATTATGATATGCCTCCTATATATGATGTTTGCAATGATGAATATGATATTTTCAGTCCATCTACTATTGAGGATAAAATTCATTATGATTATTCTATGCCTCCAATTTATGATGATTACAATGATGGATGTGATACTTTTACTCTCACTATTACTAATGATACTGTTTATGCTTATGTGGAGAGTAATGCTACTTTTATGCATGTGGATCATGATAAGAATGCTTTATGTGATAGCTATATTGTTGAGTTTATTCATGATGCTACTGAAAATTATTTTGAGAGAGGAAAATATGGTTATAGAAATCTTCATGTTATTAAATTCCCTCTCTTTATGTTGGAAGTTTTGAAGTTGCACTTGTTTTGTCTTTCTATGCTAGATGCTTCATGCTTCAATAATTTGTTTTCTTACAAGATTCCTTTGCATAGGAAGGTGGTTAGACTTAAATGTGTTTAATATTTGCTTCTTGATGCTCTCTTATATTCAACTCTTATACATATGAGAGCATTATCAAAAATTTCATGCCTAGCTGAAAGGCGTTAAAGAAAAGCGCTTATGGGAGACAACCCATCATTTTATTTCCTGTTATTTTTATTTTATTTGAGTCAAGGAGTTGCTTACTTCTGTAACAACTCCTTTGTATCTTTATTTTTTGCATTGTTGTGCCAAGTAAAGTCTCTAGTAGAAAGTTGATGCTAGATTTGGATTTCTGCACAGGGACAGATTTTTGCTGTCCACGGTTTTGAGCTTTATTCACTCCAGAAAAATTGAAAAATTCTGAAAAAATTCGTGCGTGATCCTCAGATATGTACGCAACTTTCATTAGTTTTGAGTTTTCTCGATCTGAGCAACTTAAGTGCCTCGAAAAAATTCGTCTTTACGGACTGTTCTGTTTTGACAGATTCTGCCATTTATTTTGCATTGCCTCTTTTACTATGTTTGATTGGATTTCTTTGCTCCATAAAACATCAGTGGCTGTAGCTAATGTCCAGAAGTATTGGTGATGATTGTGTCACTGTAGAAAATGTGAATTTTTGATTATGCACTAACCCTCTAATGAGAATTACTTTGAGTTTGGTGTGGCGGAAGTTTTCAAGGATCAAGCGAGAAGGATGATATGATGTGATCAAGAAGAGTGAAAAGCCTAAGCTTGGGGATGCCCCCGTGGGTCACCCAAGCATATTTCAAGAAGACTCAAGCGTCTAAGCTTGGGGATGCCCAAGGCATCCCCTTCTTCATCAACAACTTATCAGGTCATCTCTAGTGAAACTATATTTTAATTCTTCCACATCTTATGTACTTTACTTGGAGCGTCTGTGTGCTTTTATTTTCGCATTGTTATTTTATTTTCTGAATAAATTGGATCCTAGCATTCTTGTGTGGGAGAGAGACACGCTCCGCTTTTTCATGTGAATACTCATATTCTTCACTTATACTTGTTGAGTATTCTTATCTAGCTACTGCTATGCTTTTAGCTCCTGTTTTTCATGCATCTCTTATTCAGAGCTGTTAGTTCTTGTAGAGTAATACTCTCTTGTTTCATTTGTAAATTATTTGGAGAGTTTTTGTTGAAATAAGTTGATTGGTGTTTGGTTGGAAACAGAAAATGCAACATGTGGTAGATGGTATATCGAAAAGACACACATATAGATCATTGTCTTGGATAATTTGATACTTGGCAATTGTTTTGAGCTCTCAAGTATTTCATGTTTAAGCTCTTGCATCATGTAGTTAAAAACCTATTAGTAAAGAACTACCGTAGAGCTTGTTGAAATTTGGTTTGCATGTTTGCTATCTCTAAGGTCTAGATATTTTCTGGTAAAAGTGTTTGAGCAACAAGGAAGACAGTGTAGAGTCTTATAATGCTTGCAATATGTTTTCATGTAAGTCTTGCTGTACCGGTTGATATCTTGTGTTTGCTTCAAACAACCTTGCTAGCCTAAACTCTGTACTGAGAGGGAATGCTTCTCGTGCATCCAAACCTTGAGCCAAAACCCATGCCATTTGTGTCCACCATAACTACCTATTATGTGGTATTTTCTGCCATTCCAAGTAAATACTTCATGTGCTACCTTTAAACTATTCAAAAGCTATTATCCCTTATTTGTGTCAATGTTTTATAGCTCATGAGGAAGTATGTGGTGTTTTATCTTTCAACCTTGTCATTTACTCCTGACAGACTTTCACCAATGGACTAGTGGCATATACATCCGCTTATCCAATAATTTTGCAAAAAGAGCTGGCAAATGGGGTGCCCAGTCCCAATTAATTACAACTTTCACCTTTAATTCTCTTCACATGTTTTGCCCTGATTTATCAGTAAGCAATTTAAAAAGTTAATCATTTAAAATAGACACTCCTCCATGGTATGTGATTGTTGGAAGGCACCCGAGGATTCGGTTAGCCATGGCTTGTGTAAGCAAAGGTTGGGAGGAGTGTCACCAAATTAAAGTACATGTGTAAACAAAAGAGAAGAGGGATGATCTGCCTTTGGGTAGAAATAACGTCCTTCATGGGAGCCGCTCTTGAAAGTCTGGTTGACAAGGGGGTTAGAGTGCCCACTACCATTCGTTGACAACAACAAACACCTCTCAAAACTTTATTTTTATGCTCTCTATATGATTTCAAAACTTAAAAAGCTCTAGCACATGATTTAATCCCTGCTTCCCTCTGCGAAGGGCCTTTCTTTTACTTTATGTTGAGTCAGTTTACCTACTCCTTTCTATCTCAGAAGCAAACACTTGTGTCAACTTTGTGTGCAACAATTTTTATATGCTTACTTATTGCACTTATTATATTGCTTTGTGTTGACAATTATCCATGAGATATACAAGTTGAAAGTTGAAAGCAATTGCTGAAACTTAAATCTTCCTTTGTGTTGCTTCAATGCCTTTTACTTAGAATCTATTGCTTTATGAGTTAACTCTTATGCAAAACTTTTTGATGCTTGTCTTGAAAGTACTATTTATGAAAAGTTTTTGCTTATATGATTCAGTTGTTTACTCATTATCTATTTGTTAGCAAACTATAGACCATTGCCTTGAGTCACTTCATTCATAACATATGCTTTACAATATTATTTGATCATGATTATGTGGTAGCATGTCACCTAAGAAATTATTTGTTGTTATCGTTTTACCTACTCGAGGACGAGTAGAACTAAGCTTGGGGATGCTTGATACGTCTCCAACGTATCTATAATTTCTTATGTTCCATGCTTATATTATGTCAATTGCTACATGTTTTATTCACACTTTATAGCATTTTTATGCATTTTCTGGGACTAACCTATTAACAAGATGCCACAGTGCCATTTCCTGTTTTCTGCTGTTTTTTATTCCAGAAAAGTTGTTCTGGAAATATTCTCGGAATTGGACGAAACAAAAAGCCAAGGTCCTATTTTTTGTCACGTACACGGAGTCCGAAGGAGAGATGAAGGAGGGCACCGCGGGTCCCACCCCTGGCGCGTCGCCACGTGGTGAGGAGCCCTCGGGCCTCCACCGACATTGCCCTTTGGCCTATATATTGCTCCTGCCCCGAAAACCCTAGAAGAATCGACGATTTCTCCAGAAGAGTTCCGTAGCTCCGCCGCCACCAAAAACCCTAATTCGGGGGGACAAAAGTCTCTGTTTCGGCACCCTGCCGGGACAGGGAATTGCCCTCGGAGCCATCTCCATCGACTCCACCGCCATCTTCATCGCCGTTGCTGCCTCCCATGATGAGGAGGGAGTAGTTCTCCCCCGAGGCTGAGGGCTCTACCGGTAGCTATGTGGTTTACCTCTCTCTCCCATGGTGTGATCTTTATGTGATCATGAGCATTGCTAGTATCGCTGAATTCATATGTAATGTTTATGCTACTCAAGTGATTTTATCTAGTTTCCGGAGTCATTGTGACAACACGGTATCAAGGTGACAGTGTGGGTGCTTGTGTGTGACTCTATAAATAATTTAGATATTATCATGGCTTATTTTTTGTGGAATTGTGGTGTTTGTTTACTCAGACTTTGAGGTGTGCTTTTGTAGCCCTACGCATAGTACTCTTGTTTCACCAAGAATGAGAATAATCCCGAGTAGCACTTACTTGCGTTCAGTTGTGCTAAAATGATGAGAGATACCACTAGTGAAAGTATGATCCCTAGGCCTTGTTTCTAAGCATTGAAACACCGTTTACAACAAGTTTACATGTTTGCTTGCTTCCATTTTTATTTCAGATTGCAATTACTACTTATAATCATCCATATTACTTGTATTTCACTATCTCTTCGCCGAACTGGTGCACCTATACATCTGACAAGTGTATTAGGTGTGTTGGGGACACAAGAGACTTCTTGTATCTTAATTGCAGGGTTGCTTGAGAGGGATATCTTTGACCTCTACCTCCCTGAGTTCGATAAACCTTGGGTGATTCACTTAAGGGAAACTTGCTGCTGTTCTACAAACCTCTGCACTTGGAGGCCCAACACTGTCTACAAAAATAGAAGCGTAAGTAGACATCAGGCAGCGATACCAGGAATGCCCCTTGATCACTCCGAACGGATGTGAGCCTTGGAGAGGAGGGCGCGTGCGCGGTCAGTGAGGCGAGAAGAGATGTGGAAGACGAAGTCGGAGGTCCACCGCCGTCAAAGGATTCGAGAAGCCTACGGGATCGCCGTCGCAGTCGCGAGAGGAAACCCTAGGTAACCGACATAGTCCAGGCTACCCTTGTGCCTTCGTTTGGGCTCGGGGTTGGTGTGAGACTAGGACTTGAGATCAGACCGGCTCTCCTGTTGGTAGGCCCCACCCCGACCTCTCAAATAACACATTTTTTTACTTATCCCTTTTGCTCATGCTTGGACGAAGTGTTCTACCAGGTTAGATGTCATTGCTACACCAACCTGGGTAGGAGGATTTTACCGGCGTGAGCTCTATGAGAGGCACGATTAGTAAGGCGGAAAGCTTTGAGATATGCGCGAGAAAACAGTCGGTGGTTGTCGGGGTACGACTCGCCACGGGCTAGACCTGCTCGTGCTTGAGGGTGCACTACACCACAACATACATTTTGGGGGCACTTTGGTTGGGGCAGTTTTCAAAGTGCCCCAAAAGTTTCCAATTAGGGGCACTTTATCAAACTACCCCAATAGGTCAATTTGGGGCACTTTGCCAAACTGCCTCCAAATTTCATATTTATTTAGGGATTTTGACAAAGTGCCCCAAAAGATCAAGACATATTGGGGCACTTTGATAAAGTGCCCCTAAATGTCATAGCTAGGGGTGGGCATATACCCAATTTCTAATCCTCGGCTGACCTCATTTCTAGTACAACTACTCGGCGGAGGCGGTGGGACGAGGAGGAGAAGTCCCGAGGGGCGCCGGACTGGTTGGCAGAGTGGGGGGGGGGGGGGGGGGGAGCGACTGGAGGATGCCGAGCGCGGAGTGGCGCTCATCGAGGGCAGCGTCCTGGCGGCGCTCGAGGGCAAGGTGCTGGTGCTCCTCCTTGGAGAGGAACACGGGCTTCGCCTCCATGGTGTCCAGGGAATGCTTCATGCCGGTCGTGGCGCGGCTAGGCAGAGGCCCCTCCTACGCGCGGTCACGGGACGTCCGACGTTTGCGAAGAGCAGGCACTCCACTGCCTAGCCTACAAGCTGGGCCGCACCTCCGACGTCTATGCTGTCCACCGCCTTGCTCACCCACTACGGCAAGCGCAGCCTCCTGGCTGACGCCCAGATGTTGTTCGACGAAATGCCTTGCTCATCCACTACGGCAAACGCATCTACCCCTGCTGCATCATGTTACCTCCGTCGTCGTTCCAGACGAGATCTTGTTGGCACTAACTCAATAGACACCAGGTGTAGTTTAGTTCAGCTTAGCACCAACAGTTCAGCTCAGTTCTAAAATTGGCATAATGAATTATGTGCTAGGTGTAACCTTTGTGGATTTCCACGGTAGTTAGCATGTACTGGATCTAGTTTTTCAAATGTTTAGCACAAAACAGCAGCAATACTAGATGTGCTAGTTCTTCTACATGATAGCTTTTATTTTTGCCAGATGTCGTTTTTCAAATGTTTAGTACAAAATGGCACTGTTATACATGGGAGCTTTTACTTTTGCTGGATTTATTTTTTCAAAGTTGGATCAAGCATCTACTAGTTTTTATTTGTTGGGAACTACATATGCGTAGTTTACTGTTTGATTTTTGACCATGATGTAGTTTAGTTCATGATGTTACATTTGACATGTGTTTCAAACTAGCATCACTATTTGTACATGAGTTTAGCACTAACAGATGTATATTAGTTTTCCTCCATAACTCACATGTTTTGTGTTAGCTCAACATATCTCCCCCTTGAATTGAAGGCGTGTCGCTCCGCCGGGTTGCTCCTCGAAGGATACACAAGGGTTCGTGATGCACGTGCAGTTCTAGTCTATGCGACAGGAGGAGCATCGGGAGCTTGTGCAGGAGGATCACGTGCTTGCGTGACGCCGACGACGCCGGCCGATCCGCCGCCTCCTCCGCAGCGCCCACAGCTAAGCTCGCCGACAGGCGTTCCTCCGCAGCACCCTGCCTGCCCTCAGCAGCCAGCCTTGCCCGCCGTCCCCCGCCATACCTGGGTCGCCGTCTAGATCCCCGACATGGAAACAATCGTGTCACATGGTTGTAAAATAATATTTGTACGAATAAAACATTTCATTTAAATTGTTCACAAGGAACTAAAATTTCTTGCTACATAACTCTTTTTCTGAGAAATTCACATGACTTATTTTCGTTCATTCATTTTTTTAAATGTTTATTTTTAGCGAAAAATGATCTTGCTTTTTTAACAAATCGAAAAGATCATTTTTAGGCCTCCAAAAAATCTGAAAAAAACATACAAGTATATATACACGTCAACTGTGTACAACCAAATTTGAATTGAAATATTTTTTATATGTAGCCTGCATAAAAAATACAAATGTCGAAAGAAAAATAGTTATTTTCTTACCTTTATAGATCCACGATTTTTTTGTAGTATATAGATCCACGATTTTGAGATTATTGTTTAGCCTACAATATGTAAATAACATGTGTATGTATCGAAAACCTCTTTTAGAGCCCGACGTATGTTTAAAAAAAAAATCAAAATCGACATTTTTAAGTTTCCATAAATCTTGAAAAAATTCTCAGATGTAGATAACATGCAGATCTACAATCGTACCAAGTTTCAACTCCAAATTCGAATTATTCTGGCCTAGAACTAAAAGACAAATTTTTGGATCTAAATACCCGAATTCAAAATTTTGAAATCTGTCAGAATTTGTCTTTATGCACAGCCCAAAATACAACGAATTTGAAGTCAAAAAAATTCAGCCTTGTGTGTCTCGAGACTATCTACACCTGTGATTTTTTGCGCGATTTTTGAAAACTCAAAAATATGAATTTCGATTTTTTTCAAAATAACGAGCTCCATGTAGCTCGGGAGCCAAAAGTCCACTCTCGTGTATGTATCGAAAACATAATTACATATTTTTTTTTGAGCAGAATTACATATACTCTGTGAAGAAATGGAGGAAGCAGTAAAAGAAAACTGATTGGGCCAGGCCCATGTGCATCATGACGTAAAAAAAAATGGAGGCGCACTATGCACGCAGCACGCGAGACGCACCTTTCCCTCTTGATGATGATCCCCTTTCTCTCTCTCGCTCCCTGCCTCTATGGCCGCCGACGTCGCCTCCTGCTTCTCCGGCAGGCGATGGCCAGCTCCGGCGCTGCTGCCTGCTGGTTTCGGTCCGCCTCGACCCCCTAAACCGATTTCCCGCCGCCGATTTGTTCCTCCGTGCCCGCACGCAACTGCGAGGCTAACCCTAGCCGCCATGGCTTGGGTCGCCGGCGCGGCTCCGGGGCCCCCGCTCCTCTAGATGCTCTTCATCGGCGTCATAAACTCCCTCTTTGAGCCCCTGATCGATTACGTCGCCTCGGCCTCCCCTTGGAACCTGCTCTGCTCGGCTACCCGGTGTGCGATGGTGGTGAACTGCAGCTGCAACCTCGGTGAAGGTCGGCTGCTTGGTGTTCGAGCAAATGCCGCGCCCATGTGAAGGTGGCGAGGAACTCGCGGTGGCACCGAAGCATGTGTCGGCATGTCGAGGAGGCGGCATCACGAGCAAGGAGGCAGCAGATGCATCTTCTCTCGACGCAACTTCTGGCGCCCATCCCCATCACCAACGGCTACGCCGACCACCTGAGCTTTCTTCTCCGGCTGCCACAGACTGTTCCAGCGGCTTGTACTCAGGTCAGTTACCAGCTAGTATAAACCTGCAATTTTATCTTCTGTTTTCGACTTGGACCATCGAATGATTCATTAACTTTGTTGACTTGTTAGTTGTACTTGCACTGGATTTGACATGGAGTAGACTAGTAGATATAGAAACTTGCTTCAGTGCTCGAATCATCTGAAGCTACTTAAGAAGTTGCTGGAAAATATACTAAGACTTGGATTGTAAGCTTGGTTAAGTGTATGGAGTATGGACTGTTTAAAAAACATGAATTATTGTGTTCGATGGGTTGAGTGAAACTGTTATTAGGTGGCTTCTTCTTTTAGTTGCATTAGTGTCACAACACCTCATCTCATAATATTTTGCAAACTGGTGTAGAGAGACCCCTAATTGATGCTCCCTCCGTCCCTATTTAGGTGGCATCCTTGTTTTGGTTGAGCTTTCCACGAACTGGATTTGCCTTGGCTCTAATCTGTGCATACTTGATCTGTTCTTGTATCTTTGTAACTGCACCGCTAAATTATTCATTTGATACTTGCGAGACTAGTTCTAATATTTTCATTTTCGCATCTTTCAGGTTTACATCACCCAAATTCTGTTTTCCAAGACTCTCTTGTGCCTGCTCTAGAACTGTCTGCGGATATTTCCCTTGGGCTTCTATCTGTAGTTGCAGATGCCGTTGTACCCGTGCCAATTTAATTTCAGGTTAGAAATAATGTCTGACAGATCATGTTCTAGACACAGAATGCATGATATGTTGCTTTGCTGGAATTTATCAATTTAATAAAAGTTCACTGATAAATCAGAAGAAGGTATTGAGTATCAGAATTCCGTGAGTGGCGCCAAATCCTTCTATGGATTACTTTTTTCGCCTCTTTGGCTTCTCTAATTGCTACTCCCTCCGTTCCATTTTAATTGACTCACATATATCTAGATATGGATGCATCTAGAATGGAACGGAGGGAGTAGATTGTAATTTGTTTGATGGGGTCATTGACTCATTTCCCGAGGGAAGCGCAGTGTTCATAGTGTTTGGCTTCTCTTATACTTTTTTCCTATGGCCCTATATCAAGTTGAGTGATTGGATCTGAATTTTACATCTGATCACCAAACGGTCATCTGTAGGATAATTGTTTTTCGGATAAATTCCATGTTGCTGTGAATATTTTACAGATTCGGACTTTTGTCTAAATTTCAGTTATTTTCATGTTTCTCGGATAAATTCCATGTCTATGTGCATTTTCCATGGTCCACGTGCAATTATTTTCTGGGATAATGTGTCCTCCATTTTTATTTGAATCTTACATCAGTTTTATTTTCAACTCAATTTTACCCAGTAAAACATTAAACCTATGAGCTAGCATCATTTTTCTAACGTGACTGCAACAATATATTGACATCGTTTGGTTCGTCACAGGCACTCACGGCTGATCCTTCCGATTGTAAAGTGCAAGAGAAGTAACAAGGACTTGCCAGAGGAGAAACTAATATGCTGCTAAAGGTGCACTGGAAATCATATCTCTTGCATTTCACCTGTAGTGTCATCTGCTGACCATGATCTTAAACCGTGTTCCCTCAGGGGTATGTGTAAGCTTGCTGAGGTGTTTACACGCGGCGTCGAGTTGGACCACCAGAATGACCAGATGAACAAGCTGTTCTGGTAAGAGAAAACCACCATTTTATTGTTAAGTGGTTATTGCTTTGATGATAATGTGGCTTACAACATGCTTCATGTGCATATATTACTATAGAGTTGGCAACTTAGCATTAGTAAATAGTAGTCTGCGTCTCAAGCTACATTGCACTATAAAATTATGCTTAATTACATCAGTGCCCGTTACTATAACCATAGTCAGTTTCTGCCTTTCTGGACTGTTGGGCCGAAAACTCTCCATGCATTGAACGAAAGATTACTTGTGATCACCACAAAGCTATCCTAGGTGTTCTAGTGCTGCTCTGGTTCATCCCGATGATGAAATAGCTCGTGAATGTGATGCTGATTTAGGGGTGCTCTCTGTGGTGGTGTTGGGTCTGCTCTCTGTGCTCGTCGAGGCTAGGGCGAGCTTGCTCTATATCGTGCTGCTGGGTCTGCTATCCAGCGGACGAGGATGGTTCTTAATGGTACTATTTTCCGATTTGTATATTCTTTCCACTGAAGTTTGCAAGTTACTTTCACATGGCATTACGGTCTCAGTATGGTAATACACTACTAAACTAATATTATGCTGGTTTCTTGTGTATTCTGCCTCTCTTATCAGCTGTCAGTGTTACATAATCATGCGCAGTATGCACCGTCAGTAAAACACTCTTACTAAGCAAAAGAAATCATGCTTCTGTCAAAAAAAAAATTCATTTGTTTTGCTGCGCAAATAAGGGGCTAAAATAGCAAACAAGGTAGGATTAATGTTTGCTTCCCATGAACATTTTCTTATGTTTCTGTAAATCTTATGCTGCACAATGTATGCCATGATTTCCAATGCAACCTTTATAGTTTGCCCACACGGTATGCCCTCCTCTTTTTAGATCTGCCTGGAACCCTGGTTTTGACCACATGAGGGCGAGCTGGAGGCCCTAGAGAAGGGTGTGGAGCTAGCGTGGGGCAAGCTGGTTGTCCCGCTCAAGCGCATCGTCGACAGGCTCGACGTCGTCTGGAACATCGGCGACCAACTGAAGGCTGTCAAGGACTCCGCCAACCTCCGCGCCGCCTTCAAGTACTGGAATCTACATGGTTTGGCATATGTGGAAAGTACTCATTTGTTTTCTAACAGCAAATATTTGCAACTCTATGGACATGCATTTAATGCTTTCTGAGGTGAGAGTTGTCGACCCAAGGACTGGAATTAGCAAACCTACGAAACCAAAGATCCAGATGACTCTGTAGTTGAAACAGATACTCCAAACTTGCAACTCCACACTTTCTTTTCATGGACTGGAGTTTGCATTTCAGTCAAGTAAACCAAACTTGCTTTTCCCTGTCAAATACAGATTTATTATCACTTGTTGAGGTTCTCAGGTGATGTTTTCAGTCTTGTGGAGGTGCTCAGGTGTTCAGGCTTGTTTCATAGACTTGTTGAGGTGTTGTTTGAGTGATGTTTTCATTCTTGTGGAGGTGCTCAGGTGTTGTTTGAGTGATGTTTCATTAACAGATCATTTCTATAACATATTTGTAATTGTTTGAGTGATGTTTACATCTTGTCTCGGATGTAAATGTGATTTGTAAGGATCTATGGAATTGGATACAATATGTGATTTCTATAACATATTGTAGGTTACTTTCAGTACGCATTTAGTTCATTTGTCAAGAATTATTCGAGGCAATTTTTTAATTTACCCATAATTCAATTAGAGGCCGTTCCTCAATATGCCCATAAATGTATTTGGGGTAGTTCCTCAAAGTGTCCCAAAATGTATTTGGGGCATTTTGAGAAAGTGCCCCAATAGATATTAGGGGCAAAATCCAAAGTGCATCTAATTGTTACATTTAGGGGCAATTTTTGTGACAAATTTGAAAGTGCCCCAATATCCTTTACCGCCGTAAGCATCCGATGCACTTATACAAAATGCCCCAAAAACAATTTGAGGCACAAAATTGACATTTAGGGGCACTTTGAAGTGCCCCAAAATGCCAACCGTGATGTAGTGGTGGATAGAAGGTTGGGTATTGTCGAGGGACGGGAAGGAGTGGCATTTTCCTCTTTTTTCTGCGGTGGTCGGTGGTGTTAGGTTTGGCGTGGGAGCAGGCTCGGGGCCAAGGATGCCGGGAAGATGACCATGGATGGTGGGCTACACGGATTGGCTCTCCGGCGAGCAACGTGGTAGCAGGTGTTGGCAGTGTGATTTAGCCATGTTGGTGGCAAGGTGTGTTCTGACGGGTGGTCCTAGCAAAGCTGGCACTAGAGTGGCATCCAGCCCTGATCTAGATATGGAGTCCTCGGTTCGTTGTGGTAGGGTCCCCGTCAGGTGCTGGCTCCAACGACGTAATGGGTGGTAGAGGTCAATCGAAAGCTTTGCGATTTAGTGCTGCCGGCGGTGATACATATGAGTGTCGTGTTTTTCTTTAACCGCTTTCACCCTTCCCCTACTCTCTGACACTCAGGGTGAAAACATTTGTCTGCCTTGAGTGGACATGACATCGTCGGCGCTTCGTGTCGTGACCCTCTTTAGGGTGTCGTCGATGAGTGTGGGTGTCTTTCGGGCACAATTGTGTGATCATGTGCTTCTTTTCCGCGACTCGCTGAGGCATTTAGTTGTGACCTTTGCACAGTTGTGTTTTGTAATGTTTCCGGCTAGTTTTGCTGTGTCTTTGTGTTTGTTCAGCTTCTGAGGACTTTCTCAACCAAACCCTCTAAATCGAGTACAAAGCGTTGGTTAATTCTATGGCGGAGATAGACTGGATACAGTCACTCCTTTTTTTTAAACGGAGAATAAACCCCCCGCGTCTGTATCATACTGAATTATTATTGCAATGTTTTAAAAAGTTATCAGGTTTACAACTCAAAGATCAACCCCCATTGGCTGGAACAACCATCTTAGAAAAGAAAGAACCAAACGGTTAGATATTTTCTAGTTTTCTAACATGTTGCCAGCTAGCCCAGTTGAATATAGGCCGAAATCATTAACCGAGTGCATCCACTTCTGGGTGAACTTGGAGTTTTCTAGTCTTGAACAACATGTTTTTGGTGCTATGTACCTCACAACTAATCTTGTCTTTCCATGCAAGGACAAAGTATATGGAAATATTTTCATTTTGTCCAAAATTGTATGGGCGGGCAATCGCTAGATGTTCGATTCATACCATCCCAGGGTCAGGATTTTTATTTTTTTGCGAGTACGATCGGGATTCATAGTATTTTTGTTTAAAAACACACGATTTGACGGCTTGACTTCCTATCGCTCCTATGTAGTGGTCAGCCTTAAAAGGAGTCTTCCTACCATACCATCATGCATGCCTATGTTAATGTTATAGTGCGTTAAAACCTTGTAGAAGTGATCTCTACAACCTCAGATAAGATTTGGAGAAGAAAATGTGGACATAGAAAGAGCCGCAATGTGTTGTGCGTGCGCGTATATATGCGAACAATTATAACGTGTGGGGGATATCAGTCCTAGTTATATACCTACGTGGTTCAGAATTCTATCGTTTTTGGAGATTATTATATAGCCGGGACTACGAAGAGAAGTTTCTTTAAAGATTGACTAAGACAGATGTAATGACAAATAAGCCGAATCATCTGATCGAGACAATAATGGAATCTTCTGCGAGTACATATCATTGCTTCGAAGCCAAGCTGCTTGTTTTCGTGAGAACGATATGCTAGAGCTATAGCCCCGCTTCCACTAGCTACATCACTGATCACATGCTTACCAGATGAATGAAGATGGTAAGTACAGAAGTACTCTCCGTTCCAAATTAGATGGATTTCATTTATCCACATGGGATATATATAGACATGTTACATGTATATATCCACATGTAGACAAATGAAATTCATCTATTCCCTTCATACAAAAATAAGTGTCTTAAGTTTGTCTAAAAGTGGATGGATCTAGCACTTTTAGATAAACTTGAGATACTTATCTTGGAACGGAGGGAGTAATTTGGAACGGAGGGAGTACACGTATTAGAGCACCGAAATTCTATCCCTGCAAGAACTTTTTGCCAGATATTCATGTGATCTTTGGTCATTTTCAGCCGACGTACGTTTCATCTTAGAAAGTGCTAGCGCGGCTCTGTGTTTGACCAGCGAGACAAAAGGATCTCTGCTAGGGTATTTTATACACGAGAAGTACGGCATCTCCTCGCCTGCTAGGGTATTTTATACACAAGAAGTACGGCACTACATGTAAAATAAGAGAGAGGAGGTGTTGGTTGCGCTCAGCACAATCGTGACTGCCGGCTTTGACTCGTACTAGAAGGAAAGGCGCGTTGTTTCTAAACGCCGTCATGGTGATTGATATGACCAAGAATTCGGCATGCGAACCTACCAGATGAGGAATATTATTAAAAAGTTAAATTACAGCAATAATGACACTGACTATATACAAGGACTTAATTAACTCACCTACCATTTATCATCATTGGTTCCTTCAAGCCATTCTAATGCAACTTAAGCAAATGTTGGTCGCATTCCATCTACTGGTAATACAAATTTGGCTTGCTATTGGTTATTCCTTCGCTGCTTCAGTCAAGGCAATGTGACCTAGGTTGGGATTTTACTCTGCATCCTATACCGGTGCAACTCAGAAGATAAAATTAGCAGACTGCTAAGTTGGTAAGAAGATGCATGTGTAATTGATAGCTGCGACATAGCTTCCTATCCCACAAACAGCAACAGTAAAGGTACTTCTGGATCGCCAAAGATCATTGGTTTCACAGCTCCGTGAGAAAAATACTTCATGAATCCATGACTACCACCAAGGCATGTCTCAACTTTCAGCAAATGAAGAACATAAAATATGGGCCCACTACTGCTAGATTGGGAAGGCATAACATATCTGAAAGTGAGAACCAGGTAGAGGCCTAGTGGTTGGAGTGCGGGTGAGCGCGCTCGACATCCGGGGTTCGATCCCCATCGGGGACGAATTCTTGGATTTCTCACAAAGGAGCATTTCTACTATAAAAGTAAGCTACCAAGGGCTAGTCCTAGTGGTCACATTTTTTTTAAACATATCTGAAAGTTCAAATTTGCTGAATGGGAATACCGTAACACCCAAACAAACATGAGAGCATAGTGACTAATTATCCATAAACTTCATATCATGCTAGTAGTTGAGGTGCCCCCATAGGAGGGGGTGCAAATCATAAATGTGATATTGTAGTGTCCTATAGATTAGTCGTCGAAGTGTTTCTTTATTCAATAGTTCACTGGTTCTAACTATTCCTTGCCAGAATAAGGAGATGTCCCGAACAATACATATTCAACAACCTGCTATTTGTTTACAATGTGCAGCTGGTCCATAGTACAAAACAGAGCATCCAGAAACTATAGTTGGAACTTGAAAGCAGTAAGTTGAAAGACAGCTAAGGGAAGTACTAATACAAGAAACAAAAACCTGATCTCGTCTGAACAAAGCTAGGGACCGCAATTAAGTAATCTCGAGGTCTGTGACCGACATATCTGATTTAGATTCCCTCTTGATAAAGGAAACAAACACAACAATTTGCAGTAACGAACCAATTTAACACACAATTCAGGCTGCAACACAGACTCATATGATGCATGTGGTGTCCTAGACTCTAAATTCATGAAGAATGGGGATTAATAAGCACATATTATATTATTGTAACCGTATATCGATACCAAGGAATATGAACTATTTATTATATGGTGGGATTTATTTCTTATCTACTTTTTGGTAATATATATGAGATAACATATAACATGAAGAAATTTATGCCCTTGAGCATTCCTTCATGAGTGATATCTCATCAATGTAATTTAATATGTTTAGACCATCATTAATTAAATCTCCAGGAAAGTATACCAGAATGCAAACCTAGCTCCCTGAGGTCAAATGGAGGGAATGATGGTAGAGTAGGCATTACTGTAACAGCATATTGCCAATTTCTGCAAGAAAATAAACATAGGTGAATAGATATTTAACACATATTTACAAGGTTAGCAGGTACAGGAAAAAAATGTATTGCTGCAAGACATGACAGATTAGCAGGTAACAAAATACAATGTATTATATCTAAATCTTAAGTAGCGACCACCAGAAGAGCAAAACTTCTCAACAGATCTTAATGCCAAAACTTAGAAAATCTCTCCAATCGGCGACACTTGTTATGTGCGGCGGCGGACGAAGAAGATGGAATGCGCGGCGGCGAGGAGGAAGCGGAGGAACCCGCTGCCGCCGTCCCCGGCAGCGGAGGCAGAGGCGCAGGCCGCCGTGAATCGAAGGTCGGCTATGATTTGAGAAGAGGGATGGAAAGGCAGAGAACGGGTGGGGTTCAGGATACCGAAACGAGCGATGACATGTGTCCGTCAAGGGCAACGAACCGTCTTACTGTTCACAGAAAAAGAACCGTCTTACTATACTCATGTCACTGACAGTGGGGCCTAAAACGTGGATTCAACCCAGTCCAGCAATTCTAGTAGGATTGTATGTTGTAGAGATATAGAAAAGGGCTAGGTACAGATTACAACAGGTCAATCAGATCAGATCGGCCGAACTAATGACGTATCAATCTGGAATCAGAGAAGCTAATTGCTAGCCAACTAACCAAGATACACCCTCTGCTTCATAATATATATAAGACATTTTAGAGATTCCAATACGGTTATACGGACTACATGTGGAGTGAAATGAGTGAATTTACAAACTAAAATACGTTTATATACATCCAATTACGTAAAAGCTAAAACATATTATAATATGAAACAGAGGAAGTACTAAACATGGTACACATATGTGCATATTGTTTAAAACTACCCGTAGACGGTAGACCACAATCACACCGTTAATTGGTCGATAACTTTATGGAAAAATGTGTGGTATCTTTTATCCTAAATGATTTTTTGCAAACTATCAACTGTTAACGACCCTCAGAAAAACTTTTAACTAGACCAGGCCCCTCCAAAAACGTCATTCACATTGCCTTATTTCAACAAGTAGGCATGTCATCACTTTGGCTTATTTGAAATTGCGAAATGTAAAAACGGATATGTGATTTGAAGTAAGCCATTTGAAAAGACGTTTTTACGATCTCAGAGATTCTAAAATTCTCTACATACACAAAATACTCATCCGGGTTAGCGTTGACAATTTTAGAAGCTACGAAATTACAAAAACGTCAATCCAAATAAACCAAAGTGGATGGTGTGAATACTTGTTGAAACGCCTTTTAGTATGGCGTTATTTGGGAAGGGTAATATTTGGTTTTTTATGGACTTTTAGTGGTTGAATGTCTACCCAAAGGCCATTTCAGACACATTATACAAATGTGTGTCACGGCATGAGTGATGTGATTTTCAGCGCTAGTGGATAACTGGGCTTATGTACTGCAGAGTACTTGCAGCAGCGACAAAAAAGAAATTAACTTGCGATGTGCATGCTATATCATAAATTCATAATTGTTCCTGCCATTGCGATGACTGACGTTCCGAAAACGTTGACGAGAAAGGGAAAGACGGACAACAGAACATTTTAGGGGCCAGAGAGCAAAAGAAAATTAGGTAGACAATAAAACAGCTGCTCCACGAACGTATCACAGTAGTACTCCATACGAATGCAGTGGATTTTTCTTAAATTCTGGGCAGTGGGGTTTTCTTTTTTTTTTTGAACAGCGACAGTATTTTTCGACAATTTGCTCTGTGTTTTTGTTTCCTTTTGTAGCCTTAATTGGCTTGTGTTTGACTGTAAAACAAAATTTGGGCCGGGTTTCATTTTTTATTTTTTATTTTACAAAAAAAAATTACTTTTTTTTTAGTTTCCCCCAGTGTTTCGATCCGCGCCATCGCCTCTCGATCCGACGGTCCACGCGGCAATTTTGCAAGAAAATCCTCCCGTTTCCCGGAAATTACGAGCACATCCATGAAGATGTATGTGCAAACAGCAACATCACCGCTGACGATGTCGTTGTAGCAGACTACGGCATGAAGACAACGACTCTGTCGCTACGGACACCACCGCCATCGCCTCCCTATATATTAACCACGGAAGATTTGACGCTCTCTCCGCGCTCGAATCACTTTAGATAGTCCACTGTGTTTCGATCCACGCCATCGCCGCTCGATCCGACGTTCCACGCGTCAATTTTGCAAGAAAGTCCCCCCGTTTCCCGAAAATTACGAACCGGCGCTTTTGCGGAAATACGCTCGCATTTACCAACAATTACTACTCGCTCCCCTTTTCATGATAATATGTACATGAAATATATGCGGGTCGACGGATGTACATATATGCGGGTCGACGGGTAGGTTCCATTACCGTGATCGGTTTCGAGTTTGGTCGATTCTAAGCTCCTTAATTTTAGATCCAGATTCGCAAAAACATTTGACGAATTCTGTCAAATTCGTCGCACTCAGTCCTCCGTTTGAATTTTCCTTTCACGAGTAGATGGATATCACCCTTCCAAACAACTTTCATGTTTTAACATTCTTATTTTGACGAACATATACATATTTCTCTCTAATCTTTAGGCGGCATTTTTGCAAGAAAGTCCTCAAGTTTCCAGAAATTACGAACCGGTCCCTCCATACCAATACGCAACATTCATTACGTCACTATAACAAAACATTTCATAGCGCCGAATTCAACTAGTCTCTATAATGACAGGCCATGTCTTGCTTGAGTATCACTCAGGTGGTCACAGCCCACGGGCCACAACGATTCTCAAAAAAAAAAAAAAAACTGGCCACAGCTCCTACGGCTGCGCGCCCTGTTTGGCAGGTCATTTCTCACTACACTTTGCCAAAATTTAGTATACTTTTGTTTTAGTCATAGTCACACTTCGTAAATCTGGACGAAATATTTTAAAAATAAATCAACATCTATTAGACTCATCTTGTGCACGGTTGTATATATTGTTAATTTTTCAACATATTTGGTTAAACTTTACCTTGACTAAAACTAAGATGTACTCCTATACATGGCAAAGATGGATTATTAAGAATGAGTTGGTGATAGTGGTAACCTTGAAAGACACCTCCCACGATATCCAACTTGTGCACGATTTCGCCGATAGACCAATTCCCGTAACTTTCAATCGAACCGGTTACAAAGGACGAATATAAACATGCACATTTCCCACTCCAATCTTAATAGAGAAGCCAAATGGAATATGTCTAAAAGCAAAATTCTTTAACAAACCTCCGTACCACTATCAACAAATAATTTATATCTAAAAAGATCTGTAACAACCGTTGTACTATCATCAACAAACAATGTAAGCATGCAAAGTTGCGAGTGCTCATCTACGTCTCTTCAGTGGGATAATCGCGGACCTGGTGTTGGTAGAGTTCAACATCCAGTACCAGCAATTATGTAGTCTCCGGCGTGCATCGTGATCTGCGATAGCCATCGTCTCAACCATCAGGATGACTTGCTTCTCCAACATCTCTGCAAGACTGCAATTACTAGATCGTCTTTTTAGCAGAACTATGGCAGGAAAATAGCAAGCGTAAACCATTTAAATAAGATAATCGGGATACCACACCCCATAAGGGTGTAGAGAAAACATGCCGACAAAGAGAAATATCACCAGATTTGCACCATTCGAGTTATCAAAAGGCATCAATTTCTCAGCCAACACGACGACACCAATGTGTTGATGATGTTGTCCAAGGCCAGTGCACAATCGAGACAACGCTCATGTGTGGTGGACGGAGTCGAAAGGTTATGCGCAACCAAGACCACCCACAACACTGATCTTTCGTCAAAGAACAAAAGGCATCACTCACTGAGACCACACCTCAGAGCATCTTCACGAAGCACTCCCTCACTGCAACCCTAAAAGTCGTTGTCATAACTTGTAGTTTAAACCAACTAAATATGCAGAGTATAGTATGTGCATTGCATTCATACATGAATTTTGGGAAATTAAAAAATCTTTCTAATCAAATTTGTCAAGCGATCAAGGTTTCACTTAAGTACATAAGTTAGGGTCAGATCGCTGACTTCAGTGTAGAGTTTGACATGACCTCTACTATAAGCTCAAGTGTTTTCAGCATAATTGAAATAATAATAATAATAATAATAATAGAAAAAAATAAGACATCATGACATTATCATCACATTTTAATTAAGAATAATATTGGAAATAGAATTACCAAATAAAAATATTCAATATTGAATAAGTAATTCAATTAGATGATACATAAAATAAATAAAATGTGCAAAAGTAAGAATAAATGAATTCATATATTTATTTAATATGGATTTTATTTATGTCATTTATTGGACACTACAAAGTCCTAAAATAAATAGCAAGACAATTACCAAGAGAAAAGAAGAATAAACCCTAATCTACAATTGATCTTCTTATTTACCTGCAAAATAAACATCAAAGACAAATGTTTGTTATGATAAAATGTTTGCTCTCATAATTGATGTGGCATTGTTAATGTTTTGGATCTAGCTAAAGGAAATTAATACAATACCTTATCATGATCTCCAAACTATGATTTGAGGGATATTATTTTGCTTAGAGAAGATTAGGGACATGCGATCATCTTCGGTCAAATGGTTGTAAGTTATTATATTGTTATCTTGTATAGTGGCATCATATCATGTCTTAGAACCATAGTTCTTAATGTTTTATGTGATCCTCAACGAAATCGCTCTATTTGCTTTATAAATCTCAAAAGCAGGAAACCATGTTCTTTCGTTATTTTTTGATTTGAGGAACCTTCTGAAACTCAATTGGATCTAATACTTTTGGCACGTCAATATTTGGAAAAGATGAGACATGAAGATGGAGCTTCCCAGGCGCGTTGAGAGTGCTACCCCCCCCCCCCCCCATTCAATCGTCCGCTTGCCGCCAATCTTTCTTTCATGCCCCGATCTTGATCTAAAATCATCTATATAAGTTCTGATTTTCATGAATTAATATAGGAGGCGGCTATACTATCAAAACAACGGGAATAACTCTGTCGCCCACAAAAATTTGTGGGGGGTGGGGGTGGGGAGGGGGGACGCTGTCGGAGTCACCGCCAATCGCACCTCTGGCCTCTCCATCGTTTTTGCCATCGTCGCCATGATAAGAAGGGAGTAGTCCACATATGGACTATGGGTTTTAGTCTATCATTGATCTATCTCTCTATGTTCTATGATTCTATCATTGATGTCCTACGAGTAATTATGGTAATGCTTGTATTACCCTATGGTGGATCAAAAGAGGATCCCCTGACGTAGCCGATCCTACAGTTTGAGTCTCTGACACGTGGGGCTCACCAGGTGTCTGCCAGTGACCGAAAGTCAGGGCACGTCAAGAGGCACTACGTCAGAGGATCCGTGTCATGGTGGGTCATTTGATATGTGATGAGTTATGAGATGCAATCCTCTTGTTTTGTTACTACATGGAAATCAATTAGATGAAATTTATAGTTTTCCCAAAGCGAAGAAACCCTCGGGTATTTGTGCATCTGTCAGCAATTCCTATATTGTAGCAAGAAAGCGACCTGCTACCATAACTTACTAGTTGAAGACGGTAGCACAGTGCTTGTATTCATTAGGAGTAATTGCGAGCGACAGATTGAGAGAAGGAACAAGATAGGGACTACTGCCAAATGCCAATGCGGCGGCTCAACTACTCTAGATACAAGATCGATCCGGCCACGCCCACCGGCCGGCCAACGCTCAGCTGCTTGCTCATGTATGAGTATGACAAAGACTTTCCTCGATTTATTCACGTAGCCATCGTGGTAACAATCAACAATAGAAGCAAACTCACAAAATAAAAAGAGATACAAATAATGCATCCACGCATGAGCAGATGCATCACGTACTCGTTCACACGATCGATCACGTACATATTTTATACGCACCACCACGAAGCATATGCATGCGCTGCACGTACGATCGGTCACTTCTCCTCGCCGGCGTCAGCAGCCGCAGCGGCGGCGGCGGCGTTCACCACCGGCGCGGCCTCTTCGTCCTCGTCGGCGAAGGCGGTCGCGGGGAAGGAGCGGCCGATGCCGACGCTGGATTTGAAGTAGACCCTCTCGCCGCCGTCGACGAGGCTCATCTCGACGATGGGCACCCACATGAGCATCTGCTTGCTCCGCACCCCGGTCATCCGCTTCATCCGCCCTTCCTCCACGTACGCCGTCACCTCGGCGTCGTACCGCACCCGGGTGCCCGTGGAGCGGAAATGGTGCTCGTAGGCTTTGCCCCCCGCCTGCCGCATCCACACGTACCCGGTCTCCCGCACCAGCCCGCACTCCTCCAGCCCGCGCAGCGGCATCACGCCGCCGGGGAACCCCATGCCCTTGAGGAGCTCCTTGGAGTGCGCGTAGCACGCCTCGGCGCCCGTGATGACCTCCGCGCCCTCTCGCTCCTTGTTGACGGTGGTGGTGTTGCCGGCCGCCGTTGGTGTCGTCTTTGAGACGGTAAGCGAGGCCATCGTCGGCGACCGTGAACGGAGACTGGCCGATCGAAATGTGAATATCACTTGCGTAGGTGGAGAGGTGTGCTTGGTGTGGTAATTAAGATATGCAAGTGAGGTCCGTGCGGGAGGTGTTTATAGGGGGAGATGAGTTGCTGGGTAGGTAGCTGGGAGTTGGGCTAGCTAGCTAACGGTAATGGCGGATGCTCTTGTTCGGTTGGGTAGGCCACCAAGAATGTTCGGTTTAAGAGGGTTCCTACAATGTGTTTGGTGTCGAATGGCTTCGGCGCCCACCTAATGGCCGATCTACCCGGGGTCTGCAAACTCCAGAAGCCAGCAGAGAGAGACGTTCTCGACTTGGCGACATGCCGAAGCTTGGCGATATGCCGATTTCCTCTGATCTTTCTTCTTCCCTGTGATCCCCTCCAAATCCCTCTCAAGATCTGATTCCCCTACTCCTACCCTACCGATTAATTCCCCTTTTTCCCTTGTTCTCCTCCACCAAAATCCCCAAACAATATTTCTGGAAACGCCTAGAAGTAAGAGGAAAAGTCCTTTACGCAAACTCTGCTGCTTTCGCGGCGACCTCTCTCCAACCTTGCTCTCCGAACTGTTCTTGGGCTCTCCTCAGCTGCTACATATCTTCTGTAGCAGCCCCTTGTGTGCACTGGAGTACCCTCATAGTTTCTTCACAGTGCTCCCTTCCACTGCGCCCTGCTCAGATTGCGGGTCTGCTCCCCCAATTCGTTTCTTCCACAGAATCATGAACCTCTTGTGCTTAAACTGTCGCGGTTGTGGAGGCTTTGCAATAATTCAGGAAATTCGTCAGCTCGTGGAGATTTACAGACCCAAGGTGGTTTTTCTCTCTGAAACGAAGATGTGGGCCAGAAGTGCTGAGAGGTTGCGATGGAAGTTTGGGTTTGAAAACGCCTTTGCTGTGGATTGCTCTAATACAAGAGGTGGTGGTCTAGTGATGTACTGGAAAATGAGCTCAACGTACGGTTAAAAGGTTACAATAAGGCGTGTATTGATGTGTGGATTGGTGATGATTCAGAAGGTGATGACCGGAGATTTATGGGTTTTTATGGTGATCCGAAGCGACAACTAAGAAATGAGTCATGGCGGCTTCTAAAGTTTCTTCGACACTCATCTACCCTACCATGGATATGTGCAGGAGATTTCAATGAAGTGTTCACATCAGAAGAATACTTTGGGAGGAATGATCGTGAGGAGTGGCAGATCGCCGTATTCAGAGAGGCGACAGAATATTGCAATTTTACCGATCTCGGGCATTCAGGTTTGCCATATACTTGGGATAACTGACAAGAGGGCGACAACAATGTGAAGGTAAAGGTGGATAGGGCCCTTGCCGATGAAAAATTCTTGGATCATTTTGGGACAAGTTCAGTCACTCATATTCAGGTTGCCGAATCTGACCATTGTGCATTACTAATTAAGATCGCTGATTGTATCCCTCCTGCGGCTGGAGGGTGTCAATATCAATTTAAATATGAAAACATGTGGCGTCGAGATCCTTCATACTTTGAGATGGTGAACTCTTCTTGGGTCTCCATGGGACAGACAATGCAGGATATTGGAAAGGCTTTGGCGAATATGCAGATAGCACTACGCAACTGGAGTTACAACTCGTTTGGTTCCGTGCGTGGTGAAATGAAGAAGCTCATTTTGTGCAGCCCTAGGAAAATTGTCATACAAGAGCAAGGGGTTGAAACCTTCAAATGAATAAGCTCATTTTGTACCTAGGAAAATTACGGATGAAATGAATAAGATTTTGTGCAGCCCTTTTATGGAGAACGAAGTAGAGCAAGCTCTCCACATGATGAAACCCAACAAATCTCCGGGACCCGATGGTTTTACAGCCGGTTTCTTTCAAACACATTGGGACATTTTGAAGAAAGATGTGTCTTCAGTTGTGATAAACTTCTTGAACGGCGGAAGCTTTCCCGAGGAAATGAATTCCACAATCCTTGTGTTGATTCCAAAAGTGAGACATCCTTAGGTACTATCCGAATACAGACCTATTTCATTATGCAATGTGATATACAAACTTTGTTCTAAAGTACTTGCAAACCGCCTTCGGATTATTTTGAATGAAATCATATCTGCTGAGCAAAGTGCTTTCGTACCTGGTCGGCTTATTACGGACAATGTGCTCATCGCTTATGAATGTATACACTACTTGAGGAAAAAGAAAGGGAATGGGAGCTTGTGCCGTTAAACTTGATATGGCCAAGACATATGACAGGATTGAATGGCCATACTTACGAGCCATCATGAACAAAATGGGTTTTGATAATCGATGGATTAATGTTGTCATGAGATGCGTGGAATCAATGTCCTTTTCAATCAAGGTGAATGGACATCTTTCAGAGAGATTCAAACCATCAAGAGGTATTCGACAAGGCGACCCCATATCACCATATCTCTTTCTACTTTGTAAAGAAGGGCTATCAAGTTTACTCAAGTTTTCAGGCCCTCAATTTCTATGCAAAGGTGTTCGAGTTGGCATTCACGCACCATGGATATCGCACCTGCTATTTGCTGACGACTGTCTTGTTTTCACGCAAGCATCACAGCGGGGAGCAGAACACTTGCAAAGAATTATGGAGAAGTATCATAAAGGCTCAGGACAGCTGGTGAACAAAAACAAATCGGCGGTATTTTTCAGCTCAAATTCAGAAGATGAAGTTAAAACATGTGTTCGACAAATTTTGGGGATTGATAAAGAGGCTTTGGAAGAGAAGTACTTGGGGCTCCCTACAACTCTCGGTCGGAATACGACGGCGGCATTTGAAAAGATTACTACACAGGTGAAAAACATTGTTGGAGGTGCATATGAAAAGAATCTCAATATGGCCGGCATGGAAGTTCTTGTGAAATCAGTTGCTCAAGCAATCCCCACTTATTCGATGAGCTCTTTCCTCCTCTCTAAGAACACGTGTAAGAAGATTACATCAGCCATGTCTCAATATTGGTGGGGTGGTGATGGTGAAAAACGCAAAATGCATTGGAGAAAATGGGAGGACATTGCTATACCAAAAAGTGAAGGGGGAATGGGTTTCCGGGATATGCGGCTCTTTAACATTGCAATGTTGGGTAAACAAGGATGGCGGCTGCTGTCCAACCCAGAATCTCTTTGTGCCCGTGTTTTAAGTGGTAAATATTACCATAACAAAGATTTCATGGAGGCAACTGAAAGATCGATATGTCGACTAGAGGGGGGGGGGTGATTAGGCGACTACCAAATTTTAATTCTTTTTCGATTAATTAAGGCTTGAGCAAAGTATAACAAGGTTGACTAGATGTGCACTAGGTGATAGCAACCTAGTGATACAAGCAAGGTAAACAAAGTAGCGGAAGCAACAAGTAAAGGATAGAGGTAACCGCAAAGTGGAGACACGGAGATGTTTCCCGTAGTTCCTTCCCAAGGGAAGTACGTCTACGTTGGAGGAGTGTGGAGCCACCTAGGCGCTCCAATAGCACGGATGTGCTCACTCTATTCTCCGTGAGCTTCACCCGTGGGGGTTTGGCTCATTCACTATGAGGTCACCTTGATGGCGTTGACCAAGCCGGTACACAAAGGTCGGGGAACTCCACAATGAGTTGAAGCCTCCCAACAATGCCTCGGACTTCCTCCGAGACTCACAAAGGCACCTCGAGTTACAAGCAACCCAAGATGCAAGTTCCACACTATCCGTGTGGAGGGATTTGAAATTCCTTCGGTGGAGATGTAGATCTAGACCTCCTCCTTCACTCCACAAAGTATCAAGAGGTTTGGGTGGTTGGAGTGGGAGATCTTAGTAGGTTGAAGCTTTCATCAATGGAGAGAGAGAGCATAGGAAAACTTAGTCTTCAAGTGGGGAAGAAGACCCCTTTAAATAGCTCCTCCAAAAGTGGCCGTTGCACAGCCAGAAATCCCGCGGCGGTACTACCGCTGGGGCAGCGGTAGTACCGCTGCCTTCTTCGTCTTCAATTCAAACGGCTCGAAATTCTGGAGCCCGCGCCTGTCTTCAAAGCGGTACTACCGCTGGAGGCAGCGGTACCACCGCTGCCCAGCGGTACTGCCGCCGCGGTACCGCTGCAGCTACCGCCCGATGAAACAGAAGCAGCAAAACGGCGGTACCTCGGGCGGTACTGCCGCTGGGGATGGCGGTACTGCCGCTGCCCAGCGGTACTACCGCTGCAGTACCGCTGGAGCTACCGCTGATGGAAACAGAAGCTGAAAAACGGCGGTACCTCCAGCGGTACCGCCAGCGGTAGCTGGCAGAAACCCTGCGCAGCGGTACTACCGGCCCTCCTGGCGGTACTACCGCTGCCTGGAGCAGAAAACTGCTAAGAGCAAATTGCAAGCTCTATCCGATGACGCTTATATCAGAAATTCCTGGAAGCTCAAAATACATCGTTAGATACATAATTGTGTTATCACTAACACCAAAACATCATCTAGGGAAGATGCACTTTCAATCTCCCCCTTTTTGGCGTTAGATGACAACACAATTATCGCAAGGCAAAAGATTTGTAAAAGATAGACGGAGCTCCCCCTAGACATGTGCATTATTCATGAAATGCTTTTGAATGCACAAACGCACACAACCTAGGATCAATGCTCCCCCTAGCTTTTGCAAACTTTGCAAATAGAATAATATAAAGAGCTTGCAACAAAGAATAAGACATGAACAAAGATAATAAGCTAAGCAATTAAGGTTCACATGTCTTACACCACATGGAGAGATCCATAACTGAAAAATAAAAGTGTTCACAAGCATAAGAGAAACAACACGAATAAAGAACAAGCTTGTGACACACAACCCTTGCGAAACCCCGTACGAGCTACTAGATATCTCTCCCCCTTTGGCATCGAGACACCAAAAAGGGAAGACCGATGCTAACGCCCCAAGGGTCACTCGAAACCGAACGGAGGCTGCTGAGAGGTGACTTCATCTTCTTCATAATCTGCCCAAGTGATCACCTGCCCTGCACTGTCCTGAGCTTGCCACTCCTCCCATGGAGTGATGTTCTTCTCCGAGCCGGACTGCACTTGTTCTCCTTGAGCACGACGGTGAGCAATTTCAGCTTGGCGAGCCTTCATCGTGCTCTCATAGACATCATATTGGTTCCTCTCAACTTTCTTGGTCAGCTTGAAGAGCTTCTTCATAGAAGTAGCCATCCAAAGGAAAGGCCCTTCCTTCTTAGTGTGAGAGGGACCGGCTTCATCCACAACTTCTTTGCTCTTCTTCTTCTTCGGATGGGGCTTAACAAGGAGCCGCTTACTCTTGTGGGGGATCCATTCCTCCGCATCCCCAAGCTCCGCAACATCGTTCTCCTCAACCCACTTCCAAATGATGATACGCATGATGAGAGGAGCAAAAGCGATGTTCTTCTTCTTGATAATGACCTCCCAAAGTTCATGCCAAATGAAATCCATGACATCCAACTTCTTCCCTTTTCCTTGCATCTCCTTGTGAGGAGCATTAGATTCTTGAGATACCCATGAATTTCATCAATGTTGCCCACCTTTGGGTTGATGGTCTCGCGATAAATCCTGTGCATGATGTCCCAAGTGGGAAAAGTCCCTTTGACTTGCCAACCTTCCACTTCTCAGCGCTCTCCGGGTCATATAAAGGCAAGAGCTTCTCCACTTCTACAGCCTGCACCCCCACATGATGGACACGGAAGTGAGTATCGTCAAAGTCGTCGTAGAGGACGGAACCAAACTCCTCATAACCAAGCATCTGAGCAATTGCAGACCACTTCTCTTCAAACTTCTTCTCCTTTGTCATCCATGTGATGGTGCGCTCCGTCTCATTGCCAAAGTGAACGGTGGCTAGAAATTGAGCCACAAGCTTCTCATCAAAATCTTGTTCCAACTCCATCATGGGTAAAAGCCCAAACTCTTCGCAAATATCAAGGGCTTCTCCAAAGTAATCAATCTTGTCCCTCATGTGATCCATATTGATGAAGTGTTGCTCCACATAGTTCTCCACCGGCTTCTTCAACAAGATCTCATTGTAGCATTGTTCTTGGAACTTGTTGTGAAAGAAAGGATTGTTGCCCCGAATGGAGGGAATTTGATCCATCCTCTCAATCACATAGCAATTGACAGCCCGCTTGACCGCAAAATCCTTGTCCGACACTGACTAGCAGACTTGGTCCTCTTGGGCAGGGTCTTCTCCGGAGGTGGAAACCTCCGGCGAGTCACGGGAACCCCATCAATCTCATCTTGACTCATCAGCACCATCGGTCCTTGGTTTCTTGCGCCCGACAGACTTGGTGCGACACGAGACGCACTACCTGTGAATAGCATGGGAGGGGCAAGCATATAGGTAAGAATGCACCATTTCATTATTTTGGAGAAAAAGAACACATGTCTACAAAATTGTATGAAATTAAAACTAGAGGGAGAGTGCCAAAACTAGTGTTGGAGATGTAACAAGAGGTAATATTATGGCTTTAAAAAGCACTAACATTATCTAGGGTTACTCCTCTAAATCTAGGAAGAGGAACTTTCAATCTAGCCACAAATTTCGCAACAAATTTATAGACAAGGTTCTAGATCCACAAATACACATCTCTACCTACTCAATCTACCACGAATCCAAGAGGAACACCACTAATTTCATCTCTATCCATCAACTAGATGAGAGAGAGGGATAGGGCATACCGGAACTCATGGCAGAGGATCGAGGAGGAGGAGAGATGCAGGAGGCGTCCCGGGGCGTGGAGGTTGAAGATCCAAGCCTGGGGAGAGCTCCTTCCCGGCGGAGGAGTGGCCGGCGGCGGCGGAGGTGGGAGGAGAAGGAGTTGGGAAGAAACGAAATGAGGGAGGAACCCTCAAAAACGAGTCTCCCCGAGCCTTATTCTGTCCAAACTCCGCGAGCGGTACTACCGCTCGATCCAGCGGTAGTACCGCCCTGGTAAAAACAGGCCCAGTGGCGATACCGCGCTGCACAGTGCTGTGAAGCACGCGCAGCGGTAGTACCGCCAGGGTGCCCGGTAGTACCGGCGCCTGGGAAAAAATCAGCTGGGCTCAAAAATGAGCCCCGAAGCCGATTTGACCGCCGTTTCCGACCATCCAAACAACCAAGAGCATGAAAAAGGCATTTTTAGAGAGAGATAGGGCTGTTTTAATAAAGAGTGTTGGCTTGGGATAGACAAGTAGCTGAGAAAGGAGAAGAAACTCAAGTTTGCAAAAACCAAACTTGAAGACCCAAGCTTGAGTTCTCTCCCCAAAAAGAAGTCTAAAAGACCAAATAAGATCCAAATAAAACCAACTCCTCAAAAGGAGGAGGGCGGTGGCCTAGGCCACCATGTATGAGCAATTATCAACCCAAAACCGCGAAGATATATCTTGGGTTTAAGGCCAATACTCATCGTTTAAGCACAATTTGTCACCGGAGTGACCAAATAAAGCACGAATTGTCTATGTGCGCATAATAGAAGTAGTGTTGACTCATGAGTTGAGCTACACTCCCCCTATGTCCATGCATGCATCTAAACTAGTTACGATGTCTACTATGGGTACTTGTGCAAGGCGGTCAAGCAAAGTTGCTCGCATCAATGACATTTAGTTCATTCCTCAACTCTCGAAATCTTGGTTCATCAAGGGCCTTGGTGAATATATCCGCAAGTTGATCCTTGGTTCCTACAAAAGAAAGGTCAATGTTGCCCCTCTCCACATGCTCCCGGATGAAATGATGACGAACTTCAATATGCTTCGTCTTGGCATGTTGCACGGGGTTGTGGGCGATCTTGATAGCACTTTCATTATCGCACATGAGGGGCACCTTGGAGAAGATAATACCATAATCCTTCATAGTTTGCACCATCCATAAGAGTTGAGCACAACAACTTGCGGCGGAGATGTACTCGGCTTCGGTGGTGGAGAGAGCAACACAATTTTGCTTCTTGGAAGACCAACACACCAAGGAGCGGCCAAGAAATTGACAACTCCCGGATGTAGACTTCCTATCCTTCTTCTCTCCGGCATAATCCGCATCCGAGTAACCCATGAGATGAAAGCTTGAACCCTTGGGATACCAAAGACCAAAGTTTGGGGTATGAAGCAAATATCGAAAGATGCGCTTAACCGCCACTAAGTGGCTCTCTTTGGGAGCCGCTTGATACCTTGCACACTTACCCACACTAAACATAATATCCGGTCTAGATGCACAAAGATAAAGCAAAGAGCCAATCATAGAGCGATAGAGTTTTTGATCGACATCGTTACCCTCGGTGTCGGTGTGGAGGTCGACGGAGGTGGACATGGGTGTCTTGTAAGATTTGAGCTCCGTCATCGTGAACCTCTTGAGCATGTCTTGGGTATATTTGGCTTGATTGATGAAGGTACCTTCCCTATATTGCTTCACTTCAAATCCTAGGAAGTACTTCAACTCCCCCATCATGGACATCTCAAATTTGCTTGTCATTAGCTTTGCAAACTCATCATTGAAAGCATTGTTAGTAGAACCAAAAATGATGTCATCTACATAGAGTTGGCATATGAAAAGATTGCCACCCACCTTCTTGGTAAAGAGGGTGGGGTCAATAACACCAACTTGGAATCCACGGTCTACAAGAAACTCTCGAAGGTGCTCATACCACGCACGTGGGGCTTGTTTAAGGCCATAGAGTGCCTTGTCGAGCTTGTAAACATGGTCCGGATGGTTGGGATCCTCAAACCCGGGAGGTTGCTTAACATATACCAACTCATTAATAGGACCATTAAGGAAAGCACTTTTAACATCCATTTGTTGCAATTTAAAGTTATGATGAGATGCATATGCAAGCAAGATGCGAATAGATTCAAGACGAGCAACGGGGGCATAGGTTTCACCGAAGTCAACACCTTCGACTTGAGAGTAGCCTTGTGCCACCAATCTTGCCTTGTTTCGAATGACAATGCCGTTCGAATCTTGCTTGTTCTTGAAGACCCATTTGGTGCCGATGACGTTCTTGCACCCATTTGGCCTTGGCACCAACTTCCACACCTTGTTGCGCTTGAAGTTATTGAGTTCTTCATGCATGGCATCAATCCAATCATGATCTTCAAGAGCTTCATACACCTTCTTGGGCTCGATGAAGGACACAAAAGCATGGTTGGTGCTAAAGCTTGCCAATTGTTTTCTTGTGACGACCTTGCTTTGGACACCTCCAAGAACTTTGTCCAATGTATGCTCTAAGCGAGTTAATTTTTGCTCTCTTCGCAATTCTCTTCTCTTCTTGGTCTCCTCCGAAGTTTCTTGAGAGATGACTTGATCATTTCCTTCATCATCGGAGTCATGTGCATTGTTTTGATCTTGAGCTTGATCTTGATGAGGACCACCTTGATCTTGTTCTTGATCATTGTCGTGTGCACCATCTAGAGCTTGGTCTTGAACATCAAGTTGTGGAGAGGAACCACTAGGTTGATCTTGTTCTTGACCTTGCTCACTTGTTTGAGGGCTCGGAGTTTGTTCTTGGTTACGGGGAGGATCTTGAGTTGGTGATGGTATGACTTGAGGAGGAGCTCGAGGAGGATCTTGAACTTGAGGAGGATCCTCTTCAATGGGACGAATGTCCCCAATTGCCATCCTTCTTAGAGCGAGCTCCATAGGTACATCACCTACAACATTAGGATCAACTTGCCCCACTTGGGAGCCATTATCCTCATCAAACTTCACGTCACTAGATTCTTCAACTTGACCGGTGGTCTTGTTGTAGACTCTATAGCCGTGAGAGTTTGTGGAGTAACCAACAAAGATACCCTCTATAGATCTAGTTCAAACTTAGATAACCGGTTACCTTTCTTGCGAATGAAGCACTTGCATCCAAAGACACGAAAATAAGAAAGATCCGGTTTCTTCCCAAGAAGAATCTCATATGGGGTCTTGTTCAATAGCTTGCGGAGAAATAACCGATTTGTTGCATGACAAGCGGTGGAGATGGCTTCGGCCCAAAAGTTAACGGAGAAGCATACTCCGCAATCATGGTCCTAGCCGCATCCATAAGAGTCCGGTTCTTCCTCTCCGCAACACCATTTTGTTGAGGGGTGTATGGAGTGGAATATTGATGAGCAATACCCTCTTCACTAAGAAACCCCTCCACGGTGTAGTTCTTGAATTCGGACCCATTATCACTTCGAATTGTCATGATCTTCTCTTGATATTGACGTTGAGCCATGTTGATGAAGTCAATGACTCTTTGTTGAGTCTCACTCTTCTTCTTGAAGAAATAGACCCATGTGTATCTTGAATAGTCATCAACAATCACCAAGCAATACTTCTTCCCACCAAGACTATCATAAGATAATGGACCAAATAGGTCCAAATGAATGAGCTCAAGAATCTTGTCGGTGGTAATCTTCGTCTTTGGTGGATGGGCTTCTCCATGTTGCTTTCCTAGAACGCATGATCTACACACACGATCTTTGGAAAACTTAATATCGGTTAGTCCAAGAATGTGATTACCACTTTGAAGATCATGGAGTGTTCTCATATTGGTGTGGGCTAGTCGGCGGTGCCAAAGCCAACCCACATCAACTTTAGCCATTAGACAAGTCGCGGCCGACATGCTCTCTTTCGAGAAATCAAGCACATACATGCCGTACTCGACATGTCCAACAAAGACTACTTTAAGAGATCCCTTCACGGTGATGATCACACTCTCGTCATCAAAATAACACCCATAACCACTTTTAGTAAGTTGATAGACGGAGAGTAAGTTGTAACCAAGGGACTCAACGACAAGTACATTCTTGATAGAGACTTCTCTAGCAACAACGACCTTGCCTCGTCCCAATACCTTAAGCTCGCGGTTGTCACCAATTTTGACTCGTGAATATTGAGGTAGAGGAGGTTCAATATCATCCACCAAGTCAATGCGTCCGGTCATGTGTTGGGATGCGCCACTATCCACCGTCCATCGACCCGCACCGGACGCCACACCCTACAAGGAATCAAGTCTTTGATTTAGGTACCCATTTTTCGATGGGTCCTTTCTTGTTAGTCACAAGGGTCTTAGGAACCCAAATAGCCCAATGATAATCATCACCATAAGAAGAACCAACATATTTAGCATAAACATGACCATCTCTAGATTTCATAAGAACATAAGATGGGTTATATTTGCCGGCAAAGTCATTATGGGTAGGAAGGTCCCTTGTGACCTCACCACCCACAATGGTGTTGGTCTCCTTCTCTTTAGCCAACTCCCCCTCCTTCACAAAGATAATAGCTTTTGAAGAGGGAGAAGACTTCTTCTTCTTCTTGTTCTTCTTCTTTGACTTGGTAGAGAAACCAAGTCCTTCTTTTCCAATTTGATCCTTTTGATTGCTCAAAAGGTCATTGAGGTTCTTTTCTCCTTGGGCACAAGCCATAATGCCCTTCTCAAGTTGAGATTTCAACTTAGCATTCTCTTCAACAAGGTTAGCATGCTCACAACAAATAATAGATTTAGCAATAATTTCATTTGATGTGGAGCAATAACTTCTTTCACTTGTTGACCTAGGAATTGATCATGAGACTTCTCAAGTTTGGCAAAAGACTCTTTGAGGGTTTTGAGTTCCTCATCAAGTCTCTTGTTTTCCTTCTCAAGTCTAGCATGTTCAATGCCTAGCTCAAGCTTCTCATTCTTATAGACTTTAGAAGTAGCAAGAGCATGTTCATGATCCTTTTTAACTCTAGACATGTCAATAGCATAGGATTCCTCGGAATTAGATAGGGCCTCCTCAAGGGACCTTCTACGAGTTTGCTCCTTTTCAAGAGCAATAGCGAAATCCGCTATCTCATTAGCATAGTCAACCTCACGGTTTGCCATGCCCGAAATGATCTCCTCCTTTTGATCTACAAGAGAGTTAGTTTCCTCAAGTTGCTCCAAAAGAGCATCAACATTCACTTTGTCTTCTCCTTTAAGATTGCTAGCCACACGTCCACCTCATTTGGACTTTGGGGCTCCTTCACAACATTCTCTACACAATCCAATAAGGAAGGAGGTGTAGAGGCAATAGGTTTAGGAGAAGGAGTTACCGAGGTGGCTTTTGCCATGAGACATGTGTAGGGAATGGACTCATTTTCATTGGGGGATTCAAATAGGGATGACGGTGTAGAGGAAGGTGTAGCTATGGCAATGCGAGCGGTAGCTACAACTTCATCTTCATCTTCATCACCGGACGTGTATTCTTCCAAAACTTTTCTATCTTGAACACACAAGGCATTGGTAACCCTCTTCTTCACGTAGTTCTTGTTGCCGTTGCCCTTGGACTTGTCTTTTCTCACAAGCTTGCCATTGTGGTCCTCTCGATTCTCCCAAGGACACTCGGCAATGTAGTGATTGAGATTACTACAATTATAGCAAGTCTTTGGACGGTCTCCTCTTGGTCTTGCAACGAAGTTCTTCTTAGCAAAAGGTCTTGAAGATCTCTTGGAACGGTTGCCCCAATAGGCTCTTGAAGCAAGAGCCATGTGCTCACAATAGTCTTTCTTGACTCCTCCGTATCCTCCTCTTCACCTCCATGTTCAAACTCTTCTTCACTAGTGATGGTGGTGGACTTCAAAGCGACATTTGGAGATTGTCCCGCAAGTCCCCTTTGCCGAGCTTGAGCATGAATAGAGCTCTTGACAACCATCCCAATGGATACAAACTCGTTGAGCACGGTGTTGGAGTCAAGTGTTGAGAAGTCCGGTCTTGATCGAATGGTTTGAGCTAAGCCTTGATTTGAGGGAGTGATGGCCTTGAGAAATTTGCGCTTGATCCAATTATCACTAATCTTCTCAAAACCGAAATCATTCAAGGTGATGGCAAGAGCGGAGAGTCTTCGATAGAGATCTTCGGGGGTCTCATCTTCATTCATCACAAACTCATCGGCTTCATCTTGAACCGCTTCATACTTGGAAAGTTGAATGCTTTTGTTCCCCAAGAACAAGTTATGAAGATTCTCCCAACATTGCTTTGCCGTCGTGCACATACGGATATGCGTGCGATAAGTTGGGCTTGCGGCCGTTTGTATCATGTGCATGGCGGTGGCGTTGAGTTGATGATTGGCCTTCTCCGTTGGAGTCATGTTGTGTGGGTCTTGAGGATGGAAGCCTTGCTCTAAAATGTCAATCAAGAAAACACAACAACTAGACATGTGTGAACGCATAGAGAATTGCCAATTAGGAAAGTCTTTTGGATCAAGCTTAGGAGGTGCGCCCATATTGGCGATGTGTGGCGGAGAGACGTGTTGGTGGATTGTGTTATACACTTGTTCCGGTGGAACATTAGCATACACCCCCGGCGGCTTCCTTGGGGTTGAGTTACCATCCTCGGAGTTCTTTGTTTCGGGATTGGCTTGCGCCTTTCCGTCCGCATTGACAATACCCGTAGAAGGAAGAGTATCTAACTTCCCGGGACATTTTCCAAGGAGGGTAAATCAACCTTAGGAGGATCCGGTTTCCCTAGGAACTCCTTGAACATTTCTCGCATCGATTCCTTCATGCTTATGTTGAGGTTGGTAGTGATCTCGGTATTGAGATTCGATATCTCACTCTTGAGTTCACTAACAACCTCACCAAAGCGTTCATTAGTAACCGATGCGAGAGGGTCCACGACGTCCGACATATTCTCTTAGGCGGTGAAGCCTTAGATAAGAGACGAGGCTCTGATACCAATTGAAAGATCGATATGTCGACTAGAGGGGGGGTGATTAGGCGACTACCAAATTTTAATTCTTTTTCGATTAATTAAGGCTTGAGCAAAGTATAACAAGGTTGACTAGATGTGCACTAGGTGATAGCAACCTATGTGATACAAGCAAGGTAAACAAAGTAGCGGAAGCAACAAGTAAAGGATAGAGGTAACCGCAAAGTGGAGACACGGAGATGTTTCCCGTAGTTCCTTCCCAAGGGAAGTACGTCTACGTTGGAGGAGTGTGGAGCCACCTAGGCGCTCCAATAGCACGGATGTGCTCACTCTATTCTCCGTGAGCTTCACCCGTGGGGGTTTGGCTCATTCACTATGAGGTCACCTTGATGGCGTTGACCAAGCCGGTACACAAAGGTCGGGGAACTCCACAATGAGTTGAAGCCTCCCAACAATGCCTCGGACTTCCTCCGAGACTCACAAAGGCACCTCGAGTTACAAGCAACCCAAGATGCAAGTTCCACACTATCCGTGTGGGGGATTTGAAATTCCTTCGGTGGAGATGTAGATCTAGACCTCCTCCTTCACTCCACAAAGTATCAAGAGGTTTGGGTGGTTGGAGTGGGAGATCTTAGTAGGTTGAAGCTTTCATCAATGGAGGAGAGAGAGCATAGGAAAACTTAGTCTTCAAGTGGGGAAGAAGACCCCTTTAAATAGCTCCTCCAAAAGTGGCCGTTGCACAGCCAGAAATCCCGCGGCGGTACTACCGCTGGGGGCAGCGGTAGTACCGCTGCCTTCTTCGTCTTCAATTCAAACGGCTCGAAATTCTGGAGCCCGCGCCTGTCTTCAAAGCGGTACTACCGCTGGAGGCAGCGGTACCACCGCTGCCCAGCGGTACTGCCGCCGCGGTACCGCTGCAGCTACCGCCCGATGAAACAGAAGCAGCAAAACGGCGGTACCTCGGGCGGTACTGCCGCTGGCCAGCGGTACCACCGCTGGGGATGGCGGTACTACCGCTGGAGCTACCGCTGATGGAAACAGAAGCTGAAAAACGGCGGTACCTCCAGCGGTAGCTGGCAGAAACCCTGCGCAGCGGTACTACCGGCCCTCCTGGCGGTACTACCGCTGCCTGTAGCAGAAAACTGCTAAGAGCAAATTGCAAGCTCTATCCGATGACACTTATATCAGAAATTCCTGGAAGCTCAAAATACATCGTTAGATACATAATTGTGTTATCACTAACACCAAAACATCATCTAGGGAAGATGCACTTTCAGCAACAAAGAAAAAGAACGTCACATACTTGGAGGGCTATTCTGGTTGGGAGACAAGCTCTTGAGATGGGCATGATTAAGAGAATCGGTAATGGTAGTTCCACAGATGTGTGGACAGATAAATGGATACCTGGAGTTCCAGGATTTAAACCATTATGTAAAGGTCAGAATACTACAGTAAGGATGGTCTCTGATCTGATAAATAATGATGGCTGGAACCTCAAGCCATTAAAGGAAAATCTGCTACCATTTGAGGCGGATGCAGTTGCTCGAATTCCAGTGGGGAAACTTGAGGATGACCAGTGGGCTTGAGCGCCAGAGAAAAATGGGATTTATTCAGTCAGGTCAGCTTACAACATGTTGTGCCGGGAGGCACAAAACAGGAAAGACAGGATTGAATCATCAAATGTAGGGCGAGGTGATCCATGGAAGTCAATATGGAAATTAAATGTTCCACCAAAGGTTCAATCATTTTGGTGGCGTGTAGTTCATGATTTTGTACCGGTGCGGAACAATTTGCGAAAACGCCATATCGAAAAGTTGAGTCAGTGCGTCGACTGTGGAGCTGAGAAGGAAACAACTTTCCATGCTTTATTGGAGTGCCCATTTGCACGCTGCTTCTGGGAGGAGATGAAAGCATTGACAGGTACAAAACTCCCCCCTCTACACCCTATAACATGGGCTAGAGATATTCTTGATGGTGCCATATGTCCTCCTGACCACACTAGTATAATCGTGTGTGGGATGTGGGCTGTTTGGTGTGAGCGAAATAACCGACGCCATGGCGAAATATCCAGAACTTGGAGAACTGCTTGCAAGTGGGCAATTGACACTGCTACGGATCTGGCACAAGAAGCAAATCCAAAGGTGAAAGTGAAGACGGGTGCACATGTTCCTATAACATGGACTAAACCAGAGGCTGGTGTGCTCAAATTAAATTGCGATGGTGCCTTTAACGGGAAGGAACATACAGGATCAACGGGCTGCATTATCAGAGATTCAAATGGAAGGGCCCTTGGAGCGAGAGCCTGGTGGTACGGGGCACTGTCAGATGCACTGCATGCAGAAACTTCCGCGGTGTGAGATGGCGTCGCATTTTGTAAGCGCTGGCGCACTTGCAATTTGAGAGTTGAGACAGACTCCTAATTGCTAGTGAACCTGTGGAGAAACAGGAAAAACCATAGGGCTGAGATCACTCCAATTCTTCGTCAGATCGAGGAGATTAGTAAAGTGTTTAGCTCTTTTGAATTGTCTTATATTCCTAGGAATGCTAATCTGGCAGCGCATTACTGTGCCAAGGTAGCATCATCGTGCAAACCGGAATGTATGTGGATTGGCCGAGCGCCAACATCTGTAATGCCGATCATGCAGACTGATTGTAATCCTACTTGAAAATAATAAAGCCCTTGTTTCTTAAAAAAAAATGGCCGATCTACCCCCTCACGGCCTCACATATACTGTTTATTCAATCTAACCTCTTTGCTTTTACTTATTCTTTGCTTCACATGAAAGGAACGATGGCTAGTGAAGGAAACAGCAATGTGATCCTTTCTTATGCAGGGGTATCTGATCTTTCTGGAGGATGTACAGTATTGTTCCCACTCTCCTCATTCTACACTGTCATGACACTCAAAATTCATCGCTCCCAGTACTTATTGCCAACTTCTTTTTGACATGTATTGCCGAATTATAAATTGTAAGATCGCTTAGCGAGGACAGAAATCTATATTGGGTCATTGGTGCAGATGTACCCACTGCTTAAAAAGCAATTTTCAAATATCAAAAAACTCAAAATATTTTTTTTAGATATATTTCAAGACATTTTACGTTAGCATAAAATATTCGGAAAAAACATTTTTTTTACCTGTGCAAAAAAGACAAATCCAGACGCTCAAAATGATTTTATATGAGACAGCTTTTTATCTTTTTTGCGTAGGTCACAAAAAAAAATCTTCTCCGCCAAACATTTTGTGCTAACACAAAATATTCTAATGTATATCTGATTTTTTCTGAAACTTTTTGACATTTTTAAAAAATTATAAAAATATTTTACACAACGGTACACCTAAACACCGTGTGATAGATACTCCACCCTCAAAAAGTATACTACTCCGTACACTAATAAGAATTACCGAGTGCCTTTCACCGTTGAGCCTGGTCGCTACTGTTTTTTGCTTGGCACCAAACCGACGCATGACGTGTCGCACCAGACTCGAGCCCTCGCCGTGAGACCCACGAACACGGCCGGGTCGGTCGGTGACGCACGCACGCACCACTTCGTCGAAATCGCGAGACGAGACAGCGAAAATCGCAGACAGAAAATAAAGCAGAATCCCGGAGGCCGGAATCCTAAATCGATCGAGGGAACTTGCGGCGGGGGACCGCGGCGGCGGCGGGGGAAGCACCGGAGGGGAGCCGTGGAGCGACCAGTCGGGCATCTGCGCCCGATGTGGGCGTGGGGCCTCGCTGAGCGCGCAGTCGCCGGCATACTCGGCTCAGCCGGCATGCACGGCGGCCGCTGGAACACCGCCGTCGCCGTCGGGGTCACGGCCGCCTCCGGCATCGCGCTCGTCGCAATCGTCGTCTCCTCCCGCAGGTTCGCGACACCCGACCTGACCCAACCCTCCCCCTCCTGCGAAAAGGTGCTTCGTCCCCTGAGCTGTGTACGCGCTTTCTGGATGCAGGGGTGGGATCAAATCGCCGTGGCGGCGACGGAGAAGGAAGCCCGTGCTTGCGTCCAAGGAATGGCGCAGCTTGTTCACGCCGGAGGGGAAGTTCTACGACGGCGGCGTGAAGCTAGTGAAGAGAGTTCGGAACGGAGTAAGATATAAAGAAGCTTATTTTGCTGCTATCTTGTGAGTTTCTGATGTATTTTACAAAGTCATTAGATTGAGCTTTGTGCTTTTGTTACAGGGGATTGAGCCGAGCATCAGAGCAGAAGTCTGGCCGTTCCTTCTGGGAGTGTAAGTACTCTAGAAATTGTGATCTGTGGAAGCTCATGTAGTTATGCTTGCAGATGTTACTTAGATTGACCAGATACACACACATCAGAACTTATGCTTAGATCGTTTTGTATTTTAGCAAAGATCCAATCGATGTATGCGTGTTTCCTGCATTTCAGTGAAGCTGTGTAGTCCATAGTATTTTAGCTGCGGGACTTGAGCAAAAACATCTTTTTTTAACAAATGAACAAAAACATAGATAGGGCCGTTAAGAGGGAACCTACTCAAATTTGCATTTTTTTTCGAGTATGTAAATGGTGGAAATTAGTGTTCCCACAGGATTTTTTTCAGGCCACCTGAGTTCCGCTTCTGCCCATTCAGTGTTAAAATAATTCGCACACTTTTAGGCTGATACTCTAAACTAAGTAGATGAGGGAAAATCATAAATATGCTAGTTCTGCACATGGTTCCATTTTCTTTGACAGGCACAAATTATGAATTGATATATCGTCACAGTAAGAGATACTTTACCGGAATTCACATATACTGTGTTTTAGACTGATACTCTTAACTGTGCATGTATTTGAATTTCATATATTGCTGGATGTGTACCTCAAAGTAATTGGATATTTTTACTCTCATGCAGTTACAGCCTGGACAGTTCACAAGCTGAAAGGGAAGCAGTTAAGGACCATAACAGGTACGGTACATCATTTTTTCTTTTTCAAAATGTCTCCTTCATGTTTGCAAGAGGAACTTTGCACTAACAGTCTAGCATGGTTCCCACAGTCTCCACTAGTGTTTTCTTTCTAGTACAGAAAAACACTGCCCCCTTAATTAAAGAATACATAGTGTTTATTAATGTTGTTTCCTGGTTACTCGGAGCAAAACTTGACAACGATGGATATTTATGTAGGAGGGGTTATCTGCTATTGAGGAAACATTGCTTGCGAAAAAACAATGAAGAGATCAAGCGACCTAATGAAACAGCAGGAGTCAACCATGAAGAGAGCCTTAGTCCTGGGAAAGTCAAAGAATCTGTTACTTCTATTGGATCTGAAGAACCTGAAAAAGAAAGTGTGGAAGAGCATATCAAGAGTGAGGAAGAAAATTCCTTTGTCATTTCAGAGCAAGAAATCCAGGATGAGACGTCTAAAGCAATCCCAGAAAACCCGGCGGATGAAAACCTCTGTCCATCTAGCTCACATGATGAGGATGAGAGTGAGAAAAGTGATGTGACCCATGTGGAACCATCCCGTAATGATGTGGCCTCAGTGCACCAGTCTTCAGTTGAGGATGAAGAAGAAAGTTTACCCAGATATTCAACCACGGGAGGAAATATGGAAACTGCAGCTGAGTTATCTAAGGCTGCCCGTCCTGTGAAGTCTGCACGGACTGTTGAGGATTTCGAGACATGGCAAAGGATTATTCGTTTGGATGCAGTTCGGGCGAATAATGACTGGGCTTCATACTCTCCATCCCAAGCTGCAGTTCCCAGGGAGAAGGCAATTGAATCTGCTCAAGCTGTTTCTCTCAAGGACTATGAGCACTTGGAACCACATAGGATCCATCATGCGTCACGTCTTGTTGCAGTACTTGAGGCATATGCAACCTATGACGCAGAAATCGGTTATTGCCAGGGCATGAGTGACCTCCTAGCACCTCTCCTGGCTGTGCTGGAGGAAGACGATGAAGCCTTCTGGTGCTTTGCCGGTTTCATGAGGAAAGCCCGCCACAACTTCAGACTTGATGAAGTGGGTATTCGCAGGCAACTCAACATGGTCTCCAAGATAATAAAAAACAAGGACTTCCGTCTTTACAGGCACTTGGAGATGCTCGAAGCTGCAGACTGCTTTTTCGTATACAGAATGGTGGTTGTAATGTTCCGAAGGGAGCTCACCTTTGAGCAGACCCTCAGTTTGTGGGAGGTGATGTGGGCTGATCAGGCAGCAAGCCGTGCTGGGATTGCAAGATCATCTTGGGGAAGCTTCAGCTAGGAGCCCCTCCAACAGATGACTTGCTGCTGTATGCTATTGCTGCCAGTGTACTGGAGAAGAGGAAAATGATAATAGAGAGCTATAGCAGTATGGATGAGATCATTAGGGACTGTAACAATATGGCTGGGCAGTTGGACATTTGGAAGCTCCTGGACGATGCCCATGATTTAGTGGTCACCCTAGGTGACAGGATCGAGTAGTGTGATCGGCCCATGCTTATTTAGTGTGATCTCTCATGGCAGTTTTTCACGTTATCATGTGTTATATGCAATATCTTGTATGCTCAAACATGTTATGGACAGAAACAGTTTTTTTTTCTTGTTTCCTGGTGTGCCTTCTCTCTGCATGTGGAAACTGTCACCCATGTGGCTGTTCTTTTCAGAGAGCAAATTTGTGGATCTTATCATGTGCTGTCAATTCTTGGATTGTGTGTAGTTTGGTCTTGCACGGTGGAACTATAGAAAAACTGTGCTGAGAGTCGTGGAGGTATGGCTGTCCTGAAAGATGTTTAGTCCAGTTCATGCAAATAGTAGTCAGAAAGGTATTCTGCTCTCATGAGCACAATTCCTTATTTTTGATTATGACCAACCACCGTGGGAAAAGTTCCTAAGAATTTAAATCCTTCGAAATTCCATTGTAAATCCTTTAAATCAAAGAGGCCCTTATTTTTACTAGTAATGGTGCATGTGCAATGCACGTATCGAGTAATAAACATAATTTAGTTCAATGTTTTCTTATCTTAGTTTCATAATGTTTACAAATAACTTGAAGCAGCTATCAGAATTTGCGGCTAAGTTCCCTAGTCTTCTATTGGCCGACCCACCTCTAAGACATGGAGGCCTTTTACGATTATATTGGTAATAATCCGACAAAAGGGGCGAGTGCACAAAGAAGTACAAGTAGAATCATAATGAAAGTAACAAAATCAACTATTTCTGTCACCTTGGAACTAAAGTAACAAAATCGACTACATAGGTCAAGGTTTTGCATGAAGAATTGGTCAAAGAAGCAGGATCTGCCACTTTCAGACGAAAACGCAAAAGGTTGCCCGGCCTACATGTAGCCTTTTATTTTAAATATTTTGAAAACAGCATTTTAAAGTTTCAAAAAATTCTGAAAAACATTCTAGATGTTGGTAATAATATATTCTACCAATATGCAAATTTTCAGTTCGAAAAACATTGTATTTTGAGCCTCACAAAAAAGACAAAATCTGACAAATTTTGGAGGGTTCAAATTTTGCACTGTTCACTATGTAAGATCTTCATTTTGTCATTTTTACACAGCCTAAAATATAATGTATTTATGGTTAAAACTTTTCAGATTGATATAATACATCATTACCTACATCTAGGATTTTTTTCAGATTTTTTTGAAACTTTAAAATATCGATTTCAATTTTTTCGAAATAAAGGGCTCATCATTGGGTGAGTGCTGTCTGTTAGATTTAATGAGATGACGGTTCTTAGATTTACTGTATTCCTGCTGTCATGCTAAACAAGAAGGAAACTCATGTCTTGCCGCATATTAAGGCATCGCATTTTCAGTGGATGTCAAAGATTAATAATCAATTATCTTGCAACATGGAACACAAGTATATATTTTTATTTTTTTCTTACAAGCAGTCCTACAAGATTTTCCTTAACTTTTCGGTTGCCACACACCCATGACCAAGAAATACAACTATGTAAAACGAAAAATTTACGTTGGGTTGAACCATCAAACACAACAATTAGATAAGCGAACTCCTCAAGCAGACGCTTGCGTGCTTGTTAAAAAAAGGATATGGGTTTACATATTCGTGTGGAACAAATCTAGCAGGCAAAAATGTTTATAAATAATAAGACCAACAAAGTTTCTTGCTCAGGAGCATAGCCTGATTTTTTTTTCTTTGAGTGCAGGATGCATGGTAAGATCTAAACAATAAGGGGTGCACAATATAAGTTGAAACAATTAAAGACGACCTATATGGTTTCATTCTTCCTGGATTCGCAAAACGAAATAATCAAAATCACACCTAATCTCGCAACCTTAGATCTCATGAACCATTTTATTTGAGTAGGTTATCACATATTATAATTTTAATCAGAAATACGAAACATAATGGGATGTACCAGATTGGCACAGATTACCTCTAAAATAGACAATTTAAACATCAACATTCATAAGGGCTTATTTTCATAGCATGAAAAAAGACACATGCAATTGGTAATCAGCACGACAAGTTCATGGATTACTCGTCGGTTTAGTTATTACTTCGGTTGCTAAAGTCATCACTTCACGGCCATGCCTCTGTCTATAAAAAAATCCAAACTAAAAGTACCCAACACCGTTTAAAAAAATATTTAATACAAATCATTTTTCTATTTAAAAAGGGATTTGCTAAACTATGAATCATCTCCCTTAATTTGTCTCAACAAATCTGGTTGTGCAAACTACTGGGCCTGCAATGTTCTAATCAGCTGAAACATTTTTTTGCCACAAGTTACGCAAGCACCACAAACTCATGATGTACCATTCTTCAGCGACGCTTCAGACTTCAAAATAATCCATATGAAAACCATACAGTAACAAGCAGCTACAAATGATTCTTAAATGCAGAGATGGGAATGAAAAGTCAAAGCAACATCAAAACATATATGATAATGAAAGCTGAAAAATGAAAGAGCAGTGGCTTTTGTTATATAACATTGTCCTAATCTTTGCTTATTCTAATGGTGTTCTATACTTCTATTGCCCAAGCGTAAGTAAAAGATGACAGTGCAGACACGAACTAACCCAATATAATATCAGTCGTTTCTCACATGACTGTCAGCTTTTCCTTTATAAGCTGAGATCAAGTCAGATATCTAGGTCACTTATGCAAAAATTGGTGAAACCTTAATGGAAAAGGGAATGCTGTGCTTAAGTACCGTGCGGTACAGTCAGTGTGAAGATGGCATAACATACTTGGATAATGGACTTACCTACATGGGGGTCAGATACAAATTTCCCGTTGGAGCTAATTCTTTCCGAAAGCAACGAATAAGAACTCGTGGTTAAAGATTTTGATCGCACACACTGGTTAAAAGAACAAACATGAAATTGATCAAATGATTTTAGAGATTAGAATCAGGGAACTTGTAGGATTGAAGAAATACACACCCTGCCCTATTACGAACTTGTGCAATATGATATGTATAACCATCTTTCCGTACAGTTCCATTGCAAAGAAACATACCGGCATAGGGAGATAACAATATGCGTGGATTTCGCATCCCAGCGTACGGCGACGGCACTTGCGTTCTCCCCGGCGTACGGCGGTGGTGATGCCTGCGGCGTGGTGCGGACGCGCGTTAGAGAGGCGTTGGAGAAGGCCGCTGCGATGCCGGCGGAGAGGGCGGCGGCGAAGAGAGCCACGACGACGGCGTCGGAGGAGAGGGACGCGAAGAAGGCGCGTGGAGCAGAAAGCCCGGATGTGCGTTACGGCAGCGGCTGAGAGGGCAGCGGCGGCCGCCGCGAAGCCCTGTTTCAACTAGTAATCGGGCACGTACAGCGCACGTGTCATCTTAATAATTAAATCTTGCATGAAATAAAAAAAGTTGCAGTATCCTGATATCGTTGGTATTTGCCAGGTCTTTTGAATCCCAACGTCCTTCAGTGATCACTTTATATAGCTTTTGTTCATTTACATATTCTTAACTCAGCTAAACTTTTGGGACACGGTGTTTTGATTCATGTGCCTTGATGCACCCATTATGAAAATGTTTTTAAATATATTTAAAATGTTAAAAAGTTAAACAAAAAAATTGGGTGTACATTTAGACGTTCTATGTTCGCACAAAACGTTTTGTCAAAAATAAAAGACATTTTTTGTGGTATGTGCAAAAAAAGAAACAAACATGTCTCGTACAAAATCATTTTGAAGCACCGGGATTTGTCTTTGTTTACACGGTCCATTAAAATATCATTTTCCGCGAAACTTCATGTTTGAACATATAATGTCAAGATGTACACCTGAGATTTTTGTTTTAAATTTTTTGACATTTTTAAATATGGTTTTTAGATAGTGGTATCATATGCTCCTACTACCCAAAACTGATTTCCGAAACTTTGGTCCTAAAGAAACCACTCATCATTCAATCTTCTATGCAAGTAAGACACAAGTTTAAATTAAGAAAACCTGGATGAATCAAGTGTCCAATATACAACCACTTTACAGGAGGTATTTCACACAAAAAATTGGATGCACCATCCTAACTAAAAAAAATCACAATGCAAAGACCCGAAAGAACATTATGTAATCACCAGCTTCAAAGCACAAAGAAACTTACACCTTTTATATTTCTATCAGACCTAACACATGTGTCCATTGGTCAGGCATTCCTTATGTGCTCCCCTTTGCACATATAAAGCAAAATATCAAAGAGCCATGCATGATAGATCAACATGAATGCACGATCATGGACAAAAATGTAGAAGTGGCACGGGCAAGATAAAAGCAACCTTCTTTGTAGCTGCAACTTCAAAACTCATAAAAATGAATACCTTCTCTTGCTCGTGTTATTCTGTTTTTGTACTACATAACTTAAAAACTCGTACATGAAGAGGTAAGTAAAATTCTTAGCCTACTCTAATAGGAACATGAGTATCAAATATTGATGAGAATATTTCCATCGAGAACAGCGTCACCATACACAGCATGGGAACAAAAAAAGGTCCTTGACCTTGCTCTGAATCTCTGATGTGGCTAAATAGAGATTGAAGCTACAGCCGGAAATACAAATAATTTCTATGTAAGCTGTCGGAATCATCGTCAGGACTGGACATATATATTCGATGTTACAAGAGATGTCTCCATATAAACGTGAGGACTTTAGTTCCAAAAGTCTAAGTTCTAAGATGCTCCAAGTACAATGCAGTCGCCAAACGCCAAAGGCTGAGCATTACTGCTCATGCTTCAGATAAACGCAATACTGCTTGAACCATTTTTGCATGCTCTGTTGAGAGCAAGTGTAAAGTGGGCATCTAAACATCTGAAACCATGTAGTCAACAATTGGAGGAGCATATAGTCCACGAAGTGCACCACTTACGAAACAAGCATTTAGTCCAAAAGCCCATGGCACTACATCTGAAATCAGAATGAAACAATCAATCTACATAAAATAAAAGGGAGAAAAAAATATGTGATTTCATAGATTGAAATCGAGTGAAGATATTACAGAAAAATAGCTTGCAGGACATATATTAAACCTAGAATGCCGCCAACCAAACGCCAAACACTAAAAGAGCAAAACTATAATTTTGCAGGAACCTCCGGTACAAGAAAACCTCTTTAAAGGACCTAGGACCATCGCCATATGTGCAAGAAAATATGGCATCTCTGCCAGCACCTTCTGTGTCAAGCAGTCAAGCTAGCCAAGCTAGGCATTTCTACAAGCACCTTGTGAGCAACCAAACACAGTGCGGGAACGCCAGGCTGAGAATTTCAGTAGACAAGCAACTCACGCATATGTATTTTCTCATATGTCCTGCTCCCATGGCCAATGACCTGAACATATGGAGAGGAAAACGTGATCGTGAACTCGTAAATTAATTGAAGGTGAAAAGGAAAGCGAGCTCCCAAGCAAACAGTGACCTGATCATGAACTGAACCTTCGATTTGTTCTGAAGACAGTGACCTGTTCCTGAAGACCATGAATTGAACCTAGGATAATCTAAAGTACGTGAACTGAACCTAGTATAATTTGAATACAGTGACCTGATTATAGGCTAATCATCAGACCATAACCTGAACTTAGGAGAGGAAGACGTTGAGCCACTTAAACCCCACATGTCAGTGACACATAAAAGGGGTCTGTGAGCAAACATAATGGTACCTGGGGGGAGGGGGGGGGTTATCATGAATTATCCCTCGTGTGCAGCGTGCTAGCGCGGGGCCGCGGGAGTCCGGCGGCGGCGGCCAGGATGTCGCTGCGGGAGGGCGGTGGCGTCTTGCTCGCCAGGGGCGGCGGGCAGGCTGTCGCTGCGGGAGGGCGGTGACATGCATCCATGGCAGGCGAGCCTAGCTCCCGCCAGTCGGCCGGGGTATTCGCGGCGGTGGGCGGAAAGGGTCTTCGTGGCAACCCGGCGTGAGCGTCGATGAGGCAGAACACGCCGGCGAGTGGCGACGGCGAGGGATTCCGCGGCGACCCAGCGTGAGCGTCGGGGAGGCAGCACGTCGGCGGCGAGCGTCGACGGCGCGGGGCGATGGGATTCCGCGTAGACCCGGCGTCAGCGTCGGGGAGGCAGCAAGTCGGCGGCGAGCGTCGGCGGCGCGCGCAAACGGGCAGCATCGTGGGATTCCGCAGCGACCTGGCGTCAACGGGCAGTTTTTTCTCTCTCACGATTAGGAATTTTCTGTTGGATGTGGGTGTGGGTCGTGGGCTCATCATTGGGTGAGTGATGTCCGTTAGATTTACTGGATGGACGGTTCTGAGATGGGGACTTAATGAGACCTCATCATTAGTTGAATCTGGATCATTGGATGATGCTAATCTGATGGCTGCTGTTATTTGGATCAGCCACCTCTGGGTCTTTTAATATTAGTGGAGATGGAGATGACCAACATCAACAAGCTTCCAAATGATTGCTGACTTTGTATGTTGCATGTAATTATTTGCCCTATTCCAGAACTGTAAGAATTCTCAACAAACATACTCCCTCCGATCCTAAATATTTGACACATAAAATGAGCTATGTACGTATAAATCTGTAAACAGCTCGACACTTAAATGGGATCAGAGGGAGTATTAAAAGGTAAATAATTTGTGAACATCATACTTGTCCAAAATCAAGGTTCACATCACAAATATGCTTAGCAATTTAATTTCCAGCATCGCCAATTATCGATGCTCCACTTTTCATCATGATCATGACAGTATAGTATTGATTCTCACCAATTCTTTTATGGTAAGCATAAGTCTCAGTCCTTGAAATCAGGCAATACTTGGGCATACATATGGATGTTCAAAATACTGCGTACAATGCTTGATCAATTAGATAACACACTGCCAACCAACAAATATCATTATTAAGTTGTTCTAACTGAAACCATATTGCTTGCAAGCTATCGCTCCAAAGCAAATCCCTAACAACAGCCTACTCAGATTTGGTGTAGTGCCGGATACCAAATGCAAGCCCCAAGATCAAAATCGGAACAAGAAACTGCAAGATCTTAATGACGAGGTCGTTGTCCTTGGCTTGGCCGTGGGCCACTTGTTGAGGAGGTACAAAGGTGCGCTTTGCTGGGATGGTTGAAGCATCAATCTCCCCGATGAGGTACTTCTCCATCATCTCCCTTGCGGATTCACTGTGTCCGATATCTTCAAAATCACTGGTTGCATCTTTCCCTGGTTTACCATGGTGGTTTACCATGGGGAGTAGTGGATCAGGTTGGAATAATAAAATGATATGGTGGAAGATTAGGAACTTTGCTCACAGTCCTATCATGAAATAAAACAAAAATGACTTACCGGTTACTGCTAGCAATACCTCATCTCCACCAGGATGCTCATCCATGAAAGGAGTGACATCATACACCTGAAATGATAAAGAGCATCAGATGATAAAGTCAAGCACACTCTGCATCATATACATGAATCTCTCAAGGTAATTATCCCATTTCATGTTGGGTAAAAGTTCCACTTCAACATGATCTGATCATTTTGTATGTGGAGAAAGCTCTAGACCATACAGCCATACAGGTCATACTGGTCCAAGCCCACATAATTGAACATGGCACAGAATGGAGGCAGCAACGTTCCAGTGGGGCTACCCGAATTCAACAGCAACCATGTGAATTAATCGCCCTGATATATCTTAATTGGCCCATTCTTTCACCATGGCTAGTAATATGAACGTTTGCAAGAGGAAACAGCTTTTCTTTGTTTCTTCCCCACATTTGCACATCACCATATGGTCCAGTTGATATCTTACCGACACATTTTTCAAACAGGCCACCGAGAAAGAACACCTGATATTGTGCCACGCGAGGAGGATCGACTAAAGGTAGTTTGATCTATGTACAACTGCAGAAGGTAACATATATGTGTAACAGCACGTAGCACACCTAGAACTAGAAGGTTGTTACTGGTCTCTAGTAATTGGAACACCGAACACAGCCTTAAATCACCCCCTGTTTGCCCTCATAGAACTATGCTTGTATCCAGGAACATCTCTGCTGACATGCCAGCTAAGCCTCGGCAGCTGAACAGATCTGATTGGGGAATTGTGCAAGCTCAACAAGAAACACCAGAAATTATGCTGAAAGCTACCTAAACTCCAAAGCTTAGCCGATCGCAGCAGATTCAATCCTACCCCGTCAGGAAGCCTAGCATCTATGATGCCCCAAGTCTCGAATCAGCACCTCAAATTGCATCTAGCTCAACAATCTTTGGAACCAGAGTAAGCTTATCCGAGTCGCAGGATTAGGTGGTAGAGTATGAAATTCCACGGCACCGAAGAAGGGCGAAGCAGGGAAGCGCACCTTGCCGTCGATGACGAGCCAGCAGTCCTTGACGACGTTGTGCTTGGCGACCTCCTCGAAGCCAAACACCTCCTTCCCACCGGCCATGGCTCGCAACACACGCCCACGCCCTGAGGTAAATTGAAAAAAGAAATCAGTCCTCCTCGTGCACCTAGGCTGGATCCACGAGGCGTCAGGAGAAAATCGGTTGGGCTTGTGGTAGGTGGCCGTTGGGTCACTCACCTGCGGCTCTGCTGCGAGGTGACGAGTCTCCGGTGAAGGAGACGGATCGATGGAGTGGCGCACGCACCGGGAGCGCGGTGAGGAAATGGATCACGCGCTTTGGACAGCACCCTCCGCTCCGTGCGCGGTGGCGCCGGAATCTGCGGTATATGAGGCCCGGCGCGTCCGGCCCCGATCGCCAGGCGGCGGCGGCGTTTCCCAGAATGCCCTTCGCGCTCTGGCCGTGGGCTGGGGTCCTGCCGGGCCGGTTTCTCCGTTGGGCTTCGTCCCTCGGCCGCTCGGGCCATCGGCCCGTCACGGGTCGTTGCCTGCCGCCGTGGACTTGGCCGTTTTGACACGTCAGCATTCCCCTCCACGGAGTCGCGCCCGCCTCGGCCCTCGCTTCCATAGTTCCATTTCTTCCGTTCGCGCAGTCGTAGGCCACCGTGTGGTGTGGCCCGACGAGAAAGGAGAGGAGAGTGAAGACCAGTGAAACCGCCGCCCGCGCGCGCTGCGTCTCGGCTCCCAGATCCTGAGCCCGACTCCGATCGGCCCGTGCCATGGAGGAGCCCACGCGACCCATTCCCGCGGACGGCGGCGAATTCCCCAACGGCGTGGGGGAGAGGGCACCGCCGGCGCCGGTAGAGGTGGCGGTGGAGGTTTACGGAGAGGAGGAAACCGGGGATGAACAGGAGGAGCCTCCGCGATCGGCCACGGCTAAGCAAGAGGAGGCCAAGGCGGCGCTGGGCACCGAGGGGTCCCGGCCATTCACCATCCTCGGCGAGATCAAGGAGGACGCCGAGGCGGACGGGGCGGAGGAGGAGTCGGCGGCGTGGGTTCGGCGTTTGGGAAGGGGAACGGGGCCGTATCCGCCGGTGCCGAGGGATCCTTGTCCAGGTTCGTGGAGACGCACGTCCTTGTTCCGTCCCATTTCGATAAGAGATTTGTTGATTCCTTCTCGCTGAGACCCATACATATATGGGAATTCGGCATTCGTGATGCTGCTTTGTTTGGTTGTTGGCTGCTGCAATGGTAGACCTTTTACCCCCATTATATCTGGGTTTATCTTTCCAACATGAATTTGAACACTTCTTTCTTCTGAGTGTAATAGTTTGTCGGGATATCAGTGGTCTTACTTCAGCAAAGCAAAATCAGTAGTTGCAGCACAACTCTAGCATCCTGTTTGGATGAAGCCGTTGTCGGTGCAGATATGTAGACAGTTTTTCCAACTGTTATGATTAGGTTGCAAACAGGAGTTAATTGTAACAGTTCTATTTTTTTCAATCCTTCCAGCCAAGAGAGTATGCAGAAGTTTTCATCCCATCATGATGTAGCCATGGACTTGATAAATAGTGTCACCGGAGTTGATGAGGAAGGTCGCTCTCGCCAAAGGATTCTTTCTTTTGCTGGAAAAAGGTTTGCTAACATTGCCTGATTAACCTTTCCTCTCCCAAGTTTGTAATGACTGAACTTCATCTTAATTTTTTGTTACTACTATTGAGTTTAAAATATCTGTTATGCAGATATCTAAATGCAATTGAAAGAAATCCCGACGACCCCGATGCATATTATAATTGGGCCCTAGTCCTCCAGGTGGATCTAGATCCCATAAATCATATTTGCATGATGACACTGTGACCAATGCAGATATTTTAATTGCATTGTGTAAACCATGCATGTAAAATAGACGTCACAATATTAATATTTCTCATGGTTCGGAATAAATATTAATATTTCGATTTTAAATAAACACCCTTTTCAAACTGTTAATATAGGAGAGTGCCGATAATGTGGACTCCAACTCTGGTTCTTCCAAAGATCCATTGCTTGAGGAGGCTTGCAAAAAGTACGCCGAAGCAACCCGACTTTGCCCGACTCTTTATGACGTAAGTTTCTCTCTTTTTTTACATTAGTTTGGAATATGAATTCTTAGATATTCGAGTTCTCTGGGTTTATAGTATCTAAAATAAGCCGAAATGGTCATTATTTAGTCTGGGAAAGCTCTTGCATCATGCTACAGAATGTGATCTCATGGTTCTGATAGATAAATGCTACCTGTCGGCTACTCCGTGCTTTGGTTTTGATAAATACTTTGTCAGGCACATCTACACACACTTTTACTATTGATACTCTGACACATTATTTGTCCTTTTAGGCATACTATAACTGGGCTATTGCTATCGCTGATCGGGCTAAAATGCGAGGTCGAACCAAAGAAGCCGAAGATCTCTGGAAGCAGGTTAGTTCACATGGCTCACATATCTACATTCTTTGTTGTGTTATACACTGAGGTTTTCTTATGCTACTGTCTCCATGTACAATATGTGTGTCTGATATTACTTGGTCTCTAGTGGTTGTGACGCTTGTTCATTGATGCAATTTTATTTCATTATGTGGTTTAGATGATCAAATTTTGTGCAATTTTCTCTAGAGTTGTAGCTAAATTTGAGTTGACAATATTTTGTTGCACATACCAATGTGTTTTGTTCTAAATAATATATAATAATTTGGCTGCCTACTTCTCCGTACTTGATTGAGAAAAGTCACAGTTGGGCCAGTTAAATAGCAAGCAACGTGAAACCTCATTACTTTGCATGTTGTACTTATACAGTGATCTAACGGCACTTGAGGCTTTTCTTATAGTTTTTTTTTTCAGTTTTTACCTTAGCCTTGTTAGAGATACAGAAAACATCATTTATTTGAAACAAAAATGAACAGCCCCATAGGATTACAAAATACTCACCTCGTGTATTTTATTGTCAATATCCTCGCGATTCATGCAGAATCTACCCAAGAAGCTATTGGGTGGATTTTGATTCTGATTCATATGTATAGTTCCATGATGATTTTGTCAAATCCATCTTCTAGAAATAGTCTTGGAATGAATTGTTATAACGAGTGCTTTTTTGGTTGCTTAAGCGCTTATTTGCTGCCCTGGACTTGTTAACTTCTGGCACGTGCTGAATAAATGAAAGCTGGAATTATAGATGGATTTCTTTATTTACTTACCGGGCTTTTATTGCAATATCAGAAGCTTGATAATTATCACTTTTCTTATGTGAAATACACTGCAGAACTGTCTAGAACTTTTAAGTTTATAGATGAAGTCTGATAGCATGCAATTTTTTACAATTTGCCTTTTTTATGCAGGCAATACTGAATTATGAGAAGGCTGTGCAGCTTAATTGGAATAGCCCACAGGTCATTTCTTAATCCTTTTCTTCATCTCAACTTCTAAACTGCACATTGTAAGATGAAATAGATAAAAATGGCGCTACTTGATTTAAGTTGAGAATAAATAAACACATTTAACTGTGAGGAAAAACTACGGTCAAGGTTCAGAAGTGTTCAGTATATATTAACATCAGGTACACGTTTGAACTATGTAATTACCATCACATGAGTTGCAGCCTATCTTCTGTAGAGGTAACCCTACTATATTTGCATTTCAAACAGTTGACTTTGAGTGACTTATTAAGTTCATGTAAGATAAGGGTGTCGTTGAACGTTCACTCTTCCCCTCAAGTGTCCAAGAGAATATAGAACAAATGTTAAAGAAATTGCTGTTCAAATGGTATCCTTAGTTTTGTTTATTCTTGTCACCTTTTACGAAACTTATAAAACTATCTTATTATTTTGTGTTTATTCGTCCTCATTGTGCATTTTGGAGGCAAAGCTATGAGATGAAATATTATGAAATCACTGCCTGTTGCAATTTAATCTTGAATGATTTTAGCATTCACTCATGCTATTTTCAGCTCTTCCCATAGCCAATGTTAGTGCAGCGGCTACCTCAATATTTTGTTTCTTTGATTGCAGGCTCTGAATAACTGGGGTCTTGGACTACAGGTATATTTATCTTGTGACCTGTCATTATCTTGGCCTTATCGGTCTGGAATGTTCCTACCTCTTTGCTCATGAGATAAACATTATGTTTTCCTTTCATTAAGAATATGAGTCTGAAATGCAGGAATTGAGCGCCATCGTTCCTGCTCGGGAGAAACAAACCATAATAAAAACAGCTATAAGTAAGGTATATGCATTTTTAATTACTTGTTCTGGGAGGATTTTCTCATTATAATGTTATAACTGTGATAAACTACTGACAACTACTTCCGCTGTCTTGGCAGTTCCGTGTTGCTATCCAATTGCAATTTGATTTCCATCGGGCAATATACAATCTTGGAACTGTCTTGGTATGTTTCCTGCCTTCCATATTTTACTTGATACTGATATACTATCAGAATTTTTGTGCATGTATACTTTTAATGTAGTTGCATGAGTGCTTCAGTTCGAATACATTGCCTGAATAATTTAACTTCATAAAATAATTTGTTTCTTTGTCATTTTCAATGTTACAGTATGGTTTAGCCGAGGATACCATGAGATCTGGGAGGCCAGATTGTCCCCTAATGAGCTTTACAGTCAGTCCGCTATTTATGTTGCAGCAGCTCATGCACTGAGACCAAATTACTCGGTACTTGTTTCTGTTATTTTTTTCTGCTAACTACATGTTTTTTTTTTGGGTAGTAAAAACTTGTGAATCGACAGTGTGTTATTTTCGTCTAATGCAGGTCTATCGCAGTGCTTTGCGTTGGTCCGCTCGATGGTATGACTATTTACTGACACTATTTTATATCGGTTGTTACCTGATGATATCTAGAATGTGATGCAGCCGGGATATATTTCTATATTGAACTGCTTTGTGAAGCTCTATTCATGAGGAAAAAACAAGCAAGCCTAGGGGCTGGGATTTGAGCTTAGTTCAAAAAAAATCTTTGAATAATTGTTTGTACACTTCAGTTTCTGGCCACATTCCTCTGTTTCTAGATGTATCGTTTCTAGCTATTAATCATAGAAGAATAATTTGGAATAATAATTTTTTCATATTGAATGATGCAGCTACCTTTGCCATACCTTAAAGTGGGATATTTAACTGCTCCTCCAGCAAACAATGTCATGGCACCACACAAAGATTGGGAGAGGTCACAATTTGTTTTGAACCATGAGGGACTCCAGCAGGTTCATCCTTGTTGTATTGGACACTTACTCCAGATGATTATCGTTTGCAGTTTGGAGTTACTAATTTTCGTTTCTGCTCTTTCTAGCACCTTGCTCTTCGAATCTGACGTTTTTTCTTTAAATCATAGGTCGATGTCTCTGACCAGCCTCCATCACAATCGCCTGAGCATATGGATGGAGATAGTAAGCCTACCAGAATAGCTGTTGCGGATATTGTTTCTGTGGCAGCATCCGCTGATCTAACATTGCCACCTGGTGCTGGCCTTTGCATAGATACCGTTCATGGGGCCAGATTCTTGGTATGCATTTCCCAGTTGCCTTTTCGTCTGTTCTTTTGAAACGAATACAGATAATATATGTTTCACATTATTAACAAGTTGACTTTTTGACAGGTTGCTGATAGCTGGGAGGCTATTGACGGTTGGTTAGACGCTTTATGCCTAGTCTACACTATATTTGCAAGGGGAAAAAGTGACGTTCTTGCTGGTATTATTACTGGTTAATAAATCATACAGAAAAACTGCAAAATGAAGAGCCTCAGAGATTGTTTAGGTTCCAAACAGTTGATTTTTCACACCTATGATTTATCTCATGGCTTATGAAAGTACATAAAAGTAGAGAATATGTTGATAGTAACTCATTTCTTACTACAGGTAAGAACATGTTGCTGAATTGTGCCTTTATAGCAAATGCATTGAGATAAAGTAAATTTCTTAAAGCTACACTTCTTTGCCAACTACTCCTTCCATATAAAAAATAGATGACGTTTCGGACATTGACATGGTCTTCAAGATTTACCTTTGATCACTATTTTTACTATAATATGTGTACAAATTGCAGAAAGATGTTCTATTATAATTATACTTTTTGAGAAAAATGTGAACATATGATTTACACTCGATCTAAATATTCGAAGAAATATTTATAGTTAAAATGTTTGACTTATGATATCTAGGGCCTGTTTGTTTGCGATTCTGCTTCAGCTTTTGGGTGTAGAAGTTGAAGCTGAAACAAACAGCAAGAAATTGAAAATCGCTTGCTAGAAGCAGGGTCCCGAAATGAACTGGGCGAGCGTCTCCGAGCAAAAGCTAGGCCGGGGTGCTTTTCCCTGCTTCTCCAGCTTCCCGCAATGTTGTGGACTGTTGTGGACGAAAGTGCCTGAACACTTCGTATTATTTACGCGAAACTTGCCACGGAACGAACCAACCAGTGAAACATCAAACAGCCGAGCCCGTCGACTCGACCATTCCCCTCCAGTCTGTTGCCAAGGAAAGCAAGCGATTTTGGTTCCCCGCCGCCGCCGCCCTTCCCCGCCGCCAGCGCCACCGTCCACTGTCGCTGCCGGAGAAGGGAGCTGTTCGAGCCGCCGCCACCTCGCCATACCTCGTCCGCCGCCGTCCCAGTGAGATTCTCCGCCGATTCGAGCCCATCCCTTGCCGGCGACATCTTCCTGTTGCGGACCAGCTAATCAGCGGCTGATGCGCTGCGCAAGCGCATGCGGCCCGAGCGGTCAAGGCGGGCATGTGTGAGGGAGGAGCGGGCCAGGGAGGCACGCAGCGAGGCCAGCGCGGGCGACGCGCTCCTGGGCCTGGCGCGGGCGGATCCACCGGAGGAGGATCGAGGCGAGGAAGGAGCGGGGGCTAGCGAGCGACTGGGAATCGATCGGAGGAAGGGAAGGAGCAGGGAGCAGCTCGGGTGCGGAGCCAGCGGGAGGTGGCGGCCCAGGGTCGGCCGGGGCGGGGCGGAGAAGAGGAGCACGGGGAGCTCTCCCGTGCGCGCGTCGGGCTGGAAGGAGGAGGAGAGCACGGGGCGAGGCGGCGGGCCGGCAGAGGGAGGAGGAAGAGGAGAGCAAAGAAGAGAGGGGGTGGCGCTGGGTGTGGGGAGAAGAGGACGGAGGCGGGGGAGCACGGGAGTGGATCGGCTGGTGCGGCTGAGGAAGAAGATAAGGAGAGAGAGAAAAAGAAAAGGGAGGGAGGAAAAAGAAAAAGAAAAAGGGAAATATGATCTTTTGGATATATGTGAAGTGTTATGGTCTTTCGGATATATGTAATACTCTATGTTTGGATAAATATGTGTTTCAATTATTACATATAAATAGATAAACTGAGATGATTTAGCTATCTAAACATCGTAATAATGAATTAAATAAGTCAAAAACAATTATTTCGCTTCAAAACGACACTTATATAACATCTTCAGCACTCAGGGGCATTCCAGACATTTCACTCAGAAAACCAACAGCTACAGCTGCCAACAGCACTCCTGCCAAACATCAAATCTCTGCTTCCAGCAGCTGCTTCTCACAGCTGCTTTTCCACAGCTCAACAGCTACAGCTACTTCTCAAAAGCTGCAGCCCAAACAAACAGACCCCTAGTAGTACTCGGCTCACCATTAAATGTCAAATTGTCAATGCGTGCTTTCAACATCGGCTTGGTCATAAACATTTATTGTCACTTTCATATCATCGTCACCGCTATCAATCATCTACGAGCGCAGTCATGGTTACCTCTACATCATCATCTACGAGTTGAACGAACTCACATGTAGAGGCCAAGAGTTATCCCCCTCTTGAAAAAACTGCTCCCTCGTTCCCCTCCCTCGTTGCTCTCGTGAGCGACAGGGAGGGAACCCTAGCCGCCGCCGGGCACCGCCCCTCCCCTTCCCTCCTCCTCCCTCACCGCCGCCACCAGGACGCGGCCGGGCAAAGCCCTGCCGGCGTCAGCGGCGGCGGGGCATCTCGCCTCCTCGCGCAGGGACGCCGACACGGGGCGACGCATCTGGGCCGGGATGCCGTGGTGGCGGAGGCCGTGGTGGCGTGGTGGAGCTCCTCCTTGGAGCTCGGCGGCGGGGCTGGCTCCGTGGTGGCGGGGGGCGGCCGTGGTGGCTGGTGGCAGTGCGGGCTCCGGCCAGATCTGCTCCGGCGACGGCGGGCGGCGTGGGCTGAGGACGGCGCGGGCCCTCAGGGCATGGTGGTGCTGCGGGAGTGTGTGGTGGCGCTGTGCGGCGGTGGCGCCGTTTCCGGTGGCGTGTGGTGGAGGTGTGGGTGCTCGCTGGCCTACGGGTACGCGGCATCCCCTCCGGCCCAACCGGCCATCTCCCTCCTCCCACCTCTCCTGACCGCCGTTGGTGGAGGACGCGCCCCGGTGGATCCCGACGGCGGAGGTCATGCGCCAGCGTGCGGTGGCCATAGCCGGCGGCAGCGCGGCGCCACCTGCTCGACGCGCTCCCCGCAGTGCCTGACCCGTTGGCAGTGCCTCCCTCCTACAACAACATCATTCGAGGCTTCGCCCCCCAGCGCCATTGGTCTTCTCAAGTGAGCAGCTTTGCCATCTCCAGGCTGCCCCTGCTTCGGCGGTCTTCGTAGGTCCTTGCTCTGGGTCGGGGAGAAATCCCTGTGCGGCCCTGTCCGCGCTATCAACGGCGACACCCGAGGGTGCCGCTACCTTCTTGGAGGCGTTGGCATGACCCTTGCTGGACTTCCTCCTCGAGCACCGGGGTAAACCCTAGGTCCGGTTTGTCGGATCGGGCAGCGGCGGCGTCGTTCTGCTTGGGCTGCACGTGGTGGCTCCGATGTGGCGGCTGGATTGAGGTGAAGCGTGGATCCGGAGTCGATAGGGCGCGGACCTCCGGGACGCAATGGACGCCGGCTCCAGCTTATCCCTGATGATCGATACACTAGTTCTAGCCGGGCCCTGCCCTTCACCTGTCGACTCTCTCTGGTATATAGGTGTGTGGTTCTCTGGCCTAAGTAGTTTTGGAGTGATGATCCTCCCGGGAGCAGTTGGCAATGGCTACGACTTGGATGGAGGCAAGGTTGGGCGATGTCTCATGTTGTTGTTGTAGTTTGTAGGTTGAGATACCTTCTCACTTAGTCGTTGTGAGGACCTGCTGTTTGGCTGTGTTACCGCATCATTGATGCCGGAATCGTTGTAACCTGAACTCTGTCCTTTTTCTTCTATTGCAATTGGCACGCAAAGCTTTTGCGTGTTCGCAAAAAATCATCTACTCACTCCGTTCGGAAAATGATGTAATAAAAATAAACTATAGATAAACCATTTTTATGACATCATTTTTCGAACGGAGGGATACTAGTTCACCGATGGTTCCGTGAGGTCATACCGCCGTGACGCCATCAGAGCCTTCGACAACGACCATGTACGACTGCGGAACACAAGTTTTACTTGGGATCCTACGGTGGAGCTCTCTTCCAGAGCAAGTTGGGTCCAACACGGGCGGAGCTAGCCAGAATCCAGATAGACGTTTTCGACGACGGACGGACCCATCAGCTAGCTTTTGAAAAACAAGACCGGCCGGCCACCAAATCTTCCGATGATATTCCATCACGGCATGATGCGTGCTAGAAAATGCCGCTGCATATAGCAGCTGGCTAGCTACTCCCTCCGTTTCAAATTAGATAACTTTCATTTGTCCACATGTGAATATATTTAGACATGTTGCAAGTATAGGTACATTCACATGTGTACGAATGGACAGTCATCTAATTTAGAACAGAGGGAGTAGCTTGTAGACATATGATGTTGATCTTGACCTGTAAATCCATCGATCAATGGAGATTATTAGTTGGATAGTCGGTTCGTCCTCGATCCGATACAGAGAGGCGTGCGTGATGAGCCACGCAATATGCACATTGGAATGAGGTGACCAGTCAGCATACGTATAGGCCCTCACACCCTCGGTATCAAAATGTAACACTTTCTATCTTTTTTGTGTTTATCCTATTTAGTACGTATGTAGACATGTTTTAGTGTGTTGATTCACTCGTTTAATAACAAATTTGGGCAAACACAAAAATGGTAGAAAGTTTTACATTTTAATACGGAGGACGCATACCAGATGGAACGAACTTTCAGCGCGACTGTTACGTACTGTTAATCAGGCATTTATGTCCAGATGGGGCTCTCTCTGTCTCGAAAATCCAGACTGAGATCGGTTTCGCATTGGCAGCGACCTAAACGAGCTTAACTATATCGATGTCTATCTATGTCATGATCACCGAAGCAATCGACGACGTCGACTGTTTGTAAATTAGCCAGCACGTAGGACATGATTACAACTCATGCACGAGGGGTGCTAGCTAGCTCCTCCCTCCGTTCCAAAATACTCCATCCGTCTCAAAATAATTGTCTTAGATTTGTCAAAAAGTGGATGTATCTAGATATGAAACATGTATAGATACATTCACTTTTGGACAAATTTGAGACACTTATTTTGGGACGGAGGGAGTACTTGACATGGATTTTTCCAAGTTAGGATGTATCTAGACGTGTTTTTGTGTGTTGATACATCCGAATTTGGACAAACTCACGTCAAGTATTTTAGAACGGAGGGAGTATCAGCTTAATTAGTACTCCCTCCGTTCCATATTAAATGACTTCTGTTTGTACAAAAGTGGATGTACCTAGACTTGTAACATGTCTAGATACATCAACTTTTGTACAAATTAAAATCATCTAATTTGGAACGGAGGAAGTAGCACTGGAGCAATACTAATATTAGTTCTGTTTGAAATGTTCAACTGCTTAATTTGCCTTGGCGGCCAACATATACGTCAGGTCTTGCGTTTCAAGTGTGTCACGGACGACACCGTGCGCGGACAAAGAAAGAACGGGACGTGTTCCTTTTTATAATTAAGCGCATCGTCCACTACACATGCTAACTTTCCTCGGAAAGAACTCTGATGAAAGCCACCCACGATGATCTTGCTGCATCCGCATATCTTTGGATAAATAGTACTCCTACGTAGTATTCCCTTTCCCCTTGTAGATTAGGGTCAGCCTTTGCGTAGTGTAAGAGCATCTCGACCGGCGCGCCCAACAACGATCCCAATAGGTCTATTGGGCACGCCGGCATGAAATCGGCCCCCAGCGGCGCGTCCAATAGCCAAAAAGTCGGCAACCCCGCTTCGCGTCCAGGTTTTAGGATGACTCCAACGGGGCGACCCATCGAGTCCGTTTGTGTCCGGATGGGAAAAATCAGGCCCCAACCATGCGACGCATCCATCCGGCTGGTCCGTTTCGTGTCTATTTTGTGTCCGGGCTGACGCATCCCTGGCCCAAATTTGGGCCAGGTTTGTGTCGGGGACGGACAGAAACGGAGCGAAAACGACGTCCGCAGCGTCCGCGCATGTCCTCCCGTGTCCGCGTATTGGCCCACATGGCAGCCGAACAAATCACCTCTCTCCTCCTCCTCGCACCTGCCCCGCTTTTCTCTCTCCTAAAAAATTCCCCACCGCATCGAGACGGCGGCGTACAAGGAGACGGCCACGGCGTCAAGCCGCGAGCTCCTTCCCGGCGATGAGGAGGCTGGATCCAACCTCCGTCGTCGCCGCCCAGGAGCTCATGCGTGGAGCTGGCTTCCCGATTGCCGTTGTTCCGTGCTCGTCTGCCCAAGAGCACGCGCGTGGAGCCAGCCTCCGTCGCCGCCGCCCAGGAGCTTGTGCGGCCGTCGCCGCCGAGGAGCAAGTGCGGTACTAGCTAATTCCTAGAGCTGGATCGATCAGTGCTTGTTCCTGGAGATGGCGATTGGAGCTCCATCTTGCTTTTTTCTCTGCATCTTGATTGCTTTTTCCTCTCTATTTTCTCTGATTGCTTTTTTTTCTGCATCCTGGAGCTGGATCGAGCCAGCGAGATGCTATCTTCTCTGCATCTTGATTGCTTTTTTCTCTCTATTTTCTTGTAGTATCAATTTTCTTCTCTGCATCTTGATTTCTTTTCCTCGCAGACGAGCTCCATCTTTTCTCCGGCGAGCAGCACACGGTGCTTTTCTTCCGATCTGTAGCGCTGCTCGCTCGAGCTCGCGGCACGACGTGGAAGCCCAGCGTCGGCGGCTGCCGCATCTGCACCGCGAGCGTGCAGCTGTTTGTACTCGCGTGTGTGCAGCTGTTCGTGCTGCTGTCTTCAGGCTGCTGGATCCGTGTGTCACCGCGGAGCAGCTGTGTGCGTGTGCGTTGGTTGTTGCTTCATGTGCGTTTGTCCGTGTGATTTTCATGGATTGCTAGCTTTTTTTCCCTAGAATACTCATGGATTGCTAGCTGATTTTGATGGATTGCCGGTCGCGTGCTTGCTTGCTTGTTCTTCAGTTTTCTTTTTCTGACGACATGGTTGCTGGCGGTCGCGGCGCTGGCCGTGGCTCTGACGGCGACGAGATGTGCAGATTCAGGAGGAGGAAGAAGACCCGGACAAATTCCCAAATGCGTCGGCACCACCGTTGGGTGCACTCTCCGGATGCGCGGTGTCCGCCCCTGTCCGCCCGGCCGGACCGCGACGCAAATGGACCAAATTGTCTGTCTGTTTGGGTCGCCCCGTTGGAGTCATCCTTAGGGACGTAACCGGGCACGCCGGCAACCGCGGCAACGCGCGCCTCGTCGATTCCTGACGGGCGGGGCCGACGCGTTAATGAGACGGGAGCGGTCAGCGCAATTGACTGTGGCCGCTAAGCGGTTTCCTGACGTGTGCGACGCGTCACGCCTCGTCTTCCCGACGCGCGTCGCCGGAGTTACGACGCCTCGGGAACCGGCGCCAGAGTAATGGCGAAGTTTCCCGCGCCGCGTTCCCGCCATTCGTCTCCCACGACCATCTATAAAATAAGACGCGGCGCCGCTCGCCGTTCTCCACCGTCGCTCTCATCCTCTCTTCTCCCCCTTTCTCCACAAATCAACCGGCGATGGCGCAGAACGGCGAAGCGGGAGGCAATGGCCGCGGCGCGACCAAGAGTTGCCTCCGGAAGGACAAGGCATCGTTCTTCCACCGGCACCGCATCCCCGTGCCGCCGGGGATGCGCCTCCCCAGCAACCGCGTCGGCAGTATGAATGGCTGGACGCTGTCGGCGCTGGGGTACGTTGTCCCTCCGCTGCCGGAGGGGGACCGGCTGCAGCAACTCATCCGGCTGCGCCGCCGCCACCTGACGCCGGAGCAGCGGGCCGACCCAAACTACGCGGAGGACAGCGACTACTGGCCCGCTCTCCTCGCCGCCCAGCGCGAGGCAGCGATCGACGACCACCGCGGCCCCGTGCGCCCGGCTCGCAACAATAGCGATTGGCGCCGCCGCTGGTGGACGGGCCGGAACTTCCACGCAGTGATGCGGGAGTACGGGTACGCCGCGGCGGGCGGGGAGTCCCGCGGCATGTGGGAGCTGCCGTCGAGCTCCTCTTCCTCGCGCAGTTCGTCGTCGAGCTTGCGCTCGACGACGCCGACGACGCCGCGCTTCGTCAAGATAAAGACCGAGCCCACGCCGCTGCCAAGGGGCGGCCTGAAGATCAAGGACGGACCAGTGTCGCTGGGGCGGCATGACCATCCGCGACTTCGGCCCGCCGGCGCCCCTTGTGAAGGTGAAGACCGAGCCGGGGACGGCGATGTCGTCCCGCGGCAAGAAGCGCGCTGCTATGCCGCCGCTGACGGACGAGCAGGCTGAGGCCCTGTTTCAGAGGGACCTCGCCATCGCCGAGAAGCTGTCGTTCGACACGATCCAGCCGGCGAGGCGGGAGTTCGCTGAGCACTGGTCGTGCGTCGACTACAACATCATCGACCTCGACGCCGAGGTCGCGATTGCCGCCGTGCCAGCGCCACTCCCGGTGAAGGAGGAGGAGGAGGAGCCGGCCAAAGCGCCGCCGCAGCAGGAGCCCGGCGCGTGGAACGTCGAGGACGCGGTGGCGTCGCACGACTGCGACCAGTTCTATGGCTACTGGACGGGCCATTAGAATAGGTTTTATTTCAAATTTCATGGCATTTTGTAAAAAAAATATCGAATTTCAATGTAATGCGTTATGTTTAAATGAATTCGAGTCTCAAAGTTTTTTTCTTGAAAAACCTATTGGGAGTTACCGGTGGGGCGCGACGCTCCCAATAGGCGGCAACGTCTGCCGGCGACAGGGGCGAAGCTAGGTAGAGCTACGGTGGTGCACATGCACTAGGGTACAAAATGTTTTTTCTCTTTGAACCAGCTCAAAAACTAGCGTGTGCAACACCATAATCTATGTTTTGTGCACCATGATGATCCGAAACACAACGCCAAAGATGTACCATATGATTAAGTGCACCATGGTCGATCTTAGCCTAGCTCCGCCCCTGGCCGACGCGCCCAATAGCGCTTGTCCCAGCTTTGTCGGACGCTGTATTGCGCGCGCCGGTGGAGATGCTCTAATGGGTTGCGTCGTTCCGGCGGCGGCGAGGCCAGGCGGCGTGTTGAGGATAGAGACGACTCCTAGGGGCCTTTCTGTTATTTCTTGTTCTTTGGGGGTGTCGTTGTAATTTGTGTTAGACTGGTAGGTTTCGCCTATTCTGTTGTATTCCTGCTCTGTATTTTGTTCTTCTGATGAATACAACGCAGCCGTTTGTGCTCAAAAAAAAAACCCGGCCTCCCTGTGAAAATCGTTATAAATAAGGGATATGGAATGTCAAAGGGATATATATGCTTCCCAAGCTACTCCCTCCGTTCCATTTTAATTGATTCCAAAACGGATGTATCTAGACATATTGTAATACTAGATACACCTATATTGGATTCAATTAAAATGGAACGGAGGGAGTAGTTTACAGAAGAGAGATCCAAATGGTTACGTACGTGTGTCATCCGAAATTCAAAGTGACGCCACTCCTCCTACGTACTTGCATGCGATCGACAAGCTACCGTTCTATTCTACTGTGACCACCTCTCCGTTGAGAAACCTCGATCGGTGCGGCGCGGATGCACGCCACGATTAATCCCATCATCAGCCAGCAATGATGCCGTAGTTTGCTCGTGCTAGTATTGCTTCCGTCTGATCAAATCAAACGCTCCCCTTGTCAACGAACGGGTCACTAATCCCACCAAACCATCCCACTATGACGCTAAACAACGAGGAGGTCTACGCAATTACTTATTCCGCAGCGCACCCACGCGATGGACGCGAAAGCCTACCTCCTCCTCCCAATCCCAGCACCGCACATGGCCTTCCACCGTTCCACGTGGCCAAACAAACCAGCAGGGGAAGTGGCCGCCCCCGCTCACAGCCGCGCTCTACGCCTCTACCCCTAGCAAGCAAGCGCCTACCCAGGGCAGGTCGGTTTTGCCTGGGTTCGTACGTCCTCGGCCGTGGTACCTGGTTCGGTAGCCAGCCGCTTGGCGAGTTGCGCGCTGCCGAAAGCAAACACGCGGTCGCAGGAGGATGGCTAGTTGTTGCCCGCGCGAACGCTCGCTCGCTTTGCGGACGCGGTGTGCACGACGCCCACGTGGGTGGGTCCTACCCACGTCTTCCTCCTCCTCCCGTTTCTTCCCCAATTTGCGTTGACGCCGTGGGCACGGCCGCACCTTGCTGTCCATCTTCTTCACCAACTGCGACGAGGGCCAGGCCGAGCCGGCGCTGCCGCAGCCGTGGCTGGCCACGGCGGAGCTGCGGCGGAGAAGGCGAGGGTGAGACGAAACTTAACGAGGGGGGGTGGGGGCGCGGTGCTCGCCAGCGACGATCTTCGGGGTGGGGTGGGCTTAGAGGGATGGTCCGAGGCGGCGGCGGACCGGCGGTGGGCCGCGGTTGGAGGAGGGCGGGGCGCGGAGGCGGCGCGGTAGCGGCGCCGAGCGCGGGGGGCGGGAGCAGGCGGCCTGGCCGGCGGCGGCGGCGGGGGCGAGCTCGTTTTCCTCCTCCGGCGCCCACGTGCGGTGGTCCTCCTGTCGTTGTCGAAACCCCATGTGCGCTGGTCCGAAACCGCGCGAGGGCTCGCGCGCGCGCAAGCTAGCCCCGCCCCGGTCGCAGGCTCGAAACTGGGGCGGGGATCCTCTGTGCCTCATGATGGGCTGCGCTCGCCCTCCTCTATTCGCGTCTGGCTTTTGGGGTACGTGTCTATGCAAGTACGCGGAGGAGTTGAAGAAAAGTGTGCTAGCTTCATACGGTACTACCGAGCAGAAATTCACTTTGCCTCCCGAACTCATATGCTCCTGATATTTTATGTTGAACGAAATTTTAAAAATAGTTAAACATTTTAAAAATTCTGAAAAAAATTGAAGGCAAACACATACCAATGTCCAACATACGTACCAAAGTTTCGTGGCTAAATGGCATTCGATGTGCGCTGTGCAAAAAAGACAAATCAGTGGTCGAAATGCAACTTCAAAAACATACTTTTTAGAACACTGATTTTGTTATTTTTGCACAGAGGACCACACATGACATTTCATCACGAAACTTGGCACGTATTTAAAAAACATGTATAGGTTCGTCACGAAAAAAAATCAGAATTTCTGGAAATGTTTTACTATTTTTTTTATTTTCGTTTAATATGACAGGAGCATATGATCTCGGGAGTCAAAACGCCTCTCTCGCTACGGAGTACGTTTTATCTTGGAAAAGAAAGTATGTCCATACAAAAAAAAAATACTCCCATCGTGTCCACGATTTGTCAGCCGTTGATCTTGCGATCTTGTACATATGCGTACTGTGAAGCCGCTTCAGGCTCGACGTGGGTACCTTTCTTGGAGACAACGATATGCTCACTCGCTGGGTGAAATTGAGGCATGTGCCACTACGTCACAGTCTCAAATTAGAGGCACTTCAAAATGCCCCTAAAAATTAGAAAAGTGCCTCTAAGTATTTTTAGGGGCACTTTAAATAATGTTGCATTTAATCGTGTTGCTAAAAAATATAGAGGCATTTCAAGTAAAGTGCCCCTAAAAATAGGGGTTTTTAGAGGCATTTCTAGGAATGCCTCTATATATTTTAGTGGCATTTGTTTTGAATTGCTTCTAAGTATTTTTAGAGGCATTTCTAGGAATGCCTCTATATTCTTTAGTGGCATTTGTTTTGAATTGCCTCTAAGTATTTTTGAGGCATTTTTAGGAATGCCTCTATATTCTTTAGTGGCATTTGTTTTGAATTGCCTCTAACTATTTATAGAGGCATTTGTAGTAATGCCTCTATATTCTTTAGTGGCACTGTCTTTTAATTGCAGCCAGTACCAAATGTACCACATTTTTCATATAATATTGGTCATAACAATAACAAATTTATTTGTACCAAATGTACCACATTTTTTAAATAATATTGTTCACATCAACAACTGTAGCAACAATGTCACGGTACCAAAGTATTTGAAGAATACAACATTCTGAATATGCTACACCGCCGGAGACAGAAGATCTCCGTTCCTGCACGGTGCCGGAAGCTCATCCCAGCTCTCCGTCTTGCTGGCAGCTCGTCCTGGCTCTCCGTCTTGCCAGCACCACCGGCATCTCATCCCAACTATTCTCAGCTCCAGCTCTTCTGATCTTCTCGCCGACAGCTCCTCGCCAACCTCTCCCGGCTGCGAAGGTCGACAAGGAGAGCTCAAGCTCCTTGCTAGGTCCTGCAGCAAAATTTGATACCAGAGTAAATTAAACGTATCAACTGTGACATTTGATACAGTGATATCAACTGTGTGTAGTGGGTAGGCATGCAAGCATAGTGGCATCAACTGGCTAATTTTTACTCCAATCAACCCTGACATCAACTCTCCAATTATAGTGTAGTGTGTAGGGATTTCATGTAGGGATTCAACTGTGTGTAGAGTGTAGGAAACTGTAGCCTATCTTGGTGACCTTAGAAACTTAAAACGACTACTTGGTGACCTCACTGATCTGTCAATAGGGTTTTGTAGAAGGACCAAATAATCACAAAAAACTGAACCATTTAGTTAAGAATAATAGAACCAAATGAATCTGATAGTTTAAAATTATGTTCAGCTAGTGTAGTCACATAATAGAGTCCAAAATTAATCACTGCTTTTCTTGATATCACACAATGGAGTAGAAATGTTTCAGTTTCTTTAATCATGCAGAATGGAGTACTTCACATGGGGTAGTTCTTTTTGGCACTTCTATTGACAAACCCAAACTAGAGTATAAAATGGACTATGATAGGCAGTCCTTTACTCAGCTGAATTTAAAACAAATAGAACTAAGCACCAAAAATAATAGTTCTAAAGCAAAATTTACTTATCACTGATGTTTATCACAAAATTAAGTCCAACTCATGTTTAAAAGAACATTAATTTAAGAGACTTGAGGGACTAATGGACTATAGGTAGGCTTCATATTATATGTGCAGATGTACAGTCGAAGATTACCGATTTGACTATTCCGTTCTGGGCTTTATATTTGATAAAACTAAAGATCCCTGCAAGAGCAACAAAATTAACATCCAGAACTTGGAAAAGCATCTAGTCTGGTAAGTACTCCGAGCATGCTAAAAGTATATAGAAGACAGAAAATAGTCAAACTAAATCATTTCCTAGCCTTTCTATATTATTTCGAAATGCGGTTAGGCAATTAATTACTTGCATACGGACAATTTTGAGCAAAATCAGAGCCAAGTTTTTAAGAAAAGCAACGTCATGTTTATATGGCGGCCAACCACTGCAAATGGTGCATATATCATCAGTCATGAATCATTAACAGTGGCTTAAACAAAAGAAACAGCAGTTCTGTTCAAACTTGAACATGAGTTGTACAGTAGCATTATCAGGGAAATAGCATGGTCATGAACATATTTTAGAAACAAAAAGTTAACATGAGCATAATATGAGTAGAGAAATTGATCAAGTACTTTCATATAATTAAGAATGCATTTGTACAAAATGCATCAGTACATGCATGAGGGTATGCATCAGGAGTATTTTACTGCAGCCACAAAAAAATCATGTTGATAACACTAGGTGCTTTCACAACAACAATTCAGTATTAAAGCATCCACGAGATGAGCATTGGAGCAGAAACTATATTAGACACCTTTTAAAATTAGCATGCATATTTGGAGTATATGATTGGATATGAATCAACTAACCTTGTATACTATTGGTAAACTATAAAGCAATTCTTAAGGCAATCTAATTCAATCAGAAGCAGGAGTACATGCACAATAAATTTATTACTCCTTTAAATTTGCACTACATTTGCAAAATTTGCAATCACTTCAATTTGCAGCAACATCCATTCATCTACATCCAATCACAACACTATAGTTATCTAGTCTCAGATGGCAGGAACTAAACAACATTGTAGTTATCAAGTCTGACCTTGGACACAACATGTTAAATGGCACATCCTACATCTTTTAACTTTTTCTTCCAGGAGCCATTGCAATTGAAAGCTTGCCTTCAGTCAGAGTGAATCTGAAGAAAACGCTATGATTTTCAGTCACGCCACGACTATAATAGCATCTATGAAATCCATAAGAATATCTCTGCAAGGCATAAGCTTACTAGTTCAATAGAATTTCAGTGCCTGTCACAGGAGATATGGTCAGTTCGCAAGAGAATTTCAGGCAGTGGATCTTATATAGCTTGGTCAGTCAACTATAGAACTAAAGAAGAAATGCTAGCATAATTACACATAAGGGCTACTGTCTGAATGAATCATGCACATGCTACTGTGTGAAGAAATAAAAAAAGAAAGAAAGAAAGAAAGGGTATGAAAACTACCTTGTGTTCGGCTATAAGATGAGGACCACTGCAGATGGGTCCTATCGTCGAGGAAGTTTCGTGGCAGACCTCATGTACATGCATGGGCTTACAGCCATGCCCCCAACTTTTTCTTTCTAAAACCCAGTACTTGCACCTAGTACTAATCAATAAAAGACAATCATGTGAAACATAGTACTCTTCAAACAGGGGAGAACCGAAGCATATCAGAACGTAGACGAAGAGGAGACAGCCGCCGGTGCGGTTGCGTTGTCATCAAGGAACCACCGTCCAGCAGCAGCTGAAGCCATGCTCGCAATTGTGGAGGTAGTCGACGTAGTCGTCGCAGCCAAGCTTCACCGAGGTTGCAGCTTCCTAAACACAATTATATGTAAACATACACATGTTATTTACATATTGTAGGATAAAAAATAATCACAACATGCTAGTTTTAACTTGTAGTACTGAAGAATAACAGAACTTCTATATATTGCTATCATGCGAACTCTGACTTGATTCCCAGTAACAGTACAGACCTTGTCATATTAAACTGTATCATGAATCATGGAAACTAGATGGGTTGTCATATTTAACTATATCATGAATCATGGAAGTCATGTACACCTATGACTGAGGTTGCCTTCTCATTATTTTCATCTTAGTAATTTAAAAAAATACTATGCACTTGTGCATCTAGAGGAACATATGGGGTTTTGGAATGGACAATGAGGAGCATAAGCGGCAGTAACTAGGAGTCGAGGTATAGACGTAGTGAGGAGCATAGGAGGTTCAAGTAGGCATTAGCACAAACACATGGTGAGCAAGCAGTTATCCCTATATCACATTTCCATCAAACTCGCGAGATGCTTGCGGGAGGTATAGAGGAACGGATTTACGGATCAATGGAGAGGAGGATGTACGCCTCACCTGCGCGGCAGCAGCCAGACGGAGTGGCTTCTGCGCCCCAGAGAAGAAGGACGGTGCGGCCATTATGGACCGCAGAGAGGGATTTGTGGGGGCAGCCCACGGCCGCCGCCAGAGAAGATATGAGTAGGTGAAGTAAGCATGTGCAAGTTAGGAGTAAAGAAGCACTGAATTTTGTTCTGAAGCACTGAATTGTCAATCCATGCATTTACTTGGAGTAGTGAATAATGAAATTCAGTCTACACTAAATTACCCTAGCACCAGATTACATTGGGTCATGAAGAAGAGCTGCACCCTCTTACTGCACTGTTAAAAGCAAAAAAAAATCTGCGGTTGAAAAAGTTCAGAAATAATAATGCAGATATGTACACTGAACGAGTATGCATCTAGGAAGTGGAACAGATATTGACTCACAAAAGATTATGGTTGAGCTTTATAGCTTTGCATATGTTAACTTAATTACATAAGCTAAGATGGGAAATGGAGAACACTTTGATTAGTACTCCTACTGTACTGTGCACCACATGTCATGTTTTCTGAAATACTCCCTCCGTTCTAAAATGTAAGATGTTTTAGGTGATACACATGTTGTCTAGATTCATACCAAACTAAGTGTATATATACACTAAACATGTCTAGATACATGTGTACACATGTGAATGTGGAAAAAAATCTAAAACATCTTATATTATGAAACGGAGGAAGTACTCAAATGACCACAAATATAAGCAGAATTCAAAGCACCTCAATCGATGGCTGCGCCTGTAGTGGGCCGCAGGATAGAACATTCAGGCAAACATTATTATTCACCCTGGTTAATCGTGAAACAAATGTAAACAGCTGTTCGACAGATCTTATTTCCATCTTCCAGCGTTCATTTTCAGGGGAAAACATTCAGGCAAACATTATTATTCTGGAGTCCAGTTATCTTTTATCAAGCCACTCAAACAACAAGGATAGATGGCCAATTGTCTAAATCCTACAACAAGGATAGGAAATACAGTATCCAACTAGTCGAGTTGGCTCTGCCCAAAGTGCAATAAGGATAGGAAATACAGTATCCTACCACTAAGTAACTATCCAGATATAGGCAAGTCTGAACCTGTATGGGCAGTGAGACTAAATTGGCATTCAGTACAACTGATTTGAATTAATGTGGCATGCTTTTTTACAATACCAGACTACTTCGTCTTATGAAATGACAACCAACTAAACCAGACTACTTTAATTTTTTTAGAGAACCAATTTCAGGTGTAGAATATGAAGTTGACTATACAAGTGGAGAAAACATTAGCATAAAATGAATGTATATGCACTGAATCTATAAATTTTGTTCTGATTCAGTAAGGAAATCAATGGCACACGAGATGGGTGATTCATCAAGCTTTTAAGTTTCAAGTGCTGTCATTATCATGATAGAACAATGCTAAATTCAACTTGCGTGTCACAGTGAGCTAAACTGAAGATCAACAGGAAGAACGCAACAATCATGAACAAGGCAATAATGAATCAATTTAAACCTATGTTAGATGAGTAGTGAATCAATCAAAAGCTACTCCATCTTGCAAATACGCCAGGGGTGATGCAAGCAAAATTATTGTGTCAAGCAAGCAGTATATTCTTCCTAATCTTGCAAGCAAACAGAATATTTTGCTACTGCAACAACTCCAGCAAGCTTGCTTGCAATAAAAATGAGCTTCTCTTACTACTCGAAATAGCACTGCAGGAAGTCTCAAATGTACTCCAGCACATGTTCCAAAGAGAATATATTCAACATATGCCAATCCACAACGGACAGAGCAACTCCAAGTTTAACTAAGCAGGAGTAAGATGATCTAGATGATCTAGTTGGAGTATTTCCTACAGTCGTTTCATCTCCTTAGTTAATCAAGTTCATTTAGCTTGAGATTTTTCATCATTTAGAGCCTTTTGCATCCTGCAGCCATACAAATTTTGGATAGACATCAGTAGTTATGGCAACTACTCCAAATATAAATAAACATCAGGAGTATTCAGCTACACCAACTACTCCAAATACAGATAAACATCAGGAGTACACAGGAGCATAGAGGAGATGGATGGTAACAGCAGAAGAAGGGGCAACATCAACAGAAATCGTAGGGAGTAGGGACCTGGCGAGGCGGGTGTAGAAGAGCTCAACGGCAGCAAAAGGCTTGGGATGTCGCCGGAAGCAGCACGTCGGAGCGGTTGGTGGCGACGGCAGCTCAGGGAGGTGAACACACCGATGAGGGTGTTCCAGGTGACGGCGTCGTGGTGCGGGCTTTCATCGAACAGCCAGCGTGCGGCGGCGAGGTGGTCAGGGCGCAGCGACCGGGAGTAGGCGGCGAGGAGCATGTTCCACGACCCGGACGGTGCTGGGACCGCTTGGCGGGCACCCCGTCGTCGTCCTCGGACGAGCGGGGGATGTCGGCGGCGGCGAGGGCGTGGCCCGTGTAGCACGCGAGGCGGCGCGCGGCCGGGTTGGGGGCGGCGGTGGAGGGCTCGTCCTCGGGCGCATCGTCCTCGGCGGAGGCCGGGATGGAGGTGTCGTAGCCGGCGAAGCGGTCGGGCCCCGAGGCGCCCCCGCCGTAGAGGTCCTTGTCGAAGGTGACGGAGGAGACGCCCATGGGGCGCCCGCCGCCAGGGCCTCCTCCAGCTTCTGGCGCTCGTCCTGCGCGCGCGCGAGCTCCGCGTCGATCCCGTCCATCGCGGCTAGGGTTTCCGCGCGGCCCAAATTGGGGGCGCGTGAAGCGACGCTCGGGAGAGAGAATACCAGGAGGAGAGTGGCGGGGATCCGCGGCGGCGGAAGCGGCCGGTGGCGTACGCGGCGGCGGACGGAGATGCAGCAGAGTGTGGAAGCGGCGGCGGGAGGAGAGTGTCGGAGCTCGGAGGTGAGAGGGAGAGTGGGCCGGGGACGTATGAGCCAACCCTAGTTGGGCTGGGCTTTATGCACCAGTTTAAAGGACACTCACATGCGCCTGTTCTCAGAAAAAAAAACCTACGCAGCCACTATATATCATTTGTAGTCTGTAACATCCTAATTTTATTAGGTATAATTATTTAAGTGTAATACGTTGCATCATAATAAATTCAGATATTTAGAGGCACTCTACAAAAGTGCCACTAAAAATAGCATTTTCAGATGCAATTTGAAAAAATGCCACTAAAAATGGCATTTTTAGTGGCACTTTGACTAAAATGCCACTAAAAATGTCATTTACGGAGGCAATTTTAAAAAATGCCACTAAATATGACATTTACAGAGGCACTTTGACTAAAATGCCACTAAAAATGATTTTTAGGGGCATTTCAAAGCAGTGCCGCAAGCAAAATGCCTCTAATAATAGGTTCTCTTATAGTGTGCCTTGCTTGCTTGCTTAGAAGATTAGGGTTTGTGTTTACCGGACCCGTTGACTTGAGTTTTTCTATTGCCTCCCGATACTTTATATATGCTCATTGCCTTGAGTGGCGATGCTCGGTCTTCTCCTCCGAACTGTGTTCGTAGATGGCACACTGGAAAATATTGTTAGTTGCTTTCTCTTCTTCCGTAGAGATAGAAAGAGATAAGTACGTGAATGTTTGAATGGTCAAGCCCCTCATGTACTAGAGGCGTACCCCTTATGTATAGAGGCGCGTCCACTACCTCATAGACATGGCAGAGTGATGTTACATCCTCGGGTACCAGCTATGATGTGACGTAGGCTACGCTAGAGGTGTCTGACTGAGCATTGTAAGCTTGCAGGAGGTGGGTATTAAAATTTTGAAATTGAAAAATCATTTATTTATTTAGGATCTAGTAGTCTTTCTTTCATCCATATCTTATTCAATTCGTAATAAAGCCATAATTTAATATAATAAATATACTAGAAAGTTTGAAGAAAGTTACTTTACTTCAATTTATAATAGCACACATACTTTAATTTCAAAACAGAATTTGAGGGTTCTTTTTATTTTGGAGTAGTAGAATTGCTAGAATTTTTTGTCACTCTACGGATCGAGCCGTCGAGTCCGTTGTATGGGCTGCCTGTTCGAGCAAGCCGGTGCCTATAGTTTTGCTTTTGTAGGCTATTGGATATCCATAATCTCGTCAGTTCAAAAATATTTTATTTCTTATAGTCTAAATAGCCTAGCAACTAGCAACAATAAGAAATGTGTAAAACCTTTTTCCAACGGGAAGAAAGCATAAAACCATGCATACCATTGGGAAAGAGATTGAGGGGCAAGAAGTATACCCCAAAACATTTTTCCAAAGTGCCCAAAACGACTTTTGGAGGACATACATCGTGTGAAAAAATTGATCCACAATTTCCACATTGTTGCATGAAAAAGGCAGTTAGGGCCATCCAAGATAATTTACTCCCTCCGTTCACTTTTATAAGGCACTTTACTTATCATTTAAATTTTGGCCACATACATACTAAAATGAGTGAATCTATATATAAAATAAGTCTAGATTCACACGGTATGTCTCTAGCTGAAATTGAAAATGCTAGGTAGATTGCCTTATAGAATTGGACGAAGGGAGTATGTTCTTCACATCTCTGTAGTAAGCACGACATCTTCAAAAAGTTGTCAAAGAAAATAATTTATCTTAAGAAGATTTTTGCTTTCCTCTAGATCCATTTATAATAAGCTCCAGAAATATTTCTTTCCAAGAATTGATAAACATACTTAGTTGAGAACTACTTACTAGCATAAAAAACCAAACAACACCGCCAGAATCTCATTTTTAATAACATGTTTGGCATGGTTTATAATATCACCTCATTTAGTTTGCAAAATGGGAAATGACCTTCTTCTAAGAGGAATATCGCAATCCAACTCCAAGTCTTGCTTCAAAGTGAAATAACGAGGTTCAGAAATACAAAGGATGGTCGATGGACAGTGGAGTAGAATTGAAACTGGGATCTAATCAAAATCTCACCACATTAGCATAGTTAAAAATCACTTTTTTCCCCTCAAAATAATTTAAAACCAATTTGAGTACGGTTCCAACACGGAGAATTACTTGCTTATTTTTGCAACAGCAAAAGACTCACTATGGAAGTATTGAACATTCGGAATCTTTTACCAATTGATGACGTGGAAATGCACGTTCGTTGGGAGACCCCAAGAGAAAGGTATGAATTAGTGCAGCAGCAATTTTCCCTTGAAATCTACCAAGGTTATTGAACCAGTAGGAATTGGAAGAGATTCAACACGGTGTCAGCGGCGCCGTTACGATCACTGACATGGACCTGCACACAACACAATCAAAGTACTTTGCTCCAACGAAACAGGAAGGTTGTCAATCTCCCCGGCTTGCTGAATACAAAGGATTAAACTTATGGTGTGGAAAGTAATGATGAGTGCAAAAAGGAACAGCGAGGAAATAAATGCAGAGCATGGTGGAAACGGTGTTTTTATCAGTGTGGAATAAAGGATCGGGGTCCACAGTTCACTAGTGGTGTCTCTCCATAAAATAGATAAATATCTTGGGTAAACAAATTACAGATGGGCAATTGACAATGTGCAAATGTATGACAATGCAAGATATGATAAGAACATGTCCATTGTTAGATCTATTGGGCATTACATCAATATACATAGACCGCTTACTAGCTGCATCTATGACTAATAATTCACCCCCGGGATAGCTTCTGTGTCTCCCGTGAGTATTAAGTTGCAAGCAACAGATAAAAGCATTAAGCAAAGTGTGTAATGTAAACAATGCATATGACATATAGACACAACAAAGTTGTTTTCTCCTAGTGGCAACAGCACATCTACAACCTTAGTCGTTTTTGTCATCTCGAGCCCAGGCTTCTAGAGGCATGAACCCACTATCTAGCATAAATACCTCTCTTGCAGTCATTAGCATCTACTTGGCCAAAGCATCTACTAACAACGAAGAGCATGCAGGAACATAGATAAAACATGGATATAAATAGATGAACAAACTTGATCATAACTTCACAATTCATCGGATCCCAGCAAACATAACATATAGCATTACATAAAGATGATCTTGATCATGTTAGGCAGCTCACAAGATCTAAACATGATAGCACAAGGTGGAGAGACTACCAACTAGCTACTGCTATGGACCCGTAGTCCCGTGAAGAACTACTCAAACATCACTCCGGAGGCATGTGTAATACCCCAAGGTTTAGAGAGTCGAAAGGGTATAAATATGATTTGTTCATTTGCATAGCATGCATCTGAAAATACGGGAAATTTTGGCGCGTTCAATAAAATAGGTAAAGGGATCGATGTTTCTCTCGACTCGATGAGTTTAGGTTTAGATCATCTTGTTGAGTGCTATAAACTCCGACATGACCTTTACATACTTTTAAACATTTGGAACACAATTAGATAATACAGCAAGTTATAATTCAAATCAATTGGACACGTCATAATAGCAACAACATTTGTTAGCCATAATCATCTCACTAAACCATTCCCACATATATCATCACATAAGAATCAATTTCTCATCTCAAATCATCATACACATTTTATCATCTAATCTCATCCCATTCTTTCTACACATGTGCTCCAATTCGAAATTCAAATCTCTGAAATATAATTATGTACATCCATTGTGACATGATACAAATCTTACTAGATCAAACATTCCAAAATGAAATTGAAAATAATAAATTATATTACAACTTTAATCGAATAAGTACATATCTCATCCAAATGAAAAGAAAATTACAAATGAATAAAGAATCCTAAAACTAAATCTTGATCTTCTCAGCATTATCTTGATCATCTTATCTTCTATCTTCTCAATCTCCATTCCTGCAAAAAAGACAACAAACACAAGAGAAAGTGGTTGAAGATTAAAATGTATGCATCTCCGGAGGAGATGCAATTTGCTGTTGGAGCTAGCACTTGGAAAATCTGGGAACTAGTCCAAATTTCCTATAAACATTGGAATTGATCAATTAAAGCAGATAGGCAACTTCGGGACAACTGGATCATCTTGGATCATGAGACAACATTTATTAAGAAGGAAACCAGGGACAAAGCCAAACAGCAGATGATCTATTTCCTTGAGAGGCAACAAGAGGTAACCGAAGGCATCAAGAAGGCATTGCCAAAAGCCACCAATTGGAGTTAGCCTTAGGCAACATGGACACAAAGGCAACCAAGCAAACAGAGCCAAAACCATTTTAAATGAACACAAAGAATAATTCTAGCTCCATATTCCAAAGCCCACAATATAAGAACATGATCTCCATTGACATAATTTGTCAACCAGATCCATATCTTTTTTACGCTGTTACCATAGGGGAAATCCCCTATGGTGTAGATTTTATATTAATAGGAAAAAAACAGAGGTTTCCCCCTTGAAGTTTACATCTAGTACAGGCATCCAGATCCATATCTCACTAAAGAAAATTAAGTCAAGCTCTAATATAATCTTTCTTAGCTCACAAAGAATATTAGGGACTAAAAGACAAGTAGCCAATCAGACATAGCTCCTGGCAGCAATAAAAATAAAGGCCAAGGCTTGGAAAAGAAGGGAGCAACCGTAGCTTGCTCTAGGAGGAGAAGCAACTCACTTGGCAACCTAAAAGATGGTCAAAGAAGCTTATCCATACCAGCCCAAGGATTGCACAAGGGGGAAGTAACCCAGCTTGGTTACTTGTACCAACAAAGGGGCCACACGCAAGCAGCTCACACAACATATGCAATCTGTGTGTTGTCACCACCACAGCAACAGCCCAAACCGTCCTATGGCTCTATTTAAGCAGGGCAGCAGCAGTACAGCCACAGCTACAACACACAAACACATCCCAGCCGCACCAGATCTTGCTCATATCAGCAAAATCATCTACTAGCAGTACCCTACTGTTTCTACCGCATCAAAACAGCAAGAACACATCATCCTTTGTTCACATAAGAACATCTATAACTCAAGAACACAAGAACAACCACAAAAATAATTTGCAGCTAGATAAATACACTCTAGGAAAACTGAAGCAGCGAGGAGGATCAGGCTAGCCACAAGACGCAGGTTATCATCATTTTCCAGAAGACCAAGCTGCTCAACAACAGCAGGTTAATTCTTTGTGTGTGTGAGGTAGAGGAGAGGTGCTAGCAAGTTCTGTAAATGACAGGACAGTGCTAGAAAGAGAGGAGAGGGGTGTAGTATTCTGTTCCTATCAGATATTGAGGAAAAAGAAGGATATGCATAGAATAGATCTCTCACTTCTGCATAGAATTGCTATGCTAAATCATCACAGAGATAAAAGCCACAAATTAGTATATGTTCTTATTTAAAGAAGTGCCTCAGCCTTTGCATCATAGGCAGGGCCAAGAAATCGAGCAAAGCATATGTTCTTATCTTTAGTAAATGGAAGAGCTCATCTGGATCAAGTTAACAAAGCCAACTAAGAAGAATTCGATGGAAATCACACCGAAAACTAAATTGCCAGGAGTGCACACCCTAGATACAGGATCTGGCAAACAAACCCAGTTACTTGTGTTTATAGTGCTACTTTTGCTCTCCGATTCGGATACAAGTTCATCACTGAGCTTTGAAATCCATTTGGTAATTATCTGTCCTTACCATTACATGTTAAAATTGCCTTAAGAATATTTTCTATCTTAGGCCAAGGCAAGCGTTGGATTTATTCTTATCAGCTCATCAAATAAATCTATCCAGAAGATGGATATCCACACTTTGCACCCCAATAGCACAATCACATGGTCAGATCATTTAAGCACATGATCTGGTAATCTCTAGCAACAACCAGGAATTAAAGGAACATTCACAACATAATCTAGATGAGTAAATCATCAAGATATTTTCTCTGAAATATATTAACTAGCAGAAACAAAAGTGTGTTTGTGGCAACTGAATATTTCTTCACTTAATCCACTGTTCGAGACCAACCAGAGGCCATCAGCACGAATTCATGCATCATTTCATCACCTGGATGAACTGGAGCAGTACCACGATCACTAGAATGGCTAGGAACAAATCCTAATCATGTTTTACACCGAGAGCAAGAGGAGTCCAGAGAGAGGAGAGGAAGAGAGGGAATGGTGAATCATACCTGACGCTCGGGCATGAACACCGTGGCGTGGCGAGGCAGTGCTCACGCTACCACGGCGGAAGCTACCGCGAGGACGACACCCGACGAGCACCACGGCGATGGCGGCACAGGGAGCACCGCTGCAGCGGTGCATCGACCTGCGCCGAGCCACACCAGTGGCTGCAGCAGCATGTTGAGGAAGCTCTCGAGCACCAGGGAACGCCGAGGAGCACCGGAGTTGGCAAAGGAGAGTGAGCAGGAGCAGCAGCGGCGACGCCGGGGTTGCAGTCGCGGCACGGCCATCCCGCCGGCGTCGAGGTTGAGGTACGCGGCACGGAGGCGAGGTAGAGCCGGAGGTCAAGCAGAGGCTCGAAGAGAAGTAGCCGGAGGCGCAGCGACACGATATTGCGCATGTGACCCGAGCCATGGAGGCTAGGGTTAGGGTTCGCGGGCGAGCTCAAGTGGGGCGGAGAGGAACGAGTCGAAGGAGGGGAATCAGGAGAGAATGCGGCGGAGGAACCGAGCTAGGGCGTGGCGGCGCCGGAACCGGCCGGCAACGGCCGAAAAGAGGGTGGCGACGACGGCGCATCGCCAAGGAAGAGAGAGGGGATCGAGAGAGACAGGTGAAGATGGAGTGGGCCGGTCGGTGTTGACCGACCGAGCCAGGCCTTGACCCAAGGCTAATGAGTTGGGTCCAACGCAATAGACGCAGGGGCATTTTGGTAATTTACCAAATCAAAATATTCAAACTTAAATGAATTTTTACGCCAAAATTAAAGGCCACATAAATCAAATAAAAATATACAACAGACTCTACAAAATATGTGGAATTATTATGTAAGTTTTATTTGAAATTTGTTTTTAAAAAATATTTTGTGGATAAAAATTCAAAGATCCTTAAGTGGAAATGACTTGAAACTCTTTTTCAAAAACTATTTTCCTAAAATAAAATAATATGGAAAATAAAGTCTTGAAGTTCAATTATTTTGAACTATTTAAATTTAATCACTTTAAATTTATTCCTCATGAAAATTATTGTGAAACTCTATAAATAATTAAAAACTCCCAAACTTTCGAAAAGTCTTAAAATCCATAACTTGGGAATGTTGGGGTGACGATGCATCTCATGATTATGCATAATAGCATGCTACTAGAATTTTCTGTAGTCCTTATCAGGATTACCTTGCTATTTTCAGAACTCGGGGTTTTACCGCAAACCCAAGAACACCGAAGAGTTGAACGGCCATTTCTATCACATGCAAGTTCATTCTTGCATGTCCGTTGAAATATTTTTATCAAAGTATTTATAAAGTACTATGTTTTATCATCTGCATAAAAAATAAAAACCTATTTTCGAATGATGTGAATTGCTATATATATTATTGTTGACTAGCAATGGAACCACGGTATGATGTTGTGGTGGAGGTTCCATTGTACGGGAAAGTATATACCGAGGATTAATTACCAATGTCACAGTGATCCTTGCGCCGTATCGAAGCGTTTACCATGAGATCTGGCATGGGACGGTAAAGTCAGCTGCTATCTTCTCTCGTTCACATATCCTCGGCAGACTATTACCTGGTTGGTTCTGTTGCGGCGGACAACATCGTGGAAGCGCATACTCTTCCCACCTGACGGGGTGATTTGGAATAGGAGCTCGGGAGTGGTGACGGGCTATTGGTCTTTGTACCGGTCGGGTCATAAGGGGCGGATATGTGTTGTGCGGAGAGGGGCAGTGATTGGCTTTGGACTCAGACCTGACCCCATACCATGGAAGTGTGGACGAGTTTGGCTGCTCGGAAAAGAAACAAGGCTGAGGATCTCTCATGGGTAAAGTTACGCAGCTCTGCAGAGTCAACAACCAGAAATTGTGACTGTCACATCCGTGTTCCCGGAAGGAACTACAACGCTGCGGGAAAGGCATCCCAAGTGATGACTAAAGACCCGTGGAGGCTGTGAGCATAGTTTTCTGAAATAAAAATTGACCTTTTGAAGAAATGTTTTCTAAAACTTGCATTATGCCTACGACCCTTGGTCATAGTAGTAGCTAGTGCATTCAAATAAAAACTCTTTCCTATATTATTTGAACTTGCTGAGTAACGCTCGAGTTGCTCACCCTTTGCCCGTTGACCCTCTGCTTAGATTTTTGGAGCCAACAAAGGACTTGACAGTTATCCATCACGACGTCGAGAAGGTCTTCAACGTGGAATCAAGTCTACCAGGTGAAGCTTGAAGGAGTCATCTGCTACTTCATCAACGGAAAGAACGACGACAACGGTGCTAATGGAGGAATGACGACAACATTGCCAATGGTGTATAAGACGACAATATTGCCTTGGAGGGGACATCGCCTATTGGAAGGAGGAGTGCAACCTTGGATACAGATATTCCAAATGGAATAGAGTAGGGTTGTGACAACAGCAGTAGTGGAATAGGGATTAGAGATAGAGCTGATATCCAGCTTAGTGCTACGATTTGGATCTTTCTGTATTTCATTTGCACGAGACTTGCTTCTATAAAGAAGGATCTCGAGATTTTGTATTGAACAGTGTTGTAATCCTATAGTGTTACCTTGGACCGGCTATGTTTCTGTTGTACTACTCTGAGAGATGTAATATTTGCGGAAAGGTCATTCCGTGCGTGTTACATCAACGACTTGTACACTATAACATGCAGTGGTGTGCTGGGTCATCACAGCAGGCATGGTGATGAAGAGCCCTCCGGTGATGATTTCTCCTCCGGCGGGGTGCCGGGAAGAACTCGAGAACCCTCCCGAACTAGGGTTGACAACGACGGCAGCGACAGAACTTTTCGTGGATTTCTGATCGGGTATTTAGGGTTTCCCGAATAGATGTAATTTATAGGCGAAAGAGGGGCACCAGGTGGGCCAAGCGGGGTGGTGGCGCGGGCCACCCCTGGCCGCGCTGTGGGCCCACCTCCTCTCCTGGGCTGCCTCCTGGGCTTCTCCTTCGGACTGGTGCTTCGTTCCCGTGCAAAAATAAATCAGGTAAATTGGCGTGCCTTTTGGAGAATATTTCCAGAAGAGAATTTCTGAAACAAAAAGACAGCAGAAAACAGGAACTGACACTGTGCCATCTTGTTAATAGGTTAGTCCCAAAAAATGCATAAAAATAATATAAACTGTAAATAAAACATGTGGTATTTAATATATAACAGGCATGGAACATCAAAAATTATAGATACGTTTTGGACGTATCACCAATGACCATCTTAAGTTTCAAGTTTCTACTCTGTATCATCATTTGCAAGATGATCAGTGATTTCAAAGTTAGGTGACTTATACCAGGTAAGATTTCAAGAAGTTTGAAAATTAAAAATGGAAAATCATGAATTTTCTTCGAATCTATTTTCGTGAGCCATCCAATCGGCTGTACAAACGAAATGGTCAGGCCAGCCAGTGCCTACAGTTTTGCTTTTGAAGGGTACTGGATATCCGTAATCAGGGCCGACCCATAGGCCGGGCAAGAAGGGCGACCGCCCAGAGGCACGCGAAGAGAAGGGTCCAAAATGTCAAAGTATACAATAATCACATGATATTATTCATTACTCCAACGTAAAAATATAAAACATGAATGGATTTTTCTGGTCAACGACGCACAACTTTGTCTATGATTTACACTTACAGTATGTAAAAAAATGAAAAGTATTCCAGGAGAGAAAATATAAAAATGCCATTTATACATGATCAATTCATATACTTAAGTGTTCTTAGTGGTCAAAGACGTGAATTAAATATGGTGAAAATAATGCGTGCCTTTCATTTTCGGATGGAGGGAGTATCTTAACATAATAAAATGGTTAATTTACGCAGACACGCATCACACTGCGACCAATGACAACAAGTGCCATTAACATGCTATTCTCTTTCCGGTGAGTTCAGCAGGTTTTATAGAAATCTATGTATCTAGATTTCCATGTTTACTTCCGTGCAACGGTTTTTTATTTCAGAAACTGGATGGGAATGATAATAAGCAAAATTCATAAGATCGCACAAAATAATAAATTTGCCTATGCAAACATACTAGGATCCACACTAATTTTCTCATTTATTATTACTCTAAGCAATGTTGCTTCAATAACAAGTACAAAGCATGTACACTTTGTTAATTTTTTACTTTATACACAATTTTGACCCTGAAAAAGTATCGTAATTGGTTTAGTTTATACTCTACAAGTTTCTACAAAGATACTTACTTAATCATACACTAGAAATTTATCGAGATATTTGTTAGATCATATTCTTTACAGATATTTATCATAAATATTTCTAAAATTTATGGATTACGCACTGTGAAAACATAGTTTAAAACAAACTTTATTACAAAATACATATTATTTCATTTCAGTGAATTCAATACAAACAAAAAACATACAAACTAAATATATAGTAATATTTCCAACTTTACGTTAAATTATGCGAACAAAACGATAATTATACTTGTGACACTATAACATGATAAAAGTAAGACTTAGAGAAGTATAATAATTCAGTATAAATCGTATTCATTTTTATTCATCGCGGTCCCAAATATTTATTGGACCGACGGCTCTGTCCATAATCATGTTAGTTAAAATGGTATTTTATTTATTGTAGTCCAAATAACCTAACAACCTGGAATAATAAGAAATGGGTAAAACCTTTTTCCAATAGCACGCATGACATATTGTAAAAGTTGTTAAAGGAAATAATTTATATTAAGAGTTTTTTTGCTTTCCAAATATGTTTAGATCCATTTACAGTGAGCTCCAGTAATATTTCTTTTCCATTCTTTATAGAAAACTGCTAACTAGCAGTGAGGGACTAAACAATACTTTAAAATCTCATTTCTAATAACATGTTTGGCATGTTTTTCAATATCACCTCATGTATTTGCAGAATGGGAAATAACCTTCTTCTGAGAGGAATATTGCAATCCAATTCCAAGACTTGCTTAAAAGTGAAATATTGAGTGTGAGAAATACAAAGAATGATCGATAGACAGAGAGGAGTAGAATTCAACCGGGGATCTAACCAAAATCTCACCAAATTAGCATAGTTAAAAAGTCACTTTTTTACTCTCAAAATAAGTTTACACCAATTTGGGTACGGTTCCAACGAGGAGAATTACTTGTCCTCATTTCGTCAGGAAAAAAAGATTTTTAAGTTGGAAGTATTGAACATTCGCAATCTTTTGCCAAGGACCATCTTAGATTTCAAGTTTCTACTCCGTATCACCATTTGCAAGATGACCAGTGACTTCAAAGTTCGGTGACTTATAGAAAGTAAGATTTCAAGAAGTTTGAATTTTAAATGGAAAATCATGAATCTTTTCCGAATCTATTTTCGGGAACACACACAAATATATGATGCAGGTTATATCTGTCCTTAAAAAAACTACGCTGATCGGCCACTCAAAGTATTCCTGGTTTTGGATTATGTTATTTATGGATTGTAGTTAAAGTCCGATCACACTAGTTGGTCCCGCAGACGATCCTCTCGGAAGAACAGCATCGGGAGGCGGAGATCTACCAGGCAGTCGGCCGCACGCTGCTCCCTCGCTTCCACTGCCTACCACGCCCATTGACAGCCGGAGCCCACATTTTGCGGGCCCACCCGTCATTGACTATTCTCACCAGCAGGTCGTCCCCACGGCGCCGCCCACCCCTCCACGTCACCGCCGAAATGATTATTTTCCTCCCTTTTACGACCTCGTTTGTTAAGCGTCCTTCCGTTCGCTATCTCCTCCTCTTCTCCCCCTTCTGCCTCTTTCTCCAGCATCCCTCTCTTTCTACTTCTAGCATCGGCTCCCTCTCTCTCCTCCCGGCTCGCACGCCGGACACGGTCAAAGGCCGATTCGGCGGCGTCGGAGCGTCGGGAGGGAGCTCCGGTGATCGCGAGGACAGAAGAAAGCGTGGGTGCTGACTTCGGCGGCGAGCAGTGGGGAACATGGGCAGGAACGGGAGCGTCAAGCGCCCGGCGGCGGCTGCTGCCGCGGCGGCCCCGGCGTTCACGGTGAATCCCAGCGACTACCGGCTCATGGAGGAAGTGGGCTACGGAGCGCACGCCGTCGTGTTCCGTGCGGTCTTCGTCCCCACCAACGCGACTATTGCTGTCAAGTGCCTGGATCTCGACCAGCTCAACAATAACATCGTGAGCATCCGTTTCGTCCCCTCCTACCTTCCTGGGTTGCTTCTGGTCGTCCTCTGCTGTTTGATCTAGCGAGAGATCCATTGCTTGATTGGAGTGGATCCTCTTGATTTGGTAGCTTTGGAGATCGCGATAGTATTTGGCCTGTCTAGAGCCCTATTAGGCTCACATGCTTCAGGATTTGCTTTTACATAATGCTGACTGGTGATCACTTAGCATTTAAATGTACACCACTAGTCGTTGCTAAGGCAAGCTGAAACGATTGATTGAGTCCTTTATGTGCATGCATTTTAGTTCTTAGAGTGGCTGTACTTTCCGATGTTTTTTTGCTTGCAGCTGGTTGAGATTATGAGTTATTTATATAAATTACGTTGAGAACTTTTTTTTGCCAATGTATGAATCTGGTGGCTTGCAAGGTGAGTACCGAGTACGGCCATCACAGCGCCACTGGCAGCCCAGAGAGGGTAGATGCTTAAAATATCATGCGGTTCTGCTCCGGTAGGGACTCTGCTTGTGTTTATCCTTCCGGTTCGGGTGGGCATGCTTGTTTATTGATGATGGAGGTCTTCGGACAAGGGGTCATTGTGTTCTACAAGAATTTATGACTCATCGATAGACACGAGGATTAATTTCTCTTAGTGTTGCATTATAGTTGGTTATGCGGTTTGTACCATGGTATTGTCCATTCTGGGAGGTTTTGGAGGATTTCGTTATTTGACATTTCTACATAATAGTAACTATCACGATACACTTATGGCAACAAACTCAAGTATGAGGGTAGCCAAAGCTCAATCATCACTTATATTTACAACGCAACCTTCCTTTTTAGCTATTACAACTTTACCGAAGAAAAGAAAGTAAAGTGGAAGATTTTTTTTTCGAAATGGGGAGCCCAGCCTCTGCATCGAAGAGATGCATACGGCTTTTATTTCATTTGTTCAACATAGACTGGCAAGAGGCCTTACAAACAACGATCATACAAGCCGAAGCCACCAAACAGTGATAGCACCACAACTAACACAAACGATAGAGTAAACAACGGGGCCTTATGCCCCGGCCACGCCCATCGTCGGCTCTCTGGCCAACTCCAGAGATAGCGCCTTGTGCGCACGCACCGGAAGTCGCCTCCGCCATCTTCCACCAACCCATCTCCAGTGTAGACTGAGGCGAAGACCCTCGCCAGGCCTGCCATCGACGTCGCCACGACGCCAGACGACGCCACCGCCCTGCGCGCGACCATCATCACGCGTTTGACGCTGATACTCCGCTGCTCCACGCAGCCGAGACTCACCGTCAATGATGCGGTAGATGCAACACCGCTCCACCCTCCAACAAGCACATGCTCCAAAACGAAGCCCTCAAGAGGGAGAACGTCACCCTAGTGACGTCATCGTCCGATCCGGAAGATCTAGATCTAGGGTTTCCCTGGAGTTTCCGAGCCTTCAACAAGGAGACAAGAACTGCAACGACGATGCCTTCAACAAGGTAACGACGCCATGAGGCGCCGCCATCGTCCGCCGTGACAGAAGTCGGAGCGCGATTTTCACCGGCAGTCGAATCCCCGCCGCCTGGACACCGCAAGTCAGAGCAGAGCTCCGGTTGTAGCGTGCCATAGCCAGCACCGGAAACCTGGGCGCAAGATCCCGCGTATCGCTGCACCCGTTTCCGCCGCCTGAAGCCGCCTCCTGACGAGAGATGCCGCCGCCGCAAATCCCGGGGCCACTGCCTCAGCGTCCTTAAGCTGCAGGCAGCCGCACGCCCAGGCGCATCGCGTGGCCGCCGGAGCTGCGTAGCCGGACCAGCCCAAAGGACCAGAACGGATCGCCCCGCCGCCGACGCCACGAGAACGCCCGGTCGCCGCTATCCCGCCGCCCCACCTTTCTGGATCGGAGTGGGCGCCGCCGTTCCGCTCAGATCGGCGCCGAGGAGATCCCGCCGCCGCCACGCCACTGGGCTTTGCCCAGGCGACACCACCGGCGGCGGCGGCGAGAGACGAGGAAGGCGTGGGTAGCCTCGCGGGAGAGGGGCGGAGGGCGCCCCGGTGCGGCCCAGGCGCGGCCGCACGGGAGCGGAGGACAATGTGTGGAGGAGAGGGCAGCGGTGACGGGGTCGATGGTGGCGGCGGCTAGGGTTGGGCACCAGTAAAGTGGAAGATTTATTTTCCATTCCAACTGAAGTTTCCCTGCAATATTTTATCTTCAGTGCACTAGTAGCCATAAACTCCGCCTATGTCTTCTAGGCATAGCCGGTAAGCCCGGGTAAAGGAGGAGGGTTGTGATAGGCTTGGCGAGCCAACGTAAAAACTAGCCAGTCCCATGGATATGAAACCCACGAGAGTAGTACTAGGGTGGGTGACCTCCTGGGAAGTCCTCGTGAAAGGTTTCATATCTAAGGGTTGTGATAGGCTTGGCGAGCCAACGTAAAAACTAGCCAGTCCTATGGGTATGAAACCCATTTGGGCGAGAGTAGTACCAGGATGGGTGACCTCCTGAGAAGTCCTCGTGAAAGGGTTTCATATCTAGCCTACCCCAACTTGTTTGGGACAAAAGGCTTTCTTAAGGTGTTAAGGAAGGTGCACTAGTAGCCATAAAACATTCTCTAAAACCAATCAAAATTGCAGCCCAGATCACCACCCAGGTTTCTTTCTTTGGGGGATTAGTGATATCGTATTTTGCATATGTGAAATGCTATCACTGCTTATTGTCAATTGCCAGTATTTCTGTTTTTTGGTTTCACCTTTTCCCTTTCCTAAAGCTATAAAATGAACTTACATCTCACAAATGTATATCATTTGCAGGATGAAGTACAAAGGGAGGCTCAAATAATGAGCCTGATAGATCATCCTAATGTCATCAGAGCTTACTGCTCATTTGTCGTAGAGCACAGTCTTTGGGTCATAATGCCATTCATGACGGAGGGTTCATGTTTACACCTAATGAAGATTGCATATCCTGATGGTTTTGAGGAGCCTGTTATTGCATCGATTCTAAAGGAAACACTCAAGGCTCTGGAGTACCTTCACAGGCAAGGACAAATTCATCGTGACGTCAAGGTTAGCTTCTATAGAAGATTCGTGTGTAAATCTTATAGCCATTTGATGTTATTTGTCATCATTCTTTAATTTTGCTCAATATGACACTATGTAGGCCGGTAACATCCTTATTGATAGTGCTGGTATAGTGAAGCTTGGGGACTTTGGTGTTTCTGCTTGCATGTTTGATAGAGGTGATAGGCAAAGATCTAGGAACACATTTGTTGGAACACCATGCTGGTAAGTGCATTCTTGTATTTGGATGCTAGGGATGAAATTAATACTATAGAGCTTGAGGATGTTTTGACCGCTTATTTGTTTCTAATAATTTTACCTTTTAGGATGGCTCCAGAAGTGCTCCAGCCAGGCACTGGATACAACTTCAAGTATGTTAGATTGTTAATTGTGCATACATATGTACATACCTTTTGGTAACAAATGCATTTTAGGAACCACATTCGCTGTTTGATTTGATGTAAAAAATACCACCGTTGTATCTGTTAAGTTTCATGCACCAACAATTAGAACCAAAAGTCCGAACTGATGGATAGAAGGCAGGCAATCCACATATAACACCCCTCTCACGTGTGACTCGATGAGGCCTACCCATGAATAGAATCTCACATATGACTCATTAAGGCCTATACTTGGACAGAAAGAGGGCAAGCCCATTTTACTTTTAAATTGCGGAAGCCGACACTTGAACCCAAGACCTCTGCTCTGATACCACGTCAAGTTTCAGTCACCAACCAGTAGAACCAAAAGTAATAGAAAGAAGGTGGGAAATCCACATATACTGTAACAATATCCACCTTGGACTCCTTCTACCCATTGTACCTTTGTGTTCTTATTCTTTTCTGTATGGATCCACTGCTATTATTCTCATAAAAAAAATCATCACCGTCGAAGCAAAATGAAGTTTGGAATTACATTTCTGAAAGTGATAATAACCTGACACTGGTACTCTCTTTCATAGGATCGTTAATTTTAAAACTCCTGTATCAGGCTTCATCATCCTGTAGCCAAGGATGAGGCTATCCTTTCCATTAGGAATTGCAAATCCATAATATGACGAGTGTAGTGTATTGACTAAATGTCAACCAGTATCTCATTTAAGTCCAGCCAGCATGTTCCTGGGATTTGCGCTTTTATGTTCATATTTCATAACAGTGTCTTGCCTGCTTTTGGTACTCCAGAAGAGTGAATCTTCATAAAACCATTTCGGCATTTCCTGTGAAATTTATTTGTCATATTGGATCTCACAGCTCAAAACATGAGAATATAGACCTAATCCTGCACGTCCACATTAAATGGGTTGTCAATATTGGACACCCTGATGCTTTTTTGGTATATTGTTTACTAACTGAGATGAGATTGACTAATAGCTAATTTCCATCATTTGTGCAGAGCTGACATATGGTCATTTGGAATCACTGCACTTGAACTAGCGCATGGCCATGCTCCATTTTCGAAGTACCCCCCTATGAAGGTAACGTTTTAATTTCGTCTTGTGCAAAATAACATATTTAGTCATTCATGTGAATTTTCTGACTTGGATATTGTGGTAGTGTATGAGTTTGTAATGACTAAATTATCCATACTTATGGGCCAGTGGCTTACTGCAGTCCTCATAATATAGTCTACAATAGTATCTCTGCACGATTGCAACTTTGTTTGTATTTGATTTCCATTGTCCATGTCAGACCTTCTGGTGGTTCCGCTTTGTACTTTTATAATTGACAGTTGACACGGGCAACATATCCATGCATATCCTCATGTTTATCAAAAAAATTCTTTTCGGCTACAGGTTCTTCTCATGACTCTCCAGAATGCGCCACCTGGCCTTGACTATGACCGAGACAGAAGATTTTCGAAGGTACATTTGATCCTTTCAGCTAATTATTGGCTTTGGAGTTTGGAGCATTTATGTGGTTACAAAACCACGATACATTAGACTCTACTGTTTACCTTTTAATGAACCATTTTCATTTGTGATCAGGCATTTAAAGAGATGGTTGCAATGTGCCTGGTGAAAGATCAAACAAAGAGGCCGACGGCTGAAAAGTTACTCAAGCATTCATTTTTCAAAAGTGCAAAACCTCCAGAATTGACAATGAAGGGTATTTTAACTGATCTACCTCCTCTATGGGACCGTGTAAAGGCACTCCAGGTAATTATTTTCCTTCTGCTTTTTTTTTTTAGTAATCAAAACACTGTATTTCATCTGTGACGTTTCTTATTTTCAGCTTAAAGACGCAGCACAATTGGCTTTGAAGAAAATGCCTTCTTCTGAGCAGGAGGCACTTTCTCTGGTTTGTTATTTCTTTTCTGTTTTCTGTTTGGTTCCATGCATGTTTGAAAGCTATTTCCCGTTACAGATTCCAGTTATTCCATGATTTCCCCATTGAGTTGCCTTAGAACATGCTAGATCAACTTAATTATTTATGAACTGGGCAAGGCGTAGTACCTACTGCTTCGTAGTTATGAATTATATTTAGTAATTAGTGCTCATGAGTGCTGCCTTCGAAGTGAGATCTAGCAGTTTTGTATGTGGCATATGGCGCACATTGCACATACCGTGTGATTAATCGGTGTCTACATAATATCAACTGAACGAGGCATAGTACCATGTTTATTTATGACGAATCAAATACTATCTTGTAACAAGACCTGTTTGAAAAAGAACAGCTGCAGTGTTTATTGTCACAATGATAAAGTTCAGAACCTGACATTTTGTGTTGAAAATCAAGAATGACTGCAAAATAGGCTTCTGGTACTAGGGGAGTCAGGACCCAGGCATCAAGAGAACCTTTATGTTCCACAGATCCTCCTTACCTTCATTCGTGTACCTCATACAACTGTTCCATAAGTTGGCATGTCTATTTGCAACCAATGTGTTTTCTCCTGCAGTTAAATTCTGTGGGAGATCACACTTTCCCTATAAATTACTCAACATTTTGGGATTACAAGGTTCATGAAAAGAAGTAATACAGAAACTGTTTGAGAGAAATATCATGTACACCACAAACTGCCGTCTGTCCTTTTCAGTAACCATGGTTGTCAAATCATCGTTCGATCAAACTTAATTATTTTTCATGATTTATTGGTTTCCAACAGAGTGAATACCAACGAGGAGTTAGTGCGTGGCACTTCGATATTGAAGACCTCAAGGCTCAAGCATCACTGGTAAAGTTCACTTGTTCTTTGTTTCTTGTAGCCTACCTTTTCACCCTACCTTAATTGCCTTATGCTAAGCTGCCTAAATTTCCAGATTTTTGATGATGAACCATCTGAAATAAAAGAAGATGATGATGCTCCAAGAATCATTGATGTTGAAAAGGTTTTGTAGATTCTTGACTATCTTTTCTTTACGCAAGAATCATTTGACAATCCTTTCTGTGGAAAGCTTCAAACTTGCTTCCAAGTATCAGAATGTTGTAAATTTGGCATATTGTCCGTTATTCTGTAGAACTCTGGAATAGCTTAAATCTAAATATCACCCTCATTATTTTTCCTTTTGACCAAACATAACCATCTCATCATGTGCATTTAAGTGTTGCTGCCCACGATCAAACTGTTGCAAGAAATTTTCGGATGTCCCTGAAAATTGTTATCTATTGCTGTGGGCCATGTCTGTCGTGCCAAATTGGGGAGAAAACCATGACTTAATACCATGTTAACATTTTTACTTGATTCCCCATTTATTCTTCTGGCTCTTTTGGGGTGGATCTAGACAGATCCGATGCCAGCAAATATAGGAAATGCACCTTATGATAACTGTTTCGGATACCAGGTGCAATTTAGTTTCATTTTTCTAAGTTGCTAATTTTACTATATGAAGAAAAACACACATTTGATTTTCTGTTGTAACAGTTTTTTGTTCTGCCAGCAGGATTCATATTCTCGGAACCCTTTGGGACAGTCATCGTCTGCAAATGAAAGTAACTGCAGGTAAAGGAAAAAAATTGCTATTTGTTGTTGAGTTCATTTAAAACTGTTTCTTGATATTTTTTATCAGCCGTAAATGAAAATAACTGCCGCAAAGCCAAACTTTTGGACATTTTCTGGTGATAAATGTATTTAGAACTTAGTTTAAACTGTGTACTCATTGATTCCGCATATAACTGAAGAAGTGCTGATACAATTCAGTTAATCAAAGTGGATAGAAGGAACAGTAACCTTAATTATGTTAATCTTTTGATTTTCAGCACATCATTGATTGTAGAATGTAATGTCTTCTGTTATATTTCAGTGAACGGACATGTACAACAAATTCAGATGGGAAGGGCCTTGTACCAAATGAAGCTGTTAATTCTGTCAGCAATTCTGATTGTAGAAGGATGCCAAATGGATATGAAAATTCTAGATCAGAGAATGATTCATTGCCATCTACATCAAAGCAGGATGCAGAGACAAAATATTGGAAAAGTAATGTTGGACAGAAACAACAGAGTTATAGTGGTCCGGTGGAAATTGGTGTTAATAGCTTGAGGACTGAAAGGAGCCAAAGTTTTGAAAGGTCTGTTATCAGTTCAACATGTTTTCTCAGCACTCTTATTCTGATTTCTTGTTGAAGAACACTTATCGTTTCCATCGTCCATTCAGGCGTGCATATTAGCTCAGTGACTAATAGAATCACATCTATTAGAGGCCTACATCTACCTAATAGTTTTGATGAGCTGGTTACTCTGATACGATCATTTGAGTTACTGCCTATATTGTTTTTTACTTGATGTTTTCTAGTTTGCAACAAGGATATATTTTCAATTATATACCTTCGAGGGCATTACTTAGCAATGTTGAATTCCAAATAGTAGTTATAGTCCCACTGAAGTTTCACAACCGCGACATGCTCAAGTAGTTTCTTACTGTTACAATGCTGCTTACTAGGATCGAGCAGGATCGTACGCAAAAGTGCCCTAAATGTAAAGATTGTACCAAATCTAGATCCTATCGAGGTTTTTGGTTGGATTGAAAAAATGGTAGTCTATCCTTCCCGCTGAACTGCTGAAGTAAGATTTAGGACTCGTAATGAGTTCTTATAACTTTCCTTTGAGGTTATTTTTATTCTTCATTTGGTATGGCAGGGATGGAACTGCTCCAGTATTATCTGAGAAACATGGAAGTGATACGAGAAAAGCTGCAAATCTTAGTGGTCCATTATCATTGCCAACTCGTGCCTCCGCAAACAGTCTCTCAGCTCCCATTCGATCTTCAGCAGGTACAGTTCCATAGACGACCTCCGTGTAGATGTTCATTTTTTGAACCAGCATTATTGTAACATGCTTCTTTCTTTCTTCTTTGTAAATGCGTCCTTTGAACCTCGATTTTGCTTTGGAGTTGTGTGCTTTCTGGAAGAATAGTACCTGAGGAGTTTCTTGTACCATTGTAGGATATGTAGATTCAGATAAATCTAAACGGAACGTGGTGCATATTAAAGGCCGCTTTTCTGTGACATCTGAGAACTTCGATCTTGCAAAGGTAAGCGGATTTGGTGGATTACTTAAGGTGACATTACTGAGCAGAGTTACAGTGTTGTTAATATTAAATCCTTACTTTACAGGTTCAGGAAATTCCATTGAATAGCATCTCACGCAAATCACCACATGTAAGATTGTTATGAACATTAGTATGAGCAGGCTATATTCTGAACATAGTTACAATCTAGGGAATTTTAATCTATGGAAGTCGTATATTTGTGATTAAATTACCTTTCTTGGTCAGTGTACAGCTAAGAAAATCTGCAAGTGTTGGTGATTGGATTGTGAACTCTAAACCAATGGTATAATTCTTCTATCTTAGGTTTATTTGCTCAATTTCAATATTTGAAAGAAAACCATGAGAAAATATCTTATGGGCACACTGTATTTACCTTTTGAAACGGATTTTCTAAGCTTAGAGATACCCGTATAGCATTTTCTTCCCTTTTGCATATTTTGTTATAGCTGATCGGATTTTCTGGATGCATGAATGCTACAGTCTAACAGTCATCATCTAAAGGAGCTCTGCAATAGCTCGGTATCATCGTCGATTCTCATTCCCCACCTTGAGAACCTCGTGCAACAGACTACGCTTCAGCAAGTATGGAGAAAGCTTTAACATTTTTACTAATGCACATGATGAGTTTTATAAGAAGATGTTAACCAATGTTTGTATTTACTAACTACAGGATCTGATCGTTAACCTACTAAGTAGCATGCAACAGAATGACAAAGCTGACGGTATTTTTTTCCCCTTCTGGCTATTGAGTTCTCCTTACTTTGGTTATATCTTTAAATCTCAATTTTTTTCTTCAGGTGCAGAGTCTGGAATGTCATGCAAGTCCAAACTATGGAGAGTGAGACTGTGGTAAGCAGTAATCTGGTGTATGATTTGTCATGTCCATAAGGTTACCCTTTCCGATGATAATAGTTTGTTATCACTGAAACTGTCCTTCCTATTGTTTGGCAGGTTGAAATAACTAATACTGAGAAAGAACGGTCATTACTTGTTAAAATTTCAGAACTCCAATCTAGGTAAGCACACTGCCCTGCAAGTGATGTCACAAATAATTCCACTAACACATCTCTGCAACATACTGTCGTATTTAATCTTGGAGATGCTGATTTTTCGGATGTCGGTCAGATAGTATTGATCTTATTTTTTGAGTCAGTTGCTCTATTATCCTTATTCTGAACCTATACATACTTTACGGCTTTGGTCACTGAATGAGCAAATATAGTAATTCCCCTTTTTTTCCCGCAGAATGATTACTTTGACTGATGAACTGATTTCAGCCAAGCTAAAACATGTTCAGGTTGGTACAATATTTCTTTTAGTTGTCACAACATTTTAACACCTGTACTATTGTTCATGGCTACATTAGTCATTTATAAGCTGGCATTTGTACTGCCTCTCATTGACTAATGAATATTTATTCATGATATTTTTTTCTGCATCGTTTTCAGTTGCAGCAAGAGCTAAATGCGTTGTACTGCAGAGAAGAAATAGAAGACGTTAGGAATGAGGACAACACAGAAACATAACAACTTTCTTCGAAAGAGGAACTGAAGAAACATAACGAACCAAAATGTTCAGCTGATATGAGTACCTTCTCTTGGCTTTCGCACCGAGATTTGTCTAACTGCCCCTGAGGATGAGTTCCGTAAGAGATGCAGTATTCATGTAAGCTATTCTTAAGCAAGTGCACTCAGAAGAAAGAAAGAAAAAAAAGTTCTTTGAAGGTCGACATGCCCCTTTGGCTTGTTGCCATCAGTGTGTATATTAGTTTTTATTTAGCTTCTTTTCCTGTTTGATTTTTTCAATGGGTTTTGGTGGCCATAAATTGCGGTCATGTGTATTTCCCTGTTATGGCCACACCTATCATTGAAATATTTGTGATTATTCCCTAGTAGGTTGTAGGGTGCCCGTTGGTTCCAACACCATGCAGAATAAATTGTATTTTATCCAGCAGTGGCGTGTATAAATTTGTACCGAATTATCATCTTACTCTGGTACCTGCCTGGAGCACGGCTTGCAACAATTTGATTGCATCGGAGGAACAAGGATATAAATAAGGTTGTATTAGCAGTGAACATTGAACAGGTAATACACCAAGATGACAGGAGAGTGTATTAAGATACTTTTGGCCAATCTGATTAATGCTTAATGTGAGAGCTTCTGCTGTACTTGTAGCTTTGTGTTCACAACATGCCCCTGTTCAATGCAATACATCCAACCAGGCTAGGGTTTAGTTAGCTAATAAAAAGAGGCAAACACACGCAAAGGCATCTTCATCTACACCTAAACACGAAAGTTAATCAAGCCGTCTGACTTACTCTGTTGCTGAAAAAGAGCAATTAAGCATCAGAATGTTTGTCAAATACAGATTACATTTTCCTGTGTCCTTTAGTAGCTCAAAGAGTTATCCAAGATAGAAGCGGTATTAATAGAAAAAAAATCTGCCAAGTCATACTATAGAGAGAAAATGGAAGGTCTACATTACAGCACAATATCCACCCTTGTTAATAAAAAAAGGAATGCCTACGAACAATTCCAATGCAAATTCCACCCTTGTTTCCCACCAGTAAACAGAGGAAGCAAATTTTACAACTACAACAACAGCAGTAAATTTGACCTTGGGACTTCCTATTGCTAATCTAATTGTTTTGTCTTGTCACCTTCCATGATTGAGCTGCTAGAACCTTCACCAGCCTCATGCGCTGCATCACGGCCCTGGCTGCGGATCTTTTCTGAGTATTTTGCAAAGGCAGCGGTAAGGGCCGATTTGACATCAGACCCTTTCTTGTTCTTGGACGAGCCTGGCTTATCTGCTGCATCTGGTGTGCCATTGTTAGTCGATGAAGGCTGACCAGATGCTTTTTCTCTGTCAGGAGTATCAGGTACAACAAGGTTTGGGCGGGGCGTAACTCGTTTAAATGGCTCATGAAAAGTATCATAAAGTCGCTTTACCTACAAGAATTTGACAAACACTATGTTAATGGACCAAACTATGGCCCTTCCTGTTATTAAGCACAAAAGTAAAACAATGGAAACAAGAGGTGATGTTTTAACCTATATCTATGGGATAACCGACATATATGCTGTGTAGCTATATGAACCATGGCAACATAAAATTGGAAGTTAAAATTTGCACCTTTCGCTCTCCAATTCCTGGACAGCGAGCTAATTCTTCCATAGAAGCATCCATTATTCGAGAAAGTGACTGCAAATTCCAGGCCCCATCCAGTTAGTTATATTGTTCATTATTCGATGAATGAACTCGTCGTGTGAAATGCTACAAACTTTTACATTAACAAAGCAGAAAAATATGTATGAAACAAATATCAGATAATTATGGAAGACAGTGTAATAATCCCAGTTCTTACTCCATCTTACCCCAAAAGATGAACCAAGTGTGATAACATCTGTTTTGTTAACACGCCGGATGGATGTCAGAGCATGAGTGAACTGCCAAAACCACAACCAAGTATAAATGAGTTTCTAAAAGTCAATCCAAAAGGATGATCTTTATTAACACAATGGATACTTGGAACATGAAGAAGTGACTGAACTTCTAATAGCCAGCCCAAAAGAATGATAACTGTTTCTACTGAAACCACTTGCAATGCTTGGAACATGCGAATGAAACCGTTGATAAAGTTGCGGAAATTTTAACTCGTAAATCATAATTACTCAATGTACTTATTAATTTTCCCTAGACCAGCCGATCAAATAGATAGATCAAACCATGTTGTACTTGTAAGGGTCATACCCGAGACAAATAGTCATTATCCGTGTGCTCGCGAATGCTGTCAGCTGGCTTGTTTTCAAACACTTTAATAGTCTCCAAGTACCGGCCACATTCCTCAAGACTACAAGAGAAAATAGTTTGGTCGGAGAACATAATCGTAAACCTTTTCTATCAAATAAGTATCATGTTATTACTGAAAAAATCCCAGTTTGCATGATGGAGAGCCATTAGCATTTTTGTAACATACACATGCACCCATTCTTGAATCCAATTTTCATATGCAAAAAGCTCAACACACATTAGCAAATAGGATGATGGGATTTTCACTCAGCAGTACACAGTCCCAGTTCTATTCAGAGGCAACTGAACCTAAACAAGATCATCTTATATTACAATTATACATTTATAGATAACCGATGCAACAGCACAGAACTAAAACCACAGTGAACAATGGAAACATAATTAGACATATGGATTACATAACCCAAGCATATTAGAATGTTCTGAATAATACCTCCAGCCACACAGAAGGGTGCAGTCATGTAGCAGGGATGTCCTTGTAACTTCATGTAAAGGCTTTACTACATCTTCCTAATCAGCAAGTATATGAACATGGATTACTAAATTAATTTTCGTGACATCTTGAACTTCATTTTCGAGGTAACGCAAAATATGTGGGTCAAACGATTCAAACTCACAATATCAATATGGCACAGGATGACACGGAGTTTGAAATTCTTTTGGAGCTCTCTTATCCGATAGTACAAGTAGTCGGGGTGAAGAAGATGGTACCGGAGACTGCATCCACCAAAATTACAAGTAAGAATCATTCCGCTACCTCAGAGTATACACAAGACAATTCAATTAATAACAATAGACGCAAAACACTAAGATCACAGTACTTCTGCTGTGAACATGTTGTCTAATAGACTAGTAGCGTATTGCACTAGAAGAAATGCCAGGATGTTAAAAAAAGGGTTCCATATGAATCCCCGAAACTCGGCAGCACGCAGTCTAATTCAGCTCCTTTCATTAACTGTGAATCGACCGATCAAGGTAGTACAAGAATGAACTACGGTTTGAAATCGGTGCGTTTTATACAACCGCATAAGTAAATGCATCCGTTAGATGCACTGTAATTTCATGTAGATCTAATTTGAATCACTGAAACGAGCAAACAGAATGATAGAGCTAGAACCTTATGTACAGCGCGCATGAAGATTGCCCAATCACATAGTCCGGTATGATGTCAGCGTATGTCCACCTCGCATTCCTGATGTGCTTCAGTAATGGGTTCCCTTTCTGCCAAGTCAGAAACGAACAAAGACCCCCCCCCCCCCCCCCCCCCCCCCCAATTCATCAGAAAGGAAGAGGAAAATCACTAATAAGAAAAATCTCAAACCATCAGGCCACTCCATTAGTCCATTACCTGCCTATTGCTCACCAGAATGGCGTTCTTGCTCTGGGACGCTGCCGTGGAGGGGCCAGCCGCAGGCGGCCTGTTAAATAAAACCGAATTTAGAGAGCTGAGGCGTCACTGAGAGATTCCGAGAAGAGGCCGAGGGAGATGGTACCTGGGGGCAGTAGACGGTTGTGGAGGCGGCGGAGGAGGGGAGTAGAACTCGGAGGATTTGAGGAAGGAGAAGGCCTCAGAAAACGACGACGACGACGAAGAGGCCCCGGCGGCGGCGCTGGGGAGTGGAGGATTGTAGGAGGTAGGCGCCGAGGAGGAGGAGGTAGTACCGAATACCTCTTGGTAGGACGGGATCTTTATGAGGTTTTTGCCGGACTCCGGCCGCTGCCGCCCTTGGTCTCCGTCCATGGCGCGCGGGGGCCGTCAGCGGAGGCGAAGACCCACCGTCTCGCTGCACCGTGGGACTATCGGGCTATAGTGGGCTCATATGACGATAGCTCTACCTATTCAGGCCTACGGCTATGGGCCGATCCTGAACAGCAGAATGTTGGACGCTTTTAAATAAAAACCCATCATTCGCTACAGAAACATCAGCAGAAATTAAGAGGAAAAAAGGAAGGCGAACGCTACGCATCGGTCGGACGATGCGGAGCTTAAAATCGGTCGTCCTCCGCACCTTTAGATCAACATCCAACGCGCAGATTCAGTCGCAGTGCACTTTGCATTATAGCCCCTCAGCTTTTGAGAGATCAACCCGCAGTCCTGAGCCTATCCACTTAAAAACGAAAGGGCACATCCTGTTGCCCCTAACTTTTATGTTATTTACACCCATATGCCATTCCGGTAATTTACCCTATAACACATAGTATTGCAACATAAATCGTAACAGAAAAAATATACTATTACAACAAAATCGTCATGAACATTCAAAAAGTAGTTCTACAAAAAATAAGTGGTTAAATAATATTTTTTGCTACAGGTTGATGCGCAACACAAATCGACAACATATTCAACAAAAATCACAAACTATTACAACAAAAATTATATGTTTGTAGGAATGGAAAATTGGTTAACAACATTTAGTTTTGCTACGGATTGATTGACAACAAAAATTACCAACTATTTCAACAAAAAATACAAACGATTACAACAAAACAATAATGTATTTGCAACATTTTAAAAACAAGTAAAAAATCGTAGAAAAATCCGAGAGAACATAAAACTTATATCAAACTTTTGCAACATATGGCGTCTACTTCATATGTGTTTGCTACATTTTTAAATAATCTACGCAACATCGAATAATCCCGGTGAACAAAAACTTGTGCCAGACACCCAACTAACCATTGCAACATCTCGTGTGGTCTTGCGCTACAAAACTCATGCGCATTTGTTACAACATTAACTAGCGTATGCAACATTGAAAATTGCACGCGAAAAACATGTACATGGCGGACCTGATGTCGCCGATTAGGCATCACCGGTCGCGAATCCAGCTCGCCGGAGCCCCCACGGCTCTCGAGAAGGCGACCTCGTACCCGTTCCCTGTGATTCCCTCATCCATCTAGGCTCAAAAACAGTAGGTAACATTTAATTTTGAAGCTTGTCGGCCATGGCCATTGTTGAGCTCGTGATAGGGCTTCCATGGAGCAGCAAGGGAGGAGGAAGGGAGGGGGCGGGGCTATGAGGCAGCGCGACAGGACGTGGTGGTCACCCTCTAGGCTAATTTTGAAGCTTGCCGGCCATGGCCATTATTGAGTTCGAGATAGGGCTTCATGGAGCAGCAAGGGAGGAGGCAGGGAGGGGGCAGGGCTAGGAGGCAGCGCGGCAGGACGTGGTGGTCCCCCTCTAGGCCACCGGGCAGCAGGCAAGAGGCGTGGACAGCGGACGGCCCGCCGCGAGTGGAGCGAGGCAAGTCAGCGAGCGAGCGAGGCGACCGATCGCTCGCCCTCGATCGGTCGACTGATTGGAAGCATTTTCCAAAAAGGAACTCGTCACAAGCAGGTTTTTGATTTACTTATAGTCCAATGTCCAAAAGTTAGAGATAAGCCTAACCAAACAACCACGCAATCATTTGCCCAAATCCAAATCTGTCTTCAAAAGGAACTTTTTCCTTGTGATGGTCACCGGTTGTTCCTCCCTCCCGTCGATCTTTTGAAAGAGGTTTCTACTCGCTTTGCTTCTGACACCTGGGAGAGAAAATTGGTACCGCTTCCTACAGGCACGGAGAGATCGGCGACAAAGCAGTCGGGATTGGGTAGCGAAGTGAAATATCATGGAAACGGTCGATGATAAACTCTAGTGAGCCAAAGAGAACCACAAGTCCCGAAACGAAGGTGGTATCACCAAAGTTGACGATGATGTTGGCCATCCGGATCTAGTAGATCCAAACTCGCAACTCATACTTGGCACGGCAAATTTCATGATTTTCTAGACAATTTTTTTGGAGGGCTCGCGCTCGACTAGATCGTGATGGTAGCACAGGAGGAGATGGATGTATACATGTCCGGGCCTCAACAAACTGATAATATCCCTACTCCTATTCGGGGCGCCTTCTACTATCTCTTCTGCTTAAAATGATCTCGATGAGGTCTCGATCTCGCCTATGGTGGTGTATAATGGATGAGATTTGATGTGAAGTGAATGAGGTGTCGCTCGGCAAACCTCTATGCCCCTTATATACATTGTGTGAATTACGATTACATGCGTTGATTCGGTTTATAAAGACAAAACGCCAACGAGATAGTTTAATCCAATCACAATTTGTTACAAGACATACCCCGTAAACTCCTTGTGAGGATCTTGGTGTGGCTTGCATTAGAAGATGATACATTCAAACCTCCTCGAAGTGGCCAAGTCCTTGGGCTGGGCCGCCTCTTGTCGAGTGGTCCGCATTTGGTCTTTGTGGACTTTCCATAGTTTATATCAATCCAGTTGATTTTTCTTCTTCTTTTAGTCTGATTAAGACCGCATCTTCAAATTATGCCTGATCATCGTAGCTTTTTCTGCTGTCTTCTAAGCTGTTCCTGGTTGGTATGACTATTCTATGAACATTGTTGTGTGCTAGGGATTCTGCTGCGGCTGACTTAAGCCGTTGTTGTACACTTGACATACATGATGGTGACTCCTCCTTTGAACAGATAAATAAGCTTCTTGCTGTAAGCTTCTCCTAGGCTACAAGCTAACATGTTTTGGTGGGTTCCAAACTAGTGATTCGCTTGGCTGCTCTTGGTATTATCCATGTTGGGTTTCTTTCTTAGCATGCCAAGTGGTAATCCATTAATGTATTATTTCAATAGGTGGGCTTGATTAAATCATGTGGCTACTCTTGTGGGCTTAAATAAGTGGTATTTGAACTATTTATTAAGGTTTTTACTGATGAAGTGGTTGATTTAACAAGATCAATGTGGGCTTTGGTTCAAGTTGACCAATTAATTTCAATTTTGAACCCATCTTTAATACCAAACTTTTGGGCTTAATAAAGGACTTAGCTATATTTATATATGGATCAAAGATTAATCTTGATACTGTGTGGGCTGATCCATGTTGCCTAATCTTGACCTAAGTTGATCCAAGTAGGCTAATGAGGCACCGAATAATATTAATCCTTCTAATCACCATGTGGAGATCAAGCCTAGTAGAGATTGTCCATCTTATTCCTTCATTTCATATATTTTTGGGTAAGATCAATTGACATCAAAATATAGCCATAAACATACTTCCACCTTCGGTGGGCTTCTAACTCAAGTTTTCCTGAAAGGAAAATGGCCATACAGTCACAAAAGCTATGGTACCAATCGAGGAAAGAGCCATTCTAGAGCGAGACCACCGAAGAGAGGTCGTCCCGCCATCTGCCGTCGAAGGAATAATTGTTGGGAAAATTCAGGTAGTAGGAAGCCCGCCCCCTCTGTCAGACCAGGTACCATCGTGCTCGGCGGTATTGATTTCCACTAGTTAAGTTTCAACACTAAAAATGCCTGATCAATCCTAATGTCAAACATTTTAACATTAATCAAATGTTTCTTTTGCCTTACGGAATTTCTTTTGCTAGCTAAGTAGAAGAGAAAGATCTAGATTTAGGTTAGGATTTTCTTCCTCTTCTTGTAATCTTTCTCCATTATTTGTAGCCATGTAATAAGCCAACTAAATGTTGTAAAATACTTAAATACTATTTAATAAAGTCTTGTATCATTAATTCCTTTTTTTCTGCAGATTTTTGTACTATTGATTTGTCATCTATTTGTAGTATTTAGTGGTTATTGAATACAGTTTATTTGGGATTAAATCCAAGTTTAATATCAATTTCATTTCTGATGATGTCATTGTGTGTTTATGCACATTTTTCTTTATATAGTTTCAATAATTTACTCGTGCTCAGAAGTTCAAAATTTATACAAAAAATTATACCACTCAGGTGACAAACTAATCCTAATTCCCCAGGTTAAGAGAAACTTTGATATCTAAACTACGATATCTAAAGTGTATATGACATCCCCTCCTCCTTAAAAGAAACTTTGTCTCGCTGTTAGTGAACTACTCCCTCCGTATCAAAATATAAGACTCTCTACCTAATTTCTACACACATGTATCTAGACATGTTTTGGTGCAAGGTTCATGTGAATCTTGTACTAAAACATGTCTATATACATGCGTGCAAAAAGCAGGTAGAGAGTCTTATATTTTGATACGGATGGAGTACACACCTAAATAGTCAAGTATAGTCTCTTTCGAAGATCATCTTCTTTTTCCAATGCTGCTTCTCTCTCTCTCTCTCTCAACGATTCTTCCATGGCACCTTGCAATATTTCATATCTATATTTCTGCGTTGCTCCTTGTTTTAAGTCGAAATCCTTGACGTTTGATGGATATACGACAAGTATGGTTGCAATTATTGATCTATACGAGATAAATGTTCTTGTGGTGATTTCAAGAATATTTTCAGCTGTGATACGTGAGACACATTATGAATTGAGGATAGTCCTTGATAACTCCAACTCGTAGGCTACCGCTCCTTTTTTACTCAAGATTTCGAAAGTTCCAACGCATTGTAGACTCGGTTTTCCCTTGATATCAAATCTTGTACTCCGTATCTCCTTTGTCGGACAACTCTTAGAGATGTCACCACTCCAACTTCCACTTTTTTCGATGCTGATCTGCATAACTCTTCCGTGGGAACCCTGATTAGAAGGTTCTTCTAAGTCTATATTCTCGCAGCGCTTGATGGTGTTTTCAGAACGCAAATGCGGTCTGCTGCCACTTAGGTTCGGTGGTTGCACTTATACAGGCATGTCTGATAACTCAGTCTACAAGGTTAGGCCCTGAGGGTAATGGACGGTTCAACAAGTCGTGCACGCATGAGTACGTGGGTACGTCTCATGCCATCATCTTATAATCAGCAATATTAATATAATCAAGTTGAAGCAACCAAAATGACCCCTTAACCATTTATCCTCTTCTTTGTGGGGGCCTCACCGTTTACAAACTTGTTCGATTCTCATTTACTTACGTACACTAATAGCTACTCACATGCTTTAAGTAATATCATTAGCATCTTGATGCCTGATAACTCAGTCTACAAGGTTAGGCCCTGAGGGTAATAGACGGTTCAACAAGTCGTGCACGCATGAGTACGTGGGTACGTCTCATGCCATCATCTTATAATCAGCAATATTAATATAATCAAGTTGAAGCAACCAAAATGACCCCTCAACCATTTATCCTCTTCTTTGTGGGGGTCTCTCCGTTTACAAACTTAATTCGATTCTCATTTACTGTACTTACTTACACTAATAGCTACTCACATGCTTTAAGTAATATTATTATTAGCATCTTGATGCCGACGTAGCTCACGCATATAGATTCTTCCGACAATTAATATGGGGATAAAATCTCGTCCTGGACAACTTCTCCAGGCGTGACGTACCAACGACATCGCCTGTTCGGTCCTCCGGCTTACCTGCGCAAACCGCTCGATTGCTACCGGAAAACCTCAGAGCGGCGATCGAGCACGGCCTCAACCGTAAAAAACCACAGGGACTATGACCGCGCCGGAGTCCCTCTCTTCAATTCAGTTCAGTTTGAAGCAGTATCGATCCGTGACGCGTCTGCAGCGGCACATTCATCTCCAAATCCCAAGGAATGGAACGACGTGATCCGGCCGTACGTACGTGCGCCTGCGTCCATCGATCATCGTCATCCATGCCTGATAACTCAGTCCTGAACTCCTGACCAGGATGAAAAGCTGCGCTGTGACGAGAGCATCACGAAAGCACTACCTTTGACCAATACGTTTCAACTGTATACTAAAACTTCACGTCCTCCTGTAATCTGATGTATGAGTTCGTCGCGAAATCGTCAAATAACAAGTGCGCTAGTCAAATGATAAACTCGAGGAAACAACTGTTTGGACGGCGATTTCAAACACATCATATATATGCAGTGATTGCCACATCTCGCGCGTGTTAGAATACTCGGGACTTCACCTCTTGGTCTCCGGAACCGCCGGAGGATATATATCTTGGAAGAAAAATCATGTGATCCACACGGAAATACTTTGCCGATCGAACCCAGAATCATTCGTTTCCTGAACCCTTTCGAACAGGGAACACGGAAGCAGCTAGCAAAATGATGATCTGCAAAACCAAATCTCCAAAGAACCCAATAAAAATGTTCAATCACGCTGTCCGGCCGATCAGAAGCTTGCACGCACCGCACACGGACTTCCGAGTTTCGACAGGAGGCTTTGTCTGCTTATTATCATGTCAAAGGTTCCCCGAAAGGCCAGCATCGGAAGTCTTCTACTCCTGTTTAAGATAATCCTTACTACGTACTAATCCTTGCGTTTTACGGCACAGACATGCCGGCTTCCACACGACGACTGCGATTATATTGTACTGCCGTGCTGCCGATCTCCTGTTGTGCCGGAATTATACTCCAGTATTTGACTTTCAAGCATTATTGATCTTAGGATAATATGCTCAAACCAAAGCACACAGAGAAGGAGTGGAGCTTAGCTCAACTGGTTGGGGGAGTGGATGTACAAACCCAACACCCAGGTTCAAGTCCCCAGGGACGCGAATTTAGATTCCTATTTATACTTAAGGACCAAGCCTTCCTGGTACTCATGCAATCTATCCTGAGGATCAGACTTGGTTATTAACCAAGATAAAAATCTTGATACTCATGCTTAAAAGGCTGTGTGCATCCCTAATTGGTGTAGAGGCCGGGGAAGTGAAATTCTCCCCCAAAATTTATTATTATCTGCACGCTGAGGATCTCCTCCAGAGTGGAGCCACGGGCACCGGCGGCCAGCGCCGGAGACTACCGACTGGTGGATCGGATCGCGAATTCAAGGGCGATCTGAGGCGATGCGTGCGCCGGACGGCGCCATGCCACGGCGGAGGCTCACCCTCGCGCCTGGGGCGCTCTCGCCGGTGACTGCCTCGATCGCATCTGGCTCGCGCTTCGCGGTCCTCGACGGGGAGTACGGCTCGGTGGCGGAAAGAATCGCTACGGAGACGGCAGAGGAGGTACTCAACGATGATTGGGTGGTGTCGCGGGATGATATCGGCCGGCCGCCTAAGTCCGACGAGGACATTGAGAAGGAGTTCTGGGCGGACATTGGTTTTCCCACGCCGGCCTCACGCGTCTGGGAGAGATCGCCATCGCCGCATCCCGATAACGAAGGTATGCGCTCTTCTTCGGTGTGCAGGGTGGACGCGGATTCCAGCGAGGGCGAGAGGGCGTCGTCTTCGTCTCCGGGCAGTGCCAGTCTCGGGGATGGTGGTGGCGGCTCGCCCCAAGCGCGGGCGCTTTGCCGGCCGCAGCTGCGGATGGGGTGGCGGGGTCCTCTTCCTCGACCACGGATCACGCCACCTCCATGTCTGGGGGACTTCTTCCCGGAGGCGGCACCGTCCAAGACGGCGGCTGGAAGTAGCTCGCCGGCGGCGGCCGGGCTGGAGTCCGGGGACACGCAATCCAAGGCGGCAGGAGCGGAGAAGGATATCCAAGCGACCCTGACGTTGACGGGTGGGGTCCAGGGGCAGGGGACGGACGGCCGTCGATCTCCCTGGGCTCATCTGGAGCGCTGGTACGGTGGCTTGTGGAAAGATCGATTGCCGAGGGTAACTCGATCACCGCCTCGCTCACCGCCATCGTCAACCCTTCGTCTGCCGTCCCCTGTCGTCGCCTACGTGACTGCCCCTTCGTCGACCGCGACCCCGGGGCATGGCGGTCCTCCAACATGTGCGCCCGCACCGGCGGCCGTGACTCGAACTGCGGAAGCTCCACGGTCTCCCTCGTACGCCGAGGTCGCGGCTGCGGCGCCTCGGATGGTTGCACAGGCGGGGCGTGGGGGGCCTCCGCGAAGGGTACCAGAGGCTTCGACAGGGCCTCAAGGTCGGGGCGTGGGTGGCTCCTTCGGCAGCTCGGCGGGACCTCCGACGTTCGCGCCGAGGCAGCAGCCGACGACGGTTCTCTCACTGCCGCGTGAGCCCAGGGTGCATGCCGATCAGAACCATGGATCACCTTGGGCACATCTCAGCCATTGGTACGCTGGCTTGTGGAGAGAGGATCGTGGCGCTAGGGGGTTTCTCCCTCGCGTACGAACGGGAACAGCCACCGTCGCGCGCCTCCGCCTCAGATCACCGCCCCCATCGCCGTACCTGTCGCGACGAGTCCGTGCTCCACTCCGCCTCCGGCCGCTGCGACTCGAACTGTGGTAGCTCCGCGGTCCCCCTCGTACGATCCTAATCCGGTTTCGAGAGGGGGACAGGTGCAAGGGACACAGATGGCGCAGTTACTGAGGGGCGTCGCGGTGACACCTTTTAACCCAAATCCTCAAACTCCTAGAGCCAAGCTACTGGTACGGCAATGGAGGGAGGCTTCTGGTAATTCGGTGGTTGCTGTGGATCGGTCCGATGTTTCTCGGGCATGCAGAGGTGGGCTGCTGGGGGAGGACTCTACTTCATCCTTGTCCTCACCCATCGTCGCGACGACATCTCCTTCGTCGACGGCACCTTGCACAGTGGTCGAGAGGGCTGCTTCATCGCCTTCGCCCTCTCCCATTGTGCCCACGCCAGCGGGGGGACGTTCGCTTCCTATGGTGACACCTAGGCGTAGCGCACGTCACCTCGCTGGGAAGGATGGAGCATCAGCGACGGATGAGGACTCGTTGGCGAAGGCGATACGTCGCAAAGCCGAGTCGTTTTCCACTCCTGCTGCTGGTACGTCACTCACTTCGAAGTCATTTTTGTCCTTTCCTACGTCTACTTTAGCTGCTAAGTTGTCAGCGGTAGGCGTCAGTTTAGGGAGAAGTGATAACGAGGTGGTGCTTTCGGCTAACGTTCTGAAACATGTAGAGTATGATCGCCGTAGGGTGTCTCCTAGTGTTTCGAGTTGGCCGGTATCCTCTTCTGTAGATGATGATGATGCGCATGCCACAATAGATGGACAGCTTCTATCACATCTTGTAGGAGAGGTAACCGAGGTGGATATGGACGAGGCTGAGCTGGGATCTTTTGATGATCTGTATGCTACCGGCCGGAGATCCAAATCCGCCAAAAATAAAAAGAACAAAGCTTCGCGTAAAAGCGCGAAAAAGTCAAAATCCCCAACTGTTTCCCGATGAATGGCATTTTCGAAAATAGCAGAGGTCTAGGCGACTTGGCTAAACATTTGAATATTGCGCATCATGTGAGAGATTATAAGTTGGATTTTTTGGCTATATCTGAGACGGGTAGACGGGATTTTCCAAGCACTCTACTAGACCGACTTTCAGGCGGTGTGGAGTTTGATTGGCATTCCTGTCCCCCTAGAGGCAGATCGGGTGGCATGCTACTTGGCATCAAAACGGAAACCATGGAGTTGTTGGGTCATTCGGATGGTGAATTTCACATTAAATTTCAAATTCGAAACAAGTCCGACAACTTTACATGGAGCCTAGTTGCTGTGTACGGTGCTGCCCAAGAAGAATATAAGGCTGCTTTTCTTAGAGAGTTGGTTAATCTAGCTAAAGATGACCCAAATCCTATTATTATAGGAGGGGATTTTAATATGCTGAGGTACCGACACGAGAAAAGTAGGGGTAGATTTGATACTCATTGGCCTACTTTGTTCAACGCTGTTATCGATAGCTTGTCCTTAAGAGAGGTTCATATGACGGGGAGACAATTCACTTGGGCTAATAGTCTCCCCGAGCCGACGTACGAGAAGCTGGATCGGGTTCTGATGGACTCCCGCTGGGAGGATAAATATCCATTAGTAACGGTTCGTGCGCTTGAACGTATAGAGGCGTTTTCGGATCATGCCCCCATACTCCTATCTACTGGAACGTTGACATCGCCCGGGAAGCACCAATTCAAATTCGAATTAGGTTGGCTGTTACGGGATGGTTTCGATGATTTGGTCAAAAGGATATGGTCTCAACCGGTTGTGGGTGATAGCGCTATCCAGCGGTGGAATAATAAGATGCGCAATTTGCGTAAATTCCTTCGTGGGTGGGCAAGACACACAACTGGTATGCTTAAAAAAGAAAAGGAGCGCCTGTGTTCCATTATTGATGAGCTTGATCAACTAGCAGAAGTACGCCCCTTATCAGCTAATGAGAGTGACCTAAAACGGCACTCGAATGAGCAGGTGGGTCGTATGTTGCGGGAAGAAGAGCTCAAATGGTACCAAAGATCTAAAGCTCAATTCATTCTACAAGGGGACTCGAATACAAAGTACTTTCATAATGTTGCTAATGGCAGACATAGAAAGAAATGTATTCACTCTCTCCTACAGGATGAGGGCTTGATCGAAGGACAGGATCAGCTCAAGGAATATATCACAAACTACTATAAAGGTTTGTTTGGGGCTCCCGAGGAAGGGAACTTTACTCTAGATGAGTCCCGAACAGATGATATTACCCAAGTTACTCCTGAGGAAAACAACTTTCTTACTGCACCTTTCTCTATGGAGGAGGTAAGTAAGGCGGTTTTTCAAATGGAGCATAATAAGGCACCAGGACCAGATGGTTTTCCGGCTGAGTTTTACCAGCATTTTTGGGAAACCATCAAGTCTGATTTGCTTGAGTTATTTGGCTGCTTACATGCCGGACAACTTGAGCTATTTCGCCTTAATTTTGGGGAGATCGTTTTGTTGCCTAAGATTCAGAATGCCGAAAGGATACAACAGTATCGGCCAATATGCCTTCTGAATGTTAGCTTCAAAATCTTTACAAAAGTAGCGACCATCAGGTTAAATTCAGTGGCAGATCATGTGGTAAAACCTACCCAAACAGCTTTTATGCAAGGGAGGAATATCCTAGACGGTGTTGTGGTTTTACACGAGACCGTACATGAGATGCACACGAAAAAACTTGATGGGGTGATATTTAAAATCGACTTTGAAAAAGCGTATGATAAAGTCAAATGGCCGTTCTTGCTACAGACTCTGAGAATGAAAGGGTTCTCAGAGGAGTGGTGTGCTTGGATCCTTAATTTTGTTTCTGGAGGTAGCGTGGCGATAAAAGTCAATGATGACGTTGGTCGCTACTTCCAAACAAAAAAAGGATTAAGGCAAGGTGATCCTCTATCGCCTATACTATTTAATATAGTGGCGGATATGTTGACGATCATGATTGAACGAGCTAAGACGGATGGCCAAATTGAAGGAGTAGTTCCACATCTTGTTGATGGGGGTTTATCTATTCTTCAATATGCAGACGATACAATCCTCTTTATGGAACATGACCTAGATAAAGCCGCGAATCTGAAATTGATACTCTCAGCATTCGAGCAATTATCGGGATTGAAAATTAATTTCCATAAGAGTGAATTGTTTTGCTTCGGTGAGGCTCAAGAAGCAGCTGCTCAATATGCCGATATTTTTGGCTGCGAGCAGGGTCAATTTCCAATTATGTACCTTGGAATACCAATACATTTTCGGAAACTGACTAATGCGGAATGGAGACACGTCGAAGAACGTCTACAAGCTAGGCTATCTAGTTGGAAAGGAAAATTGCTATCTCTTGGTGGAAGATTGGTTCTCATTAATTCGGTACTAACAAACATGGTACTGTATATGATTTCCTTCTTCCAAATACCTAGAGGAATCTTGCATAAATTGGATTATTACCGATCAAGATTCTTTTGGCAAGGAGATGGTGAGAAGAAGAAGTACAGACTGGCTAAATGGAATGTTGTTTGTCGCCCTAAAGATCAGGGAGGGCTTGGTATTCATGACCTTGATGTCAAGAACTCAGCCCTCCTAGGTAAATGGCTTTTTAAGCTGCTTACTGAAGATGGGATATGGCAAACACTCCTTAAGAGAAAATACATTGGCACAAAGGCGGTATCACAGGTATATTGGAAACCTGGTGATTCCCACTTTTGGGCTGGACTGATGGCGACAAAGAAACATTTCTTTCGCTTCGGGGTATTTAATATTAAGGATGGCTCGGAGATTAGATTCTGGGAGGACAAATGGTTAGACAACACCACCCTCCGGGATCGATATCCAGCCCTATACAATATTGTTCGTCATAAGGGAGATACCATTGCCACTGTAATGCAATGCTCTCCTCCGAATGTGACGTTCAGGCGAGACTTGTTTGGACCGAGACTAGCGTCTTGGAACTCCCTGGTGGCACGGTTGAGTTCAGTTCAACTCACACAGGGGCCCGATGAGTTTCGTTGGAATCTATGTGCGAATGGTAAATTCTCTGTGGATTCCATGTATAGGGCGTTAGTACATTCCGATGTGCCAGTTGATGATAATAAAAAAATATGGCAAATGAAGATACCACTTAAGATTAAAGTTTTTACGTGGTATCTTCGTAGAGGTGTCATTCTAACAAAGGATAACCTTGTTAAACGAAATTGGCATGGAAGTACGAAGTGTATGTTTTGTCCACATGATGAGACAATAAAACACTTGTTCTTCGAGTGTAGTTTCGCTCGTTCTATATGGTCAGCCATCCAAATAGCGTCTAACTTATATCCACCCAAGTCTGTTGCCAATGTTTTTGGCAACTGGCTACATGGGATAGATAAAAAGCTTAGAACGGTTATTAGGGTGGGAGCGATTGCTGTTATATGGTCGCTTTGGCTTAGTAGAAATGACAAGGTTTTCAATGATAAAGATGTTTCTCATATGCAGGTACTCTACCGTTGCACAAATATTCTCCGTATGTGGTCCACCTTACAACGTGTGGGACATCGAGACCTCTTTACGGAGGCGTGTGCACGTCTGGAAGAGGTGGCGAGGGACATTTTTTCACAACATGGGTGGCCGCTTGATCGCCGGATTGGACCTCCATAGGCCGTCGAGATTGTCCATGACATAGGCGTTTTACATTATTCTTGCTGATTGTAATTCGTCTATTGCTGCACAACTTTTTTTCTTTCTCCGTTGGATTGCGGCTGTGTGCATTTTTGATGCAGAGGCCGGGTGTAATACTTAAACTTTTGAGTAATAAAGCCCTTTATCTAAAAAAAAAAAGCACACAGAGAAAAGAAGAAGAAAAAGTCTGCTAATTTAGGAACTTTGTAGATCCGACGCCGACGAATGCCGTACTGGTTCGGTGAGGACGAGCTCTTGTGCAAGACATGGTTGGCGTGCCTAGATGGTCGGGATGAAACCCATTGCGACCCACATTCATTTTGGCGGAGGATTCATAAATTTTGGGCGAGGGCGTGAACCGAGCAATCTCTCCGCCATAGATGGTTATGCATCCAAGCGGACATAAACAAGTTCGCCGGCTACTACAGCGAAGTGGGTTGTGTGAGTTTTCTTGTGCTTCATTATGTTGCTCAACTCCATTAGATTTATTGTTTTGAATAGCTATTCTATTTCGTAGATGAAGGATGCCATCCCAATGTTCAATGCAATTTCGGGGAAGCCGACCACGACAGAGTGGGAGCTCGGCCATTGTTGTGAAATACCGAAGGATAGTCCGTTCGTGGGCTACACGCCGTACTTGGAGAAGAGGGGCGCCAAGCGGAGACCAAGGGTCGGCAGGAACGGCGCTCCTGGCAAAGGATCCGCGAAGCAATGGCGCAGGAGGCAAAGGTGAGGCAGAGCCAGGAGTGCCAGGCACGGCGCGCTCGCCAAAGGGAACGCGATTCCGCCGTCGCCGCCATGAACTTCCCGATTCCGCCGCAGTGACGGCAAGCTCCGGTCTAGCCGATTAGTCCATCCTCTTAATTTGTATCCGTTTGTGATGAACTATGTCCGATCGTTGTCTGTGTTGAACTATGTCCGTGCTTGATGAACCGTTGAACTATGGTGAACCGTATGATTTACGTGAAACTACGTTTGAATGATCTACGTTGCATGTCAATGTGATTTTGAGGTGGCTGATTTGAGGATTAAGATTGTAGGACACAGTTTTTAGACGTTGTCCGGTCAGTGTCCGCGGACACGTGACATTTTAGGAGCCGAATTTAGGGTCTCCGGTTGGAGATGCTCTTATCATGTCAAAGGTTCCCCGAAAGTCCAGCATCGGCAGTCTTCTGCTCCTCGTTTAAGATAATCCTTACTACTCTACTAATCCTTGCGTTTTACGGGACAGACATGCCGGCTTCCACACGACGACTGCGATTATATTGTACAGCCGTGCTGCCGAAATTAGACTCCAGTATTTGACTTTCAAGAACTATTGATCTTAGGATAATATGCTCAAACCAAAACACACAGAGAAAAGAAGAAGAAAAGATAATTGCTGTATCAATCGTGCTTCGGCTCTGAGGATTTATCTTCAGATCGAGACATTTTTTTAAACTAACAGGGACCCGCCCCGGCTCCATTTTCTCATTGAAAAACGAAACCCTTGCGTTTCTTACATGAAAGTAGAGTTCAGAAAGTAAAAGGCCCACATCAGGGGGGTTCAAACTAAAACAGAAGCTATTACGAAACTACTCTGCACGCAGGCAGCAAAGTTCTCGGAAACCAGAGATAAAAACAGAGCCAAGATGAACTGGTAGACATCGGGACCGCTAGCGAAAAGCCCCCAGCACACTTGTCTTCATCTTCACATCTAGCATCAGGCATCAGTGGAGAAGAAACAAGGCACCAGGTTGTTGGGGAGGTCCAGGGGGAACTTCTTTTAGTCCATGATGACGTGGATACCATGAGCTTCCTCAGGATGATCACGCAGATAGCTCATTGAAGCCCTGCCGCCATGGACTTTCCCCGCTGTCGAGCTCCAGGTAGAGGTCCATCCAAAGGAGAGGCACCTCAATCCGGCATCAGCTCCAACGGGGTTTGAAGTTTTCTCCTCAGCAGCGCCATGAAGCTGTCGACCAGCCCCCAGTCTTCGTCCTTGTAAGGAATCTTCCAGTTTCTTAGATAGGTCAGAGCCATGCTCCATACCTGCTTAAAATTAATCCAAGTTTTTCTGTTAAACACTATATTGTTCCTGTTATTCCATACAGTCCATAAAATAGCTGAAGAAACAACATTAAACTGCATGTGTCTTTTATTACAAATCCACTTGGAAGCTAAAGAAAAGTAATCTGTAACCTATATGTCGAAGATTTCTTTAACATCCGCCCAAAGACAAGTGGCAACAATGCAGTCGAAGAACAATCAGATCGAGACATAAATTAGGGTATTATTCCTATCATGCGGTGCACCGATGGATGCCGTCCAACTGGCGAATTGTGCGTACGTACGTGCATCCCGTGAGGCTGTCAGCCGTTTGCCAACCTCCACACAGGTCATCGGACAGAGATACTCCTGCCAGCAAAAAGCTGGAGCAACAAGAAGACACAGGTGCTGTGCGGCGGGCGGCTGGTCCTAAACTCCACACAACAACTAGATCAGCTAGCTGTGCCCTGCGAAGATCCCGTGAAAGAAAAATCATCAAAGAAGTTTTATCAATGAAAGAATAAATAAAATTCCTGTAAACAACAGCATATATACTTGCTCCCAGTTGCTGCGGCACACTCAATAGAAAACCGAAAAGGCAACACGGCCGCGCCAAACGCAATCATCAAATCGAAGTCCCGGGGTTTGCGAGACGGCGGTAGGTCCCAATCATCACCACATGCTAAATCAAAGCCAACACCCCCCCAAGGAGTAACCATTTGTTTATATCGACAAACAAATTGCGGGAGATTCAAGCATGGATACAGCACTGACGTAGACATATTTTTCTTTGAGGAATTGAGTGCCCACGTACAAGAGTCTTCCTATATTACACGTGAAACTTCCGAGGAAATTGTGCAGCTCTTGCAGAGAAATGCTAATCTGGTTGTAGGAAAGTGAGACTTAAAATCTGGACCACTGGTCCAGTCTACTCTGGCGATCCAAGCAAAAAAAAAAGGTTTAAATGCACAAGCTTTCTAGATTTTGACAAAAAAAGAACACATTTGTAGGTTCTGTCAAATATTGAAATCAATCAAACACAGAGATATTTAGTTGTAAACTAAAACCTACCCATATATTTTTCGTCTAATAATGACCATTTACTAGGGTTTTCGAAAATAAGAATGCTAAGATTGAGTTTCAAAACTCGATCATTTTTCTGAAATTTTAGGTGAACTGAAGAAATGAGTACCATGCTACCTAATTTTAATGTTAATTAAGCGACGTCACAAGAGTTCTTGCCCCAAATTGTGAATTGGTCCATGGCTAGGACTTCGAAAACTGGCGTGGCTGGGTTATGGAAATTTGTTTTAAGCTCTCGCATGGTCATACGATGCAACATATAGAGTTCCCAGAGGGAGTCATATTGGCTAATTGGTATATTGTGTTCTAGTAGTAGGCATATGTTTATAGAGAAAACGAGTAACCCCCTATTTCATTAATAAAACTTGCAAGGTACAAAGTGCCACCACATGCTCTAAAAGTTTAGCATACAACCTGAGATTGTCCTTTGCGTCCTACTTCGCCTCAAAATGATCCACCACTGAATGTAATAGCAAATTATTAAAATGACAAAACAAGGTTCATCAGGCATTTGCCCTAGAAACAAGCAGTATCCCAAGCTTTCCAAATCCCCTAAGCACCGCAACAATACCTACCGCCACAAAATACTTTTTTCTAAAACTTTTCAACCAAACAGAAACACAATGGTCTACATTGAAAAAAAATGAAAAATTGACAGTCGACCCTGAAAGTGCAATTTACAACATTCCAAATGTATCTTGCCAGCAGACACAAGAAAAAAAGATGTGAGATCGATTCATTCACACCACAGAACCCCTAAGAACCAGTACATCTCTAGTCAAGAAGCTTTTCTTAAGCATCAACCAAACGAGTGTCTAAACTCTTAGTGAATTTTTTACCTTCCAAAGGAAACTTGTAGGGAGACCATCCTATTTGCATAGCGGTGTAGAATGATTTGACAAAATCCCTAGAATTAGTAAGCTTTCCCTCAAAGTTCCCGCTAAAACCCTCCTAAATCTCAGAGTGTTGATGCTACATTCAACACCTTGTCCACGGTAATCTCTTTATTTGTCAAGACAAAAATCAATCCAGGGAATTTCCTGGCAAAACTACTATGGTAAGCAGATGTTGTATCGCTTTAGATTAAGCTCGGGAGTCGAGACAAACACCAGCTTAACGCCAGCACCTGAAAGCAGCCGGATGTCAAAGTTGTAACCACAACTCATATGCGACTAATCAAAGTACAGTGGACGATTTGGTTGTAGCCTGCACTTCATTTCGTTTTCCTAATGAATCATGGCGAGGTACATAAAAACAAAACTCAGTGGGGCCACATTCAGGGGCACACAGCTGCAAACGTAATCACCGGCGAGTGCCTCGCGGGTGCCGCTCGCCGGCCGAACTGCCGGCGAGGGCCGGGACCATCAACGGTGGTCCAGGTCGTCCTGCCAAGCGTTAAAGCCCGGTATTGATGGCAAGGGTTGGTGCTGCATAGTGCAAACCGCGCTGGGCAATATATTTGTTAGTTAATTGGATCTAACCATGATTGAGCAATTGTTTAGCATTTTTTACCTGAAGTTGAGCAACTTTTGGTAAAATCCCGTGCTGACTGTTGAGCGCATACTAGCTTTGTGGAATCTTTTAGATGATCCCGCATGGAATCTCACCTTCGATTCAAATGCCACCTTTGGAGGGAGCCAGGGAGGCCAACTATGAAATCTAGGGTGGGCAGCCTACCAGGCTACCACTTCATGGCATAAAATTCCGAGGTATGTAAAGAAAAACATGAGAAACTCTCCAAAATTGTAGAATAATTCCTCCAAACAAGCCTCAGCGGTGACAACTACTCCCTCCGTTTCAAATTAATTGACTTACATTTGTCTAAATGTGTATGTATCTATACTTATAACATGTCTAGATACATCCACATGTGGGTAAATGGAAGTCAATTAATTTGGAACGGAGGGAGTAGAACTGTAGCACTTTACATTTGTGATTTGTATACCGATATGATTAAGCATGAATATCCAGTATCTTTTACGTACAGCTTCTGCTTCTTTCAAATATTTTTGATATTTCTTTGAGTGGACAACTTGTGTCATCCTTTGCAATTGCCTTGCTAGCTACTCCCTCCGTTTTTTAATATAAGATGTTTTAGCTTTTGTCCACATGCACATGCACACAAATGTATGTAGACACATTTTTGTGTACATGTTCACTCATTTTAGTGTGGATATAGACAACATGTGTACCACCTAAAACATCTTATATTAAAAAACGGAGGGAGTAGACTACAATGTACAACCCCCAAATTACAATTGAGAAGACAAAAAAGTACGTACTTAAAAGTTAAAAGATCACGATCAAGTGTGACGATGAAGAGCAGAAAGCAAAACCAAAAGAATGCTCACTAATTTAATCACCGGTCCTTCTCGGTTAGCTACTGGCGTCGCTTCCCCGTCCGTTCGCCGAACCCGTGTCGTCGACCGGCACGACGCCGCCGCCCTCCTTGCGGCTCCTGATCTTGATCAGGCCGTACAGCTTCTTGAACTCTCTCATCGGCGCGGCGTCCTTCCCGAAGCCTCCTGGCGAAAGGCAACCCGCGTTGGACTCCGAAGCCGTGTTGGACTCGTCGAGGTGTCCGGACAATCTCGAGGTCAGCCTGGGCGGCCGCGTCGCGTTGCTCGTCCGCGTTTGCGCCGGCGGTGCCGCCACGTGCTGTAGCGCGTTGATCACGGTGCGGAGAGCGCGGCTCGGGGAGCCGCGGTTGGCGAGCATGATCTCGCCGAGCTCGGCCGGGCTGAGGCGGGCGCCGGCGTGGAAGCCTTCCTCCACCTGAGGGTACAGCTTGTGGTCCTTGAGCCCCAGGTAGTTGCTGGCGAGCGCCTTGAAGCCCTGGAAGTCGCACATGGTGAAGTGGATGTGCACGTCCAGCCTCCCCGGCGCAGCACGGCCGGTCCACGCCCTCCTTGCCGCCGCTCATGGTGAACACCATCACGCGCTCCTCGCCGCAGCACGACGACAGCCCGTCCATGAAGCCCAGCACCCTCGCGGTCCTGGCGGCCGACGTCTCCCCCTCGCCGCCGCGCAGGTACCGGTCGAGGTCCTCGACCAGGATGAGCGACCGCGGGGCGGTGTCGAGGAGCATCGCGCGGAGGTCGTCGGTTCCGGCGCGGGAGAGGTCGATGTCGTAGACGTCGTAGCCCAGGAACCTCGCCATCGCGGCCGCGAACGTGGACTTGCCTGTGCCGTGCGACCCGTAGAGCAGGTAGCTCCGTCGCCAGACGCGGCCGAGCCGGTGGTAGTAGGCGCGGCCCTTGAGGAAGGTCTCCAGGTCGGCGCGGACGCGGGCCTTGAGCTCCGGGTCCATGGCCACCGTGTCGAGCGTGGCCGGGTGGGTGAACGGCACGGATGCCCAGCGCGTTGGCGTACAGGCGCCAGTGTTGGCGTAGAGTCGCAGCTCGCGCCGGCGCAGCTCCATCTCGTCCGCGACGGACTCGAGGTGCTGCAGGTAAGGTCGCAGCACGCGTGTCCGGTCGTGGCGGCGCACGCGCAGGACCAGGCGCTCGCAAAGGCCGTCTTTTGACGCCCCGCCGTTGGTCCACGCGAGGCGCGCGCCGAGGAAGGCGTCGTGCGCGGTGTGGCCGGGGCCGAGCTGCAGCGAGAAGTCGTTGCTCTTGCTGGGGGAGGAGAGCACGCAGGCGGCGTCGGCGTCGTCCAGGGAAGGCAGGGATGACACGTAGGCGGCCGCCTTGCGGAACAGCGGGTTCTCGGCCCCGTCGCCGCCGCCGACGAAGCGCGGCACCTCGTAGTACTGGTACGCCTGCGCCCACTCGTCCGCCCACCGCCACAGCCGGCGAGCCGCGTGCGCCGCCGACTTGTAGGAGAGCACCAGCCGCAGCGCCACAACGGCCAGGGCCGCGTACGCCAGGACCACAAGGACGACGTCCAGCGCATCGCGCCTGCCCCCACGAGGAGGAGTCGCGCGCACGGTTGCGCGGTTTGATTCGGTCGCGTCGGTTTGTTCGGGCGAGAGACAGAGAGAGATTTGGAAGGTGGGTTGGCTTGGGGTTTTCGTTTTAAGGTGGGGGAGCCCGAGAGGAGAGGTGATTTGGTCGGGATCGGTGTGGCGATGGCGCGCTCGGGTCAAAGAGGCCGGGGAAATAAATCAGGAGGGGTACAGGGGAGAAGACGCTGCTGTTGGCGTGGGCGTTCCGGAGAGGGATTCTATATTTTTTCTGATGAATTTGATAGTCTCCTTTTTGTGGTGGTTTTAAACTGTTTGGACTCCTCGCGTTATCTGCTCCTTTCTTTATGTTTCTTGATTGAATTGAGGTGAGATTTTTTCTGGCGTATTGGTGTGGTTCAGGTAATTGGAACAGGTACGTGGTTGACAGATTCCTGCATTATTACCACACGTTGATGCGTCATCTTTTCTAGTTCACGTATTGCTCATCCTTTCTTGTAAACGTCTCTCCTCGGACTGATTTAATGCTATATAAGATGAAAAACCTTTACTGCGCTTGCGTGATCGCGGTGTGTCCTCCTCTTCTCACCACCCTCCCCCACCCTGAGATGACGCCGACCGGGAGGGAGCCGCGACGGAGAAAACACCATCGAGAATGGAGCGAGGCGGCAACTGAGCACTAAACTTTGTGTGTGTGTGTGTGTGTGTGGGGGCGGGGGGGGGGGGGGGTTGCGGCCAGAACGGGAGAAGAAGGGGGCTTAGAGGGGTGGTCTGGGGACAGCGGCAGGCTGGCCGAGGGAGCGATTTGTGAGGGTGGGATGGCGGAGTGGCCATGGGCGGGGTTGCAGTCGATTCGACGGGCAATGGATACGGGTGGACACGATCTTCTTCCTCACGGCGACCTTATTATTAGTATGTTGTTGTCTGAAAATCGCGAGAGCGTTGGCCCACGGGAAGATTAGCATCGCGCTACCCAAAAACTGGCAGAAACAAAGATGTTGGGTGATCTCGCCCATCGATATGTTACGGTTGTAGTACTAGCGACAACGAAGCGAGTGGAATGTTCCGTAGCTGGTCCAGAAGTTCTTTTGGACGCTACTGATTAGAACGCGTATGCGCCGATTATCATGCATGAGCTTCCCTAAACAGCTAGTTTCATTCATCGTTAGGTTGTCGCCTCGCCTAACAAGATTATTATTAGCACCAATGTGTCTGTCGTTGGAAATAACAGATCACCAGTGTCTCACCAACTGTGGTTTGTAAAGGCTGTGCGAATCCACGTATCGTTCCATTTCATGCAACTTGCATGCGACCATGAAAGTAATGTTCCCTGTCAAGCTTGCCTTTTCTGGGAGTATGATTGTAAAGTCAAATGCCGAGAGAGAAAGAAACAAAGTCAACTTCCACGAATATTGCACATATCATTCAGCAAAAGAAACATTCTTCTGCCAGACAGATCTTTTGCAGTAGTGGTCAGATACCACAAGGAGCAAGGTTGGCTGCTGCGCCCGCTGGACTAGTTCATTCCCTGCATTTGATCTTATCGTTGGACACCCAACTTGCATATAATTATTTATGGAAAATGTTTAGAGAGAACGTGCTCTCCTTTAGTCCCTGACAAGCAAATGGCATGTTACTGACTGACTTATCGGGTTCTCCAATTTTCTCGCCTTCCTTGTAATATACAACTGGCATATCGTATTATTTGTTGGTCCATTTGGAATTGTCAAAATAATTTGGTTTTTAACAGATCAAAGAATTTACATGTCTTGCAGGTTATCAATATGACGGTGCATTGGATACAGTTATGGGCGTTCCTGCTTCCTTCGGATCAGCAGACCCTTATGGATACTGGATGCACTCGGCTCCTGTCGGTGGCACATGATTTTTTTCTCCCGGCATATGTGACAACATATTAATCGACTAGAGTAGTTGCATTATGTTATTTTTTCGCTGGTTGATTCATGTCTCAACCTTATGTGATCGTTGAGATGTAAACGCCATACTTTGATTGATACGATTAATAAAAGCCGTTTGCATCGGCTGGGTTTTCCCTTTTCGAAAAAATATCATTTTATGAGTGGAACGCGGCAGAACACGTAATGTGCAATCCGAAGTGATTTTAACACACAATCTACACTCTTAAGACTAATATCTAACAAAAAAGTCCTTAAATGGAATCTAACACGGCTGACACACCGATCATTGTTAGATTTCCTTCTCAAGCGGCGAGCTTGAGGATGAATTTTGAACTAGGCCAAAAGACTACAAAGCAGAGTTGGGCTAATGCCAGCCGGTGTTCTAGTTTAAGTTGTAAGAGAAATTTTGGTTTGGTATATGAAAATGTTAGGCATTGACCAGCCATAACAATGCATAGTAGTATGGTTAGCAAAAAAGCGGTGCACAACACAAAGCACACCAAAATTATTGCATTATCATCTCAACGTCAGTTTAGTTACATGCTATGTGTTATTCTTGGAGCGTTCTCTATTTTTGTTTGTGCTTTTTATTTGATGTTGCTTGTTGGTCAATACAATCGCCCTATTTATGGTAAATATGTTTTTGAAGAGACATGCCCACTCGGGTCAGTAGTCCTTGGGTCTGTTGTTGTGTCAGTAGTCCTTTTTTTTATGCCTATGGATTTGTACAGCTGTAGTATCTGAACTTAACATACCAACTCACACCACACGCACGCACACAACACCACACACACCCTAGTGTGCAAGTTAAGATCTACAGATCTATACAAACCCCACGCGTTTTGTGACTCCTATCGTTGTGGCTCGAACGCGTGCTGAGAGAGACCAGCAAAGAATATTACAATGCCCCTAGTGAACAGCGCAGCTACAGTGTCCGCGAACAGTGTCGCTACAGTACGAGCACTGTTCCCTAGTGAACAGTGCCCACGGGTGAGACACCCAGAAAATCGCTCCCTTCGGGAGTCGATATCGGGCGGGGAGGGAGGCCACTGCCTCTCCTTGCCACTGAGCTAGAGCTCAGTTCTCTTGTGTCAGTAGTCCTTGAGTCAGTAGTCCTCGGGTTATTAGTTACCGGTCAGTAGTCCTTGAGTCAATAGTCCTCGGCCAGCTGAGGCACTCCTCGCAACTTCTCTGATATGTGGTATTTGTTGCATGGATACATGGGAAAATCAGAAAAGTTCAGAGTTTCGGTGTCATGGTGTGTTGCCACTCCGCTTCATCATGTGCACTCATGTAAAGTAGGATTTCAAAATAAATTGAAGTTTGTGAGTCATCAGGCCGAACAGCTCTGCTATTTATTTTTCATTATTTCCCTGGTTTGGGAATTGAGATGTGAGTTGAGTGTAGATACATGTTCTACTATTTAACATTTATGGCCAAAAATTGGATTTTGCTGCTTTTGTTGCTACTACCGCAGAGTGGTATACGATGAGGCAATTTTTAGTCAATGTTGTGTAGTTGAAGTAGAAATGTATTTTATCAGCTGATTGAGATATTATTGTAACTTCTTTTGAACCATGAACTGTACAAAGTTATTGTACCTGCTTTTCTTGGGAAGAAACTTGCAATACTTTGATGTCCTTTCTTATTTGACATGTTCACAAGTATAAAAGACACATTATTTCTACTATAGTACTAATATTTAATATTTTACGTTGTTTGGAAATTATTTTCTTGCTCACATCTATGGTGAGCACAGCATGAAACTACACACAATAGACGGTATCAAATTCTAGGGGCATAGGCGGGGTACGAAGACTTTCCCCAGCTCTCTCCCGAAGCCTCTCGTTGAGAGTTGACTCACGACGCCCGCTGCCGCCCCTTTCCTCCACGCTTTTCGGCGACGCTGCCGGCCGGCGAGTGGATGGAATAGGAGGTAGGCTTCTTCTGTACATAGTACTAGTAGTATTAGGTGTAGTGTTTGCCTCTATGGCTGCTGGCTACATGCCGTATCGGAGCGTATCGCCGGCGCCGGGGAGCGGCGCTGGTCGACTTGCGAAGTTGTGCTTCTTGGCCACGGCAGTGAGGTGCTGCGGGTGGCCGGGGAGGGCGGCATCGGCGTCTTCGTTAATAAGCTCGCCCCCAGGTGCTCGGTGCTGGGCAGAATTTGGTGTTGCATCCCCTCAATCTTGCCGTCTTGGAGACGGGCGATTTGGGGCGGCTGATGGTCGGTGGTGGCCTGCTCAGTGGGGAAGATCATGGACTGGCATCGGTTGTTGCGTCTCTTCTTCTGCTACTGCGACGACCTCATTTGCTGCTGGAGCTTCGGTATCTTCTTCAACTATATATCTCCAGCGTGCTCTTTGGGTGGCTAGGGTGGTACTCCGACAACAAATGGCTACGCCGGAATTTTCCGACGCCCCCTCCTTCAACCTCCGGCGGGAGGCCCTTTCTCCCTTGCTCGTTGGTAAGGACGCGGCCGGTGATGGTGGCAATTGCATCGCCGGCGAGGTCGGAATTTGCTCAAGTACTCGATTGCGTTTTGGCAATTTCTTCTAGGGTCCCTTTGGCAAATTGGAAGGACATTGTTGTAATTTTTTGTTACTTTCATGTCCTTTCTGCAGTATTGTAACACTTTTGTTTAAGTAATGCCAGTTCTGGGACCTTCGGGTCCCTTCCTGTGTTCAAACAAAAAAAATCTAGGGGCATTATAGCAACGCATGGGTATTTAGCTAGTCGTTATATTACATGTTAAAAATCGTGAGAGCCCAAAATATTGAGAAAATTTGTTTGGCAGGGTTTCACTGCTCAGTCTTGACCCTCTTACAAAGAAACAATATGTAAGTTGGCAAACTATTACAGTATCTACAAGGCCGAGTCAGCACGTACTACTCCTTTGCAACGGACAGGAAACGCGGCAAATGAACAAACAAAGATTTTAAGCGAGCAAAACCGTGCACACCTGGGGACAAATGAACGAGGGGAGGACAGCGCCGGAATCTACGCTGCAAGATATGAAAACAGACGGCGCGCACGCACGTGGCCAGCAATCACCAGTCAAACTGCCGAAAGATTCAGATATCGGTCTATATGTTTTCTGAATGTTAGGTTTAAAATCTTTATTAAAGTAGCGACCATTAAATTAAATTCCGTGGCTGATCATGTGGTAAAACCTACCCAAACTGTTTTTATGCAAGGGAGGAATATCCTTGACGGGATCGTGGTTCTACACGAGACCGTTCATGAGAGGCATACGAAAAAACTAAATGGGGTGATATTCAAAATCGATTTTGAAAAGGCCTATGATAAGGTTAAATGACCGTTCCTACTACATACTCTGAGAATGAAAGGCTTATCGGATGAGTGGTGTGCTTTGGTTCAGAATTTTGTTTCCAAGGGTAGCGTGGCGATAAAAGTCAATGCTGACGTTGGCCGCTAATTCTAAACAAAAAAGGGATTAAGGCAAGGTGATCCTCTATCGCCGATACTATTTAATATAGTGGCGGATATGTTGATGATCATGATTGAACGAGCAAAGACGGATGGCCAAATTGAAGGAGTAGTCCCTTATCTAGTCGATGGGGGATTATCTATCCTTCAATATACACACGACACAATTCTCTTCATGGAACATGATCTGATAAAGCTGCGAATCTGAAATTGATATTATCAGCATTCGTGCAATTATCGGGATTGAAAATTAATTTTCACAAGAGTGAATTGTTTTGCTTCGATGAGGCTCAGGAAGCAGCTGCTTAGTATGCCGATATATTTGGTTGTGAGTAAGGTCAATTTTCAATAATGTATCTTGGAATACCAATACATTATTGGAAATTGACTAATGCGGAATGGAGACACGTCGAGGAACGTTTTCAAGCTAGGCTATCTAGTTGGAAAGGAAAGTTGCTATTTCTTGGTGGGAGGTTGGTTCTCATTAATTCAGTACTGACAAACATGGTACTGTATATGATTTCCTTCTTTCAAATACCAAAAGCAGTCTTGCATAAATTGGATTACTTCAGATCAAGATTCTTTTGACAAGGAGATGGCGAGAAAAGAAAATATAGATTGGCAAAATAGAATGTTGTTTGTCGGCCTACGGATCAGAGAGGGCTGGGTATTCATGGCCTTAATGTTAAGAACTCAGCACTTCTAGGCAAGTGGCTTTTTAAGCTGCTTACCAAGATGGGATATGGCAAATGCTTCTTATGAGAAAATACATTGGAACAAAGGCGGTCTCACAGGTGTACTGGAAACCTGGTGACTCCCACTTTTGGGTCGGACTGATGGCGACAAATAGACATTTCTTTCGCTTTGGAGTATTTAATATTAAGGATGGTACGGAGATTGGATTCTGGGAGGACAAATGGCTAGGTCATACTACCCTCCGAGATCAATATCCAACCCTATACAATTGCCACTGTTATGCAGTCCTCTCCTCCGAACGTGACGTTCAGGCGAGATCTCATTGGGCCAAGATTGACGTCTTGGAACTCCTTGTTGGTACGGTTGAATTCGGTTGAACTCACACAAGGTCTTGATAAGTTTCGTTGGAATCTATGTGGGAATGGAAAATTCTCCGCGGATTCGATGTATAGGGCGCTTGTACATTCCGATGTGCCAGTCGATGATAATAAAAAAATATGGCAATTGAAGATTCCACTTAAAATAAAAGTATTTACATGGTATCTTCGTAGGGATGTCATTCTAACTAAGGATAACCTTGTTAAACGGAATTGACATGGAAGTACGAAGTGTATGTTTTGTCCACAACAAGAGACAATAAAACACTTATTCTTCGAGTGTAGTTTCACACGTTCTATATGATCATCCATCCAGATAGTGTCTAACTTATATCAACCAAAGTCTGTTGCTAATGTTTTTGGCAACTTGTTACATGGGATTGATAAAAAGTTTAAAACCGTTATTAGGGTGGGAGCGATAGCCGTAATATGGTCGCTGTGGCTAAGTAGAAATGACAAGATTTTCAATGATAAAGATGTTTCTCGTTTGCAGGTACTCTACAGGTGCACAAGTATTCTCCGTTCGTGGTCCACCTTACAACGGGAGGGACATCGAGACCTCTTTACGGAGGCATGTGCACGTTTGGAAAATGTGGCGAGTGATATTTTTACCCGTCATGGATGGTCGCTTGATCACCGGATTGGTGCTCCATAGGTGTTCGCGTTCATTTTCAGTGCTGGCGTTCTACTTTATTCATTTCATGATTGTAATGCGCCTAGTGCTTCATTGTACCTTTTATTTATTTTTCTTAGATTGCGGCTGTGTGCATTGTCATGCAGAGGCCGAGATGTAATGCTTAAATTTTAAATAATAAATCCCTTTATTAAAAAAATCACCGGTCAAACGGAGACCAGCTAGGTTGATTTTGGACGAGTGTACTTTTCTATACCGACCTCTTGATGAGTTGTGGACACGGTGGTTGAACTTTTTTTTTTGAATTTTCCATACTTGTATTCATACTAGAGCATCAAATACAAGGTCGGATACAAGCAAGAAAAAGAAGAATACGAAGGACGGCACCGCAGCGCCACGCCGTCTTCACCACAAGCAGCTCCAGCGCGCGCGACCTCCACCGCCGGAGGCGAGGAAGGAAGCAGACGCCTGGAGCCCTCTCCACGGAGCGGAAGAGCTTCTTGCCACCGCAGTGGCTTTGACGAACCACAAAAGCCGCCAGCTCCGACGAGCTGGAACTTGAATCGATGAACGCCCAGAGGTCGGGGCCGCACCCCGAGCATCTCCCGCCCCAGATCCATGGCCGGCGCCACAGATCTTCCCCCAGCACCCCACACTCCACCGCCGCAGTCGCCTCGCACCTCCTCCACCACCGGCCTTGCATCCACTCGACACCGGGCTGCCGCCGAAGCCGGAGAAACACGCAGCAGCTCGGGGACGAAACCTGCAGCTCGAGGGCGCCGTCGTCGACGTCGCCGCGGAGGGGGAGCCGCAGATCTCCAAAACGGCAGCGCCGGCTTCCCCACCGCAGCCGCGCCGCCCGAACACCTTCTATCTACACGCCGGAGCGCGGATCCGGAGATCCCCCACCCTCCCGCCGCCGGAGCGGCAGGCGGAGGGTGAGGAATCCACCGGATGCGCCGGCGGCCGCCGGTCGCCTCGAAGTCGCCTCCCAAGCTCCTTTGTGCACTGTAGAAAGAGATGAGGTTCCAAAAAGAGTGAGGAATGCTATGCCCTGATAATTGAGCCGGCACGGTGGTTGAACTTTGATGGCCCCTAGCTGCAGCAGCGGTACCGCGTATACCGGGAACAGGGATGAGCCGACGGCACGCCCCGATCGAAATGAACATTGCTGCATACCTGAACCCAACAGGGCCAGCAACAAATTCAAATTAAAAGAAGAAAAAGGCCAGCGACGAACTGACAGGACAATCCGGACATGCATGGCGAGGTACTACTGTACTACATTGAAGTGGTCAAGCTTCGGCCGGCGGTAGGTACGAGCTAGCTAGGCACGTTGCTTGCACGACTGCGTGGAGTTTGTAGGCGCAATTGTCGAACTGCACAGTACAGATAGATTAGTACTGCTGCTAGGATATATGTGGAAAACTGTGTGTTGTGTTAGTCAAAGGGAGCAGCACGTTTGGTTATTAAGAAGAAAAGAAAAGTGTTAGGATTTAATTAATCTGTAATTAGGAATAATCCTTGTTGTATTAACCGTGCGTGCGGACGCCCCTCTGAGGCAACCGTCGCGGCGGTTTCCTCACTCCCGATCGGACGCGTCCCTCTCTCGCGTCCGTTCCCCTTGTATAAATATGTTGATCATCAATGAAATAGACGAGAGTTCGATTCATTCGGTTCTCGTAGGAATTGACTCGCAACACGTTATCAGCACTTCGACTCTGCCGGGGAGCGAATTGTCCGAACTCGCCGGCAAACTCACCGGAAAAGGAAGAACGGAAGGGGAAAAACAACAATCAGTAAGATGCCTGCAGATTTCCTGCGATATTTTCTTCGTGTGCTTCACGAAGATGGTCGCCGGCCGTACCTGAGGCGCTCGTGCTGCCTGCCGCGCCCGCGGCGACGAACCGCTGGACGCCGGGCTACTACGCCGAGCATCGACTTCAGGCTGCGCCTTACCGCACCGACCGCCGCGCCGCGCGGCGTGCTGGCAAGGGCCAGCGCTAGTCGACGGCGGGGGGAGTGGAGCCCGGCGAGGCTTGGACTCGCGAACGGCCACTCCAACCGCGTCGTGCTTGGGACGCTGCTCTCAGGTGGATCTTCTTCCGAGGAGGAGGTTGGAGCGCCGGGGCCGTCTGCTCCTCGCCGTTGTAGCCGCCGGCGACGGCAGATGGTGGTGGCGGTGAGGTTTGTGGCCTCCGCCAGAAAAAAGGGGATCGGGGTAGCGAGCAGTTGCTCTGGAGGATGAAGACGAAACCGTCTCCTCACCTTATCCCGATCAGAAGGCGGCGCTGGGCTGGGCTTCGATCTGGGCCAAATGGCTAGATAGGCTACAGCCGAATTCAAAGAAGCAGCAGAAAAAAAGAGAGCAAAACAAAACAAAACAAAAAGTGGCCAGATCCATTGTACATTTGTACTGGCTGCGTTGTTTTGGCCTTGTAGTGCTTCTTTTTTTTCGTTTCTCTTTTCTGAGTTAGCTTTAAGCTTTTTCAGTTTTTGTGCAGAAGTATTTGTTAGTAGTTTCTAACATGTGACTATGTCAACATTTGTATGGGTGCAATGCTAATTGCTATATGTTGACAATGCTTGAAAATAATATGACTTATTTCAATTTTTGCATAACTTTGTTCACAACTAAAGGTCTACACCATAATGTGGTGATTACCTAGAATGTGTTTTAATCAACACAAGGTTGTGCAAAGTAACACGAGGGAAGGTCTACACTACCAAGTAGTGATTACCTCCATGTGTTCAGAGCAAAAAGCGAAAGCACACGGGTTATGGCATGAAGATAGCCATACGAGTGAGGTGTACGCCACTTGTGGAAATTACCTCGACCGTGTTCTACAAACGAAGATCTACGCCATGTTATGGTGATTATCTTTTTGTAGAAAGTTATATTTTGGGTCGTTTAGACTTCTCCTAGACCTTAATAAAGCATGTTATTACACACATAATTAATTTACTATCAAGTAAATTAATGCGCATGATTTTTCATGCAGGATATGAGTGACATATCCAAGAAAGATATATTGTGTGTTGTAATGTCATGAGACATATTATGTGAGCAAAAATGAAGGCATATAATTTTCGACATAGTGTCATAGGAACGGAATAATTTTCGTTCGGAACTATGATGTCTACACCATTGGTGACTACCTTCATGATGTTTTTCCAACTACTTGGAAATCTCATAGCATTTGTCATTGGTTGTGACTCTTGGGTCACATACTCGGGAGTGGAATCCAAGACATTGGTGGCGAGTATATCGCACATTATGCTGTGAAGAGAATTATGCAAAATACTTGCACAATTTGGTGATTACCTTCCATGCGTACACAACTTATGAGGTGTAATCATAGAAGTGAATTAAATTTCATGCACAACTGAGAGGTTAATGACATTTTGAGGTGTTTACCTTGATGTGTTATAAATAACATAAGGTTGTGGGGATTATGATCGGTGGAAACCCTCCATAAGTATGAGGCACCACTAGTTGGTTGACTACCTCCATGTGTTGTAGTGGATTAAAGGTTTATCCTTTTTGGAGTGACTATCTTTAATCTGAATATCTATGCCACATTGTGGTGTTTATATTTTAGTGGAAGGTTGCCCTATGGGTCACTACGAGTCACCATGATCATGATTATGCTTAGCCATAGCATTATCATCGGACTTAATTTACTTCAGGTACGTAAATGAATGCATGAATATTTCATGCAACATATGGCTGGCCTTTTTCGGAAGGAAATGCGATGTGATGACAAAAGGTGGGAGTAATTTTTGTAACATGGGGATCATGGACATTAATGATTTTGTCGACCCGTGGCCTTGTCGCCACAGAAACTCCACCTGCAGAGAATGTCATGGCTATTTATGCAGATTTGCATTTATGTGTCATCGCAATGATTCAGTTTTGAAACTGAGTATTTAACAGATGATGAATTTGTTTTCCTGTTGAGGCTCCATTGAAGATAGATATGTTGTCATAAGCATCATACGAATGGCTATTCATCGTATTCGGAATTTTAAGTCCCTGAGGCTTATAATTATGTTATCTATAAATCAACATGAAGTTGATAGTGTGTGATAAGGCAGTCTCGGATCTTGATCTGATTGTATGACCTTACTGCACTTTATGTTCTCCTATGATGGTAAAAGAAGTATCATCTTTATGTCAGTGTGAAAATATGATGAACTTCTTATGAAGAATCATCGGGTACAGCCAACGGGTGCTATACCCTTATCTAAAATTCATGCTGGTGCTTATAGTTATAAGCAAGTTAGTGGTTAAAGAACCATGAGGATTTGAACGTAAAGTGAATGCGATATGACATACAGAAATGGAGTGTACATCTCAAAAGGGAATGGATCATTAAGATCATTATACTACTAAATGTAGTATAATTTGTAACATCTTGTCCATGGGACATGATAGTTGAGAAAAAATTGAGTGTATGAATCAATTCATACTCAATATTGTTGCGTACACAATAATATTTCCTCCTTTACCAATTTCGGAAAATTATTGTTGATTCTGTTGGCCAGAATATTCCCGACAATCATTAGATTTTATGTACACTACACGTGGCATAGGGGAATTAATTTTAAGGCACTCTCACCTTAAAATTTGAAATTAACCACTCATTATTCTTGAACGCATTGAATAATGCGGAATATTCAACCATTGTGTGGGTTATGTTGGTACTTCATGGTATTCATAGACACATCTAGAAGATGGTCTTAGGTGTGGATCCTCCGCACAAAACCATGTGTTTACTGAATTAATTGCTCAAATTGACGAATTTGGAGCAAATTATCCTAAATATGGGATAGTTCCATTGGAATGGAAATGTTGTTGAATTTTATTCACGGACATTCAATGGTCATATTCAGTATGTTGTTGTACCTTCCCAAAATGGTGTGGCTGGATCTCTTATGAAAGAGAGTCAAATTGAATGGCCATCGTTACAGAATTGTGATTAGCCAACATTCGTTGGTAACATGCGGTCTCACACGCCGCATGTTTGGTCTAAATCAGATCAAATGCATATTATACTGCGTCCCTTTGCAGTTTGTACGTGGAAGTCAGTGAAATATTTCCCATCTGCGGTAATTCGGTTGTATACCGATATCACCACCCCGGCGTACATAAAGGGCCTTCACATATATTTGGGATCTATGTGAGGAATAACTGTGGTATGATTGTTATCCGTCAAATACCTTAACCCTAGCAAGGGAGTTATTTGCAGCCCGTGCGTTGATTGCTTTTGCAATAAGGACATTTTCTGGCATTAGGGGGAGAAATGTACCACATAGAATGCCAGGAAATGCATAAGAAATGTAGTAAACATTTTGTCCACGTACTTAAGAATCTGAACCACTGGTTCAGGTTATGAGAAATTTGCAATGTTTTGCAAATAATCTGCCATATATATTTACTGATGACAAAGGTGTCATTGAAATAAAGTACCAGAACGAGTGGAGGTACCTAATAAACCACTTGTGTCCCCAAATGAGAGCATGAGGGGGAGAATTCTGGACGCATGAGATTAAGTTCTCATGGGAGGAGATGTTCTCCTCAATCAGTAAATGTAGTTCAACCTCGGGTTGAAGGACACCTGACGGATGTGCATCATCCAGAGCCCATCACAGATGTGCACACAATTTAAGTGTTGGGACATCGAAACACCTTGACTCTGTTGTTGTGGGAAATAACAAGGAGTTAAGAGGCGCAATGAGAATTCCACAAATGATATTGATTCATGAGAATCGTATATGAAAAGTCTACATATGTCGACATAAGTTTCTTCTTGAGAATTGCTGAGATCCTTTTGGGCCCTGAACCAAAATCCATGGAGAGTGTTGTTTTGCACTTATGTTGGTTCAAATGAAAGGAAGCAATTAAGGAAGAGTAGCACTCACTCATCAAAAGAGAGGTGTTTACAATAGTAAAACCTGCTCCTCATAAGTATCTTCGGTAGGGAAGAGAAGTGATTTTTTCGTTCAGAAACGAAAATAGATGAGGTGGTGAAAAAGTGAGGCTTGTAGCACAAGGGTTTCCGCAGAGACCCAACATCGAATACGATGTAGCATACCTTTTTGGTATGAGTGGAATTATGTTTCGATACTGAATTGGCAGTACGGATCCATGCGGTTGATGTATGTAGTGGCTATATACTCACATGGATCACTAATTCAGATATAGAAGTCATTGAAAGGGCTTAATATTCTGAATCCAATGATAAATCGCAACATGTGTGTGTGAAGCTTCAGAAGTCATTCTATGACTTTGAAGATGTCGGAGAGTTGTGTGGTACAACCGACTAAGTGAGTTACTCCTTGATAAGGATTACTCTAATACTGATGATTGTTGATGTGTATTCATGAAGATATCCTGAATTGGATTTACATCATCTTAGTGATGTCGATGATCTTATAATCAATGTCTATAAAGGTCAAATGAGATACACACAATCATTTTAAGACGGATATTTGGGTCAAACCAAATGATGCTAAGTTTATAGCTTGAGCGTATTCCCTTGGGAATAAATGTATATCAGTCTTCATATATCCAGAAATATTGGAAAAGTTCAATATGGATATATCTTATCGAACACTATGGTCATATTATACATGACATGGGATACAATCCCATTCAGACCTAGGGGAGATGGTGAAGTGATAGTGGACCTGAAGTTCCATATCTGAATACCATCAGAACACTCATATATCTTGCAGAATACGTCAGGCCTGACATTATATTTGTTGGCAATTTATTTGAGAGTGCAATCCCCAAAGAAGGTATAAGATTTGTGTAAGGAATATTCTAGATATGTCCAAGGCACAAAAAGTTTTGATTAGTTCCATCCGGAAAATCAAGACTGGACCATGTTGTGAAATCTCGATAGTGACTAATTATGTGATCCCAATAGTGTCATATCAAAGACTGGATTTAATGGAAAAATATTCTGAGGAGAGCCTTCAGAATAGACTCTAAATGGGTCCTTCAAGTGACCATTCTGCAGTAATGAAGCATCACAAGATGTGTATGGCTTCGCGGAATGATTGGCCACATGTGAGATCATGTGGAGATTCGACAGAATCATCAAGATAATGTCACTTGTATTGTTTACGGGTTATATCCTCGTGAATTACAGAAGTGTAAGAGGATAATTTGCAAACAAACTATTGTGATATTCACAATGTCTCTACCAGCGTTTATATTCCAGAATTAGGTTCGTGGAATTGGTAGGGGACAACCTTGAGGTTTGCAAAGTTCAGGGGGAGTAAAATCCCTAGAAACCCTAGTGGCTACGCCCACTAATCATTCTGAGATAATTGCTTTGTACGAAGCATCACGGGAATGTGTATGGCTTCAAAGGATGATGAACTTTGTCCAGAGTTCAAGTGGGATCGGTTCATTGGAATGTCCCACCATTATCAATGAGATAATGTTGCTTGTATTGTACAAATGCAGACAGGTTATATTAAGAGTAATATTACAAAGCATATTGCTCCTAAGCTATTTTTCCCCATGAACTACAGAAGAATGGGGAAATAAGTATTTTGCAAACAAAGTCATGCGATAACCTCGCTGATTTGTTTACCAAGTCCTTCCAAGTTCTTTGTTCAATAAATATGTGAAGGGAATTGGTATGAGGAGACTTCGTGACTTGCAAAATTCAGGGGGAGAAATCTCCTAGGTTATAACTTGTTGAAGATCATGAGATTTTCGGTATTGCACTCTTTTCCTTTGTGAGTTTTCCTAAGGTTTCTCATGTAAGGTTTTTAATGAGGCAATAGTAGTACAAGCATGGACGATATATGTCGATTTCTCCTTATTTTCCTACAGGGTTTTTAGAAGGAGTTTTTCAGGGCATATTGTATATTTCTCCTCAATTTTTCCCACAGGGTTTTTGGAGGAGATGATTCCAAAGGATGATCAGTCGCAAGGACAAGCAAGGATTAGGGGGAGTGTTAGGATTTAATTAATCTGTAATTAGGAATAATCCTTGTTGTATTAACCGTGCGTGCGGACGCCCCTCTGAGGCAACCGTCGCGGCGGTTTCCCTCACTCCCGATCGGACGCGTCCCTCTCTCGCGTCCGTTTCCCTTGTATAAATATGTTGATCATTAATGAAATAGACAAGAGTTCGACTCATTCGGTTCTCGTAGGAATTGACTTGCAACAAAAAGGATGGTTTTCCGCCGAGGGAGACCCTCTCCGGAAAAGAGGAGGCATAGCAGCCGCGGACGCAACCTCGGAGGAAGCACCACCGCGACGGGCGGCGCTCCGGCGTCCCCGTCCGGCCAATCACGCACGGCCTCGCGTAGGGGTCGCTTTCGCTCTCGCCGTCCCCACCGAATCGGATCGCGCGGCCGGCTCCCTCGGGCGTCATGCAGTAGGAGTACCTCCGTGTAGGCGCCACGGGACATCCACGTTGCTTCCTTGGTTGGTTGGTTCCTAGTCCGGTCCCCGTGTCGTGTTTGTCAGCCAGGGTGACGGGTGCCATCTTCCTTGGAGATTAAGGTTAAGGAAAGGATGGACACTTGGATCGATGCTGCTGGCGAGCAAGTGCCTCCCCGCGTGTTTGGACTAGGAGCCCATTGCTGAGCTCACTGCTCACGGGGGTCAAGTAAACACTAAACAGCCAAGCGTTTTTTTTTTTTTGTAACTTTTGGTTCCCAAACTGACAAATTTTGGTTATTTCACTCACCATAAATTCTTTAATTATGTGTGGCATGTATGTTTTCCCCTTTCTGAAAAAAACATAACTTTGTTACAAGGGTTCATACATTGCAGACGTTGCCACTTGTATAGTGGTATGGTATCGTATCATGCATGCATGCATGCATGCGTACATACTTGTTCTGTGGCGGATATATCCGAAAACTTCTAAAAGCTAGGCAAGCATGCCTACGATTTCAAAATTTTCCCCGTTAAAATCGTTGTATTAAGTCACATGACGCAAGTCGCGGCGTTTTGTGGTGTTTCTTCAGAAAATCTCTACTAATAATATTCGTAGCTGCCGTGATGGTACGTCAGGTCGTGGTACGTCGCACGTGGTACGTCCGTGCTTTTCAGCCAACTCCGACAGGAATCAGAATCACTCCTGATTACGTTTACGTTTAAATTAAGCAGTTCGGATTGTTTACGTTTAAACTAGGACCGGTGGTTGTGGTACGTCGCGGCATCCATCGGTAAAAGACCACCACGCGGGGCAACATGCGTACGTAATCAGCGATGCCGGCACCTCCGGCCCGGCGCCCGGCTGCTCGTCCGTCACGGCAGTACTCCGGACCAGCGCGACCGCCGCTCAACGCGCCTTTTCTTTGGCCCGTCGCCGAACGCAAATACACATGCAAATTGCCCGCTCGACCCATGCGCCTGGAGCCCTTTGGAAGGAATCGGAAAGGGAGCAGCAGCAGCTCGTGCCATGGCCAACCCGTCATTTAGGAAGGACCACGAGTCGTCCCAGTTGTTAGGAGCACATATGAGATATGCAGCGAAACGCATGTCCAACAGATCTGTTTATCGTCCCATTCGTTTCAACCAAATAATCCATCCATCAACCTGATGGCACAGATGCAAATGTTAGACCATGCGTCCCAAGCAAATACTCCGTCCACCAGGCTGATCATACAGATGCAAAGGCATGCTTGGTGATGGTCTGCATATTACTTGTTTCGCTTGGGTCCAACTGGTTTACCAAATAATGATCTATGATCTACCTAACATCAGTGTCTATATTCTTAATTCAATCCTGCCATTGTAAGATTTATTTGTCCGTTTACAAAAGATTGATCCCTCGTACTGAAAGTTCGCAAGTTTATGTTTGTATGTTAAGGTATAGTGTTTAAACTGTCATATCAGTTCAAAGATTGAGCTATTCATGTGACTTTTAAGTCTCAAGTTAATTGCAGTCACCTGCCACATTATTATTAACTATTAATTATATTTTTAATAATATTTTCATGAAGAAAACCAGTTTTTTTTACTGAATAGCGGAAAATTACATTTAATCAAATAAGGATCTTACCTGGCGTCTTCCCTAAACAATATCTAACCTGACGCCCCCCGCCATGCCAACGAGAATTTACTTTGTGCGTCTCCATGTCAAATAATTTATCTCACCCGTCGTTGCAACGGGCATTTAGCTAGTAGTAATAAAATTTGTAACAAGCGTTTACAACCCACGGTTACAATAGTAACTTGTCATACCTACACTTTTGTTGAGGAGAGAAAGCCCTACGTCCGAGTGGAGATTTCGTGCTCCCAAACTCTAGTGATCTCACTTTAACTTAACTTGCACAAGAACTTTTCATGAGGTGCCCCATCCTACTACTACTCTCATCCAAATGGACTTGATATCCCTGTGACTAGCTAGTTTTTACGTTGGCTCATCAAGCCTATCAGGATTATTAGATATGAAACCCTTTTGCAAGAACTTCCTCATCATAGTACTACTTTCGCCCAAATGAGTTCAAGTGATCTCATTTTTTTTTCAAAAAATCAAAACCTATATTTAAACGCTTCAAAAAAATCTGAAAAAGTCATGCATATTCTCAATTATATATCCTAAAATGGTACAAAATCTCAAAGCAAAATACTTTGCGTTTTGAGCTACACAAAAAATCACAAATGTACAAACTGATTATATGAACAATGTGTAGTTTCAAATCTTTAAATTTTGTCATTTTTGTGTAACCCATATTATAAAATATTTCTCACTGTAATCTTGCACGCTTATAGTATACATTATTGACAACAAGCGGTAATTTTTTTCATTTTTTAAACTTCTAAATGTATTTAAAATCGTGGGATCACCGGAACTCGGGAGTTAAAAGGACTTTTCGCCTGCATTGATTGTATCATGAGTATGTCGCCTACACCTACTAAGTAATACCACCTTTGTCTCAAAATATAATATGTTCTGGTAGATCGAAATAGCCTTGCCACAACGTTTTATAGTTTGGACAGATCGTGCAATTCACTCTAAAATAATTGGCACATTAAACATCCAGTCAGAATATGAGCACTGAACAAAGTTGTTACCATGCTAATTTTCCGTCAATAAACCTTAGTTCATCGAGGGAAAGACATGTGCCATCATATAAAAGAGGGTTATCGGTATATATATTACCGTAAACAAATATTTTTTTAAAGCACGTAGAAACCTGATTTAGAATTTGCTATGTATCAGCTGACCATGTTTAGCATTAGATAGAGTTCCTCTCATCTCTTTCTTTGCAGGTAACCTCAATTTTTCAGTCAGATGATTCTTAGAACTAGTCGATCGGTTAAAAGTAGTGAAACCGTAGAATATATTTGAATATGAATATCCGTCCTGCAATTTTATATTTTGTAACCTATTTCCTCCATCTTATCATATTAGATGTTATTATAACCAAAATCTGCTATTTGGGTTGCAGATTTTGGTTATAATTACATGGGACTGATCGTAGGAGTAGGATAATCTTCCAAGCTTCTGGTTGCTTAATTAAGCCGTATGTAACGCGCAATCAAGAAAGTATCTAGTATAATTTCTGTGGAGGCAAGAGTATTAGACTTGGAGTGATTCGCATTGTCCAAGCTAACTCTCTAGTCTCTACACGGCCATTGCTTACGGAAAGAAACTCTTCTTCAGTTTATTCTAAGCGCGCGTCGCCATCCCGTAGCGAAGATGTGGATGGGTGATGTGTGAGGTATAACTCTAGTCTCACCTGCACCGCTCCTTGGAATACAAATCTGCATCCGGCAGCGTTCGTCCCGGCCGCGCGCGCCATCGAATCGACGCCGCAGCTTTCAGGACGAAAACGACGACCAGCTCGCCGCCGTCACCAGAGGCGGAGTAGGTGTTTCGAGACTGGACGGGTCTCAAACAGGTTGCTGTCAATCGAGCCCTCGAGGACAAGAATGTCACCGCCAATTTCAGTTTTGATTCTCTGGCACATTTATTTTTTACAAAGAAATTAAGATATGTTCTCTCCTGGCTCCTGTCCATTCCAACAGTTGATCGATGCAGAGAGTCTTCGACTGGCGATTTTGGCATCCGTTTTCCTTCACTGGTTTTGAATCGACAGATAAACAACACTGCCGACTTGGGTTAAACCCTAGTAAACCTTAATGATCTTCCTGCCAAAGGCTCATGTTTATTTAGGAATATATGCTTACACTTTAACCAAACAGCATGGGTACCTCGGTACCTCCATAGTGTTGCTGTAAGGAATTGCGCTGCATTTGGATTCTCTCGCGACATCGTCTGTCATCTGGAAGCGACCCGCTACATATGTCTTTTAATTCCACTTCATGAAATTCCGTAATGCAGTTGGCGAAAAGTGAAACTCCGGTATCTATTCGATCTAGGCTAGTGCTAATGCATGTCCACACTCCACACACGTCTAGCAAGCTTTCTGCGCCTTTCTCCAGCGGATCAGGGCGAGCTTTGCAGCTGGAATTGCATCTGGACACGCCGGAAAGCGTAGAATGGAATCGAAGCCTCTCCTAAACAGACTCCAGAGATTTGCTCCTAGATTTATGCCTACGCTGCCACAGCAAAACAGTAGCTTTAAGGCATTCAATGGACTGAATCATTCCCAAACCATAGACAAGAGAATGGAAAGACATGCTTACGACGATGGATTGCCTTAACCTGGTCTGTTTGAAGAATCATCAATATCAATCAATCGTACGTATTCAAATTAAAATTGCTATATTCGTACTGACGATGAGCGTGTTTTGTATCAGAGCGAGAGAGAATGCTATGCGCTGCAGTCTCGCTTCAAGAAGCGACCTTTGAATCTTACATGTTAAGGAATCAACAAGTCTGAAATTATCATCTTTGGATAGCAAGAACTATCAGGCCTCTCCAAGAAATATTGGCCAAGATGACCCTACTGCCCAATACAAGCCGTTCCTGGTGAAAAGTGCTACAGGGAAGAGGCACATAAGACAACCTCAGCTGCTACAAGTTGACAGAAAATAGCGCACATTGTTTAATTCATGGAAGCCTTTGACAGGAAGAGTAAGACATATACTTTCTCCAAAAAAGATTCCACTCAAAAGTAAATTAAAAAGAGATCAACTAGCACTGGAAGATGGTGTCATTGGAATTTGGAGGCAGGGAAGTGGCGAAGGCACTTTTTTTTAAAGGACAGGCAACAAAGTGTTGCTGTCATCGCATTAAGAATGGGAGATAATTTTTACAACCGCAGTTACATACGGCCGAGCCGTCCGCACACACCACACACTGACTACTCCTCACCAAAGCCTGCTCTTTTACTACCTAGCACCCACAACACCAGTTCATTACAAACTTTGCTAACAAGGTAGTTCATGTCTGCTGCCGATCCTTCAAAGACCCTGGCATTTCTTTCCAGCCAGAGGACTCTCATCCCCGCAATGATAAGTGTGGCTGTGTCCTTCCTTTGCTTCTTCCCTAAAGGCCTCAGGATTTTCACCCACCATTCTCTAATGGTTATCTGGCTCGACGGTGTTATATCAGGGTGTTGTGTTTCTTGGCAGAGTCTAAACCAGAAGGTTCTTGCAAAAGAGCAGTTTATCAGCAGATGACTCAGAGTTTCTGGTTCTTGATCACACATGAGGCATTTCCCAGGGGCCTGCAGTCCGCGTTTTCCAAGCCTGTCAGCCGTCCAACATCGATTTCTCATCACTAGCCAGGAGAAGAACTTTTCCTTCGGTGGTGCTCTGCTCGACCACAACGCCTTTGCATAGTCAGCTTCACAACAACCCAGGAAGAAGGCATTGTAAGCTGTCTTCGCCGTGTACATGCCATTTGTGGACAGACGCCATCGGAAGTTGTCATCCTCCGCCGAGAGTGGTAGTGGCGAAGGCACTCACTCCATACGACAATCTGCCTGCCGTAAGCAAAGTATTTTGTCAGGATAACAACGCCGTGACGAGTTATCAAGATCGTCGGCGAAAAGTTCACTATAATACACTGCTGGATTATATGTTTAGTGATGCTGATGCGACAGATGTCGCCGTTACTTTTGCAAACAGTTTTTATGTGTTGGTGTTGGCTAATGTTACGTCGTTACCTTAGTCTTATCTACTTAGATATATGTACAGCCGAATGAGACGAGACATCTATCTTCAACGAGTGTGAGGGGCCTACCGCATGAGAAAGTAATTTGCATCATCGTCATGGAGTATCCACGTGAAAAATTCCGAATTGGGATCGTGCTACAGTTATTCTATGACTAATCTAAAGTTGTTGGGTCGAACTTACTTTATTTGTCTATTCTTGTCCTCGGTGCTGAACATTTGACTTCTTTATTTGCATAACTTGCTTTTGTCTGGGAAAGCAATTTCTTCAGCTTCGACAGTTTTAGGAAAATAAAATCGCCTGCCATTTTTGGAGGGACTTTCTGCAGAGCCTTGGGAGGGCTTTCACCGAAGAGAAGGAAGAAGTGTGTGCTGCCATTTTTCGAATGACGGTGGACAAGACTCTGAGCCCTGAATGGTTTTTTGGGGACGTTCTTCAAAGTTTTTTGGGGAACAACGAAGAGTGACAATATCGTTCTCAACCCAAAAAGGGATGCGGTTCTCGGACGTCCAAATAGCTTTGAGTCGTTTAAGTTCGCCAATATCGTTCTCAACCCAAAAAGGGAAGGAGCCAACAAGATGGCAAACTATAGGCCAGTCATGCCATCACAAAGATTGTGGCTAAGATGTTGCTTCAATGCTAGCTCTATTCATGAATCGCTAATTTCAAATTATATATTGCTTTCATTAGGAAGAGGGCATACATGATAACTTCTTGTACTTCCGAAAAATCACGCACGCCGCCTCCACCGGACAAACACAAAAACTCGCCTCCGTAAGCTCGATTTTGAAAAAAAATCATTTGACACGTGTCCAATTAACGTTGGGGCAGGCCCAGCTATGGTCCTCGAGTTGTACAAACAAGGGTAATATTCAGCTGCCCAACTTTTCTACAAGTATAGTCTCACCATCACCACTTGGTGAACAATTTTGAGCTAGCTCGGACGTTTCACGAAATCAACCCCAATCTAGGGAACACTACACAATTTGTGGAGGATTTACGGAACACCGCAGAACAGGTAGTAAGTAGGTTGCGGAAGCAAATGTTCAAACTCGTTGTAAGGACATTTGCTTTGGGGCAAGTTAGTTTTATTGTAGAAAATATAAATCACGCAGAAAGTCATTACTGAGGAGGCTGGATCACCCTTGGTTCCTTCACATATATCATTTGTACATGTAACAAGACCGAAACAACCACCATTTCTTGATATAGGGCAGGAACATCTGATGGTTGTTGATGCCACAGAGGTATTCTGGTTTTGCAATGCTGTTCTGTTGTAAACTGGAGAAATGTATTGCTGATCACGGGAGGCAATGCTACATTTGCATCCAGGTTCATATGTTTTTTTGTGCTTTTGTGTTTTAGTTATCTCTAAATACAAATGCCTCTCATGTGTAGGCCATCTGACTGCCGTTTATATGCAACACATAACAATGCAGAAGATGTGCACAACATAAGATCAAGTGACTATAATACTAGAGCATTAATAACCTACCTGAGGTATATCTTGCTTTAAAGATATTGTAACTACTAGCTTTTACTACACAGCACATGTTTCTGTTTGCAGACCTATTCGTTGTATTAGATATCTCCCTCCGCCATAATTAAGTGTCGCAGTTTTGAACTAACCCCATCTGAAAACTGCGGAACTTATGTTGGATCGGAATTGGTGGGAGTAGTTTTAATAAAATACTGGTCAATTTGAACTATTAATAGTAATTGTTTTTTCTGCCACTGTTGATACTGCGGCTGATGCTTATTATATATGTAGATTCTGGATATAGCTGCTCAGGATACAGCAATGTTAAGAGATGTTTCCTATATCTTGTGCTATTTCATATTAAAATCTTCATTCTATTTTTGGGCCCCCTGTACATATTTCTACATATAGAAGAGCACCTTCACAAACTGACCAGAATTACCATTATATTACGATGTACATGCGGTTTAAACACCAAAATGGGACTAGAAATGGTATACTAACAATTGTCCCCTATAAATTAGCTGCTTTGTCCAGTGTTATTTTTAGACGAAATTTATCTTTTATTAGTTATAACCATTTTTTGGACTTTCTTTCTGCAGCACAAGTAGAGGCCATGATGTTTTAATCTAATACTGTAAGATGAAAGGAAGGCGGGTGGAGGAGGCAGTGTGACAGAGTATGACAGTATGAGGAGCTCGATACGGCTCTCTCCATGGTCTCGTGCCCCTGGTGAGTTTCTGCTCCTTGACCTCCTCCTGTCCACAGCCCTCCAAATCTACACTTGGTACATGTTTGCAGAAGTACTTTATCGATTGCTGCAAAATTGCTCTCTTCCCTGACATGATTCTCCAAAGTCAAACAGCGTAGTATTTTGCCGCCAATAAAGAAGCTCGTCCCCTCCAATTTTATTTGCACGAAACTGGTAATAACGCACCTTTTCGCCCAATGTCAGACTAATATCTAAGTTTCTGTTAACGATTTTTCCTTCCGTTCTGTGTCGACTGGTGTATGTATTTCCAGTTTATGTATGCTCGTTGCTTGAGATAAAAATGCAAGTAGAAATGACAGTGTTTGGAAACGTTCCAGAATTGCTATTTTGTGGGACTGTGGAGGGCAGTGCTGCGGTGCGAACGTTTTCATGTCATCATCACTGAGTATCCACAAGCTGAAGTAGTTTTATGGTGTATGTATTTCCAGTTTATGTATGTGTTAGACGTATACGTGTAGGACACGTCTACCCAGTCGAAATAAAGGAGGAATAGATTAGTTTAGATTATTTCCATAATTGTAATATCTTTACTTGGCAACCAAGCGACCTCCTTATAATATATAATCCCATCAAGGGATTCAATCAATTTAAGTGTAACAATTGCAATTGTCTTCAGTATGCTCCTTCCTGCTAACAGTGCGGAAGAACATTTGACTTTCTTAATGACATTAACGAGCATTCTTCGTCAAAGAAATAAGGCTTCAGAAGTTACAGGCATGGAGTTGAAGCGAAAAAGAGATTTACAAGGTCATATGGCGCCAAGGAGAAATCTGAGCCGTCCGTTTCGTCCATCCGACAGCGCCAAGGAGTTGGAGCCTCTGTAACCTGAAATTGACGAGGTCGGAGACCTGCCCAGCCCAACAATGTAAGGAGCCTGTTGTAGATCGATCGCTGGTCGTTGCATTTACCTCTGCTGTTAGGATTAACCCCGGCGTGCTGATCCGTGTGCGTATGTGATCCGTGGTTTTAGCGTTTGTTTTGTGTCTAAACCGGATAAGTACGTACGCCGAGTAGGCGTCGTTGTTGCGCATGGAGTTCTACGCCGAGTTGGACGCTGGGTTCGTTACCGAGTCGGACTGGAGTCTGGTCTCCTGGCCGCGTATAAAGATGGATCTACCAGTATCAATCATCTAGCAAGCTTCTCAACCTTCGATCAATTTGCTGCACGTACGGATTTCTCGGCCTAAAGAATTTCGGTGAGATCGGCAAGCCAGCGGCAGCGCCAACATGACGACGAGGATGAAGGTGCGTGCCATGGACGGGTTACAGCAAATCCAGCAAACCCTGAGCGAGATCGACAGGCGAATCCCCAACGCCCTCCGCGCCGCGTTCCACATCGGCTACCGTGTTGTCGAGGGCGATGACATCGACGGCTTCGTCGCCACCGTTCTGCCGCCGCCTATATCGGAGCTGGATTGCCACCACCACCACCGCACGGAGCTCGATGAGCTGCCATTCGCGCGGGAGGACGTCCCCGAGGACGACGCGTCGACCAGGAGGGCTCTCAGGATGGACTGTGCGTCCTGCTACGTGCCGAAGCCGGTCAGCGACCACGACGCCCATTTCGGGGTTGCCGACCTTGGCGTCATCGGCGTGGCGGACGGCGTCGGCAGCTACCGCGAGCTAGGCGTCGACCCGGGCGCGTTCTCTCGGAGCCTCATGGAGATCGCCCGCCGCAAGAAGCCGCTGCCGCCCGGCGAGCCCATCTGCCCCTACATGCTGCTCGAGCACGCGTACGACGAGACGGTCAAGTCGAACACGCCCGGGGCCTCCACGGCGGTGGTCATCTCCCTCGTCGGCGACAAGCTCCGGTGGGCCAACCTGGGCGACAGCGGTTTCGCGGTGCTCCGCGGCGGCACGGTCGTGCACCGCTCGCGGCCGCAGTACCGCCGCGACGGCTGCCCGTTCCAGCTGGCCGCTAAGGGAGGTTGGAGCGTCGCCGAGGCGGAGGTGGGCGAGACGGCCGTGAGGGAGGGAGACGTCGTGGTGGTCGGCACGGACGGGCTGTTCGACAACATGTTCGACGCGGAGCTGGAGCGCGTCGTGCGGATGGGCGCCGCGCTGGCCTTCTCGCCCAAGAACATGGCGGACGTCATCGCCGGCGTCGCCTTCGAGGTGTCGCTGAGCGGGTCGAAGGACTCGCCGCACAGCGTGGCCCAGCGGAAGCGTCATGGGGGCGCACGGCGCGGCGGGAAGCCGGATGACATTACCGTCGTCGTCGCGTTCATCACATCCACGGCTGATCAGCTAGCGGGCGTGGATAAGACTGCAGATGATGGTGTGACTTCCAATTGGATGGATGAAGTTAGGAGGAAGAAGATGGCACGCGAGCAGATCCGACTGGTACGAGATGCGGCGTCGCGCCTTCCGATGGTGCGAGCCCGGATTGGTGCTCCCGCCTGTCGCGCACGCGCGCTGGACCGCAGCAGGCCTGCTCCGAGAAGCGCATCGGCTGATCGCGCGCGCCGGTCCGCAGCGCGGAGGTACTAGCAGCCTAGTGAACGAACAAGGAGGCACACGTCTACTATAGACATTGGCCATGGCCGGAATGGCGGCATGTGTGCTTTATCACTCTCCAGTTGATTTGGTCACTGTAAAGACCATTACATGATAAAGCTTCTGCCATTCTGCTAAAAGAATAACATCGTATATGTTTTGGGAAAAAATGTGCATATAGAAAGGACAATTCAAATAAACTTACAACACTTGTATAATTAACAACCAGGTCAACCTACTCTCGTCCATCTCCATGAGCTGCCTACATTTCTGAATTATCTTCCACCAGAACAAGAAATTGCCCCCATTGTCATCTAGCCGAGAGCACACTGGACATCATCTATCCAATTCGCATCCTCCTTTTGATGTTTATTCGCATGGCTAGCCTGTTATGCCGAACCTGCCACAAGAAGTGCTTAATCTTTTGCAGGGACCAGTCTGGACAAGATGCTCTCCTACCTGAAAACATATGTTCGTAGTACTTCACTTGAGGCTGAACCAGTTTGCCAATATACTCTGCGCATTTGCCTCATCTTTCACACACTTTGTATGCTTTTAACCGTGAAAACTCCCTGGAAATCGAAGAGCTTTGCTGATCTTTTCTCACGGGTGTGGCTAGTGGCTAAGATGGCTTTGACATTCTCAACTGATAGTTGATCAGCAACTGATCTTGTATACAACCTAATACTCTCTCCGTTCGGATTTAATTGACGCGGGGGGGGGGGGGGGGGGGGGGTCAAATTTTGAACTACGCTACAATTTACAGGGAACCCCTGCGTATTTTCAAATTCTAAAAAATAGAACACATCTGGCACGCAGCTCGCGCGTGAAGAATCTGTCGCCGGCCAGGCTCCAGGCCGGTGGAGCTCCTGCCGCCGGCCTGTACCTGCTCCTTCTCCCCTTCCCATGGACTTCTCCTGCTCGTGCAGCTTCTCCCCTGCCAGCGTCTTGCTCCTGCTCCTTCTCCCCTGCGGCCGGCCTGCTGCTGTAGCTTCTCCCCTGCCGCCGCGTGACGCCTCCCCGAGCATACCAGTAGCTCCGCCTCGCCGAAAGCTACTCCCTCCTCGAGTCTCGCTTGCCGGGAAGATTTGGATCGACGGAATCGACTCTGTCTCCTCCAACTCCGGCCGTCGCTTCCCGGGTGGAGCTCGACGCCGTCGCGCCTCCTCAGGCATCCCCGAGCCTCTAAACAGATTCAGGATGATGATGTCTCAAAAAAGACAAGGAGCTCATTGCTAGCCTACTCAATACAAGCCTAAGCACTGTTGACAGAGTATGGAAAAGAGCAAATCAGCAGATTGCACAAGGGGAGGAGGTTGATGTCTCAAACCAAAAGAAAGGTAAAGTTGGCCGTAAGCGGAAAGATTTGGATCTGTCGAGGATGGTGACAATCCCATTGAACAGAAGGAGGACATTGCGAGGTCTGTCTAGGGCATTGGGTGTAAGCTGCACGACCTTACACTCAAGGTTCGAGTGGGATGAGTTGAGACGTCACAGCAACAAGTTGAGGCCCCACATGAAGCTATCCAACATTATAAAGAGATTGAGATGGTGCTTGTCTATGTGTGAAGAGAATTGGCCTTTCACACGGGAATTAGACGACATAGCCTACATGGACGAGAAGTGGTTCAACCTGACTGGGGAGGTGAACAACTACTATTTGCTTCCCGAAGAACCTGACCCCGGCGCACCTTGCATCATAGGGATAGCATCGCCAAGGTGATGTTTCTCGCTGCCGTGGCTAAACCAAGATACGGCGAAGGCGGTGAGGTCACGTTTGATGGAAAGCTCGGCATTTGGGCTTTTGTCACAGAGTCTCCCGCTCAAAGAACGAGTCAATATAGAGATAAAGGGACGCTCGAGCTCAAATCAATGAAAGTTACACGAGATGTAATGAGGTACTATATGTGTGAGAAACTTGTTCCTGCGATCCAAGAGCGTTGGCCCGACGAAGATGAAGGATGAACCATCTATATCCAGCAAGATAATGCCACACCACATATTCTTAGAACAGACTGATTTGGATATTAAGTTGATTCAACAGCCTCCAAACAGCCTCGACATGAATATTCTTGATCTCTGCTTATTCAGGTCTCTCCAGTCCCACACCGATTGCAGAGCACCTCAAAGCATCAGGAAACTGATAGAAGGGGTGGAGGAGGAATATTGGAAGAGTTAAATACATTCACGGTACTGTACTTTAGGTGAAAGCACAATACGGTGCCTCTACTCAGCAATACGCTCAATACGGTACCTGTACTCAACTTGGGGTGATTATACGGTCCCTGATTCAACGTAGAGCTCTGTATTTGAGCCTTTTTTGACTGGTCAACCAGTGGGTCCCACATGGCAGCTTAATTAGAATATATATAAAAAATAAAAATCCCCGCTGCATCCTCTGTCGTCCTCGTCCAGCACCCTGCGCTCACGCCGCTGCTTCCCCGCGTGGGTGCTGGCCGTGCGGAGTCTCTGCGTCGCCATGAATCGCGGACATCCAAGGCGATGTAAGCCCCTCCATGGCGGCCGAGCTGGCCGCTGGGCCCGGACGCCGAGTACACCAGCTGCGACGGCACCGATGAGGCCCAGATCGCGGCCTCGGTGGACCTCTCCGTCGCACGCCACGGCTGGCTGGACAGCCTTTACAGCAACGCCGGCATATCCGGGTTCGCGGCGCCGGCGCCATGGCCGCCGTCGAACTCGCCGACTTCGACCACATTATGGCGGCCAACACGCGGTCAACGGCGGCTGGCTTCAAGAGTGCCGCGCGCCACGGCTAGCTAGACAGCCTCTACAGCAACGCCGGCAACTCCGGGTCCACGGCGCCGGCGGCATGGCCGCCGTCAAGCTCGGCGACTTCGACCGCATCGTGGCGGCCAACACGCGGTCCACGGTGGCTGGCGTCAAGCACGCCGTGTGCCACGGCCCGCTGGATAGCCTCTACAGCAACCTCTGGGTCCGCGGCGCCCACGCCATGGCCGCCGTCGACCTCGGCGTGGAGCACCACGGGCATGCTCTTCCGGATCGCCGCGCTCCCGTGCAGCCTCTCGAAGGCGACGATTGTGGGCGTGGTGTGGCTGGTAGCGGAGGAGCTGGCGCGCGCCGGCGTGTGTGTGCATGCCATCGCGTTGCCGCTTCTGGTCCGGTCGCCCGCGAACTGGAAGGCGCGCACCTCCGCGTGCTTCTACGACTAGTCCGAGGTGAGTTCCTGGAGCGACAGCACCTTCCTGGAGGGATTTTTCGATTTTTTATATTTTTATTGAGCTGCCATGTGGGACCCACTGGTTGACCAGTCAACAAAATTTTAAGTACGCAGCTCTACATTGAATCAGGGACCGTATAATCACCGCAAGTTGAGTACAGGTACCGTATTGAGCGTATTACTGAGTAGAGGTACCGTATCGTTCTTTGACCTAAAGTACAGGTACCGTGAGTGTATTTAACTCATATTGGAACTACCCGGTTAATAAGCTAGCAAGAAGCTTCGTGACGCTGCAGTTATGCATCCGAGAGGTTATGAGAAATAAAGGAGGAATAGACTACCCCATCCCTCACATGAACAAGGAGCGCCGACAGGCAGAAGGACAGCTTCCTATCGCTCTATCTATCGACCATGAGTTAGTTGAACAGACTATAGCCTTTATAGAAGAGGCAGAAGCAACCTTAGCAGCAGGAAAAGAGAATCAGCAGCCTTCAAGCAGCAGGAAGAGAGCAGCAGCAGCAGAAACACCCTCTGAGCTTCAGCAAACCCCAAGCAGCAGGAAAAGAGAATCAGCAGCCTTCAAGCAACAACAACACCCTTAGTACCAGCAGCCTCCAAGCAGCAGGAAAAGAGCAGCAGCCTTCAAGCAGCAAGAAAAGAGCACCAGCAGCAAGAAAAGAGCAGCAGCCTTCAAGCAGCAAGAAAAGAGCACCAGCAGCCTCCAAGCAGCAGGAAAAGAGCAGCAACCTTCAAGCAGCAAGAAAAGAGCACCAGCAGCCTCCCCGCAGCAGGAAAAGAGCAGCAGCCTCCCCGCAGCAAGAAAAGAGCACCAACAGCCTCCAAGCAGCAGGATAAAAGCACGTGAGGATAGAAGCACAGGATGATACTCCATACAGTTCAGGAGTAGAAGCAACAGCTACGGCAACTACAGATAAACATGAGGATAATTTTGTGTAAACTAATTGTGCAAAATATATTGCCCAAGTTGAACTCCATATAGTTCAGTAAACAAAAATATATTCATGTGTTGATCCTACTTTAAATCCATTCATGTGTTGACTACAGCAGGTCTATGGAAGCTGTGTTCTTAAATTACACCAATATTTTCTGTTTCTATAGAAGCACACTGAAAATATGAAATACCAGAATCCAATTTTATTTAACACAAGGAATAATCATGATCAAATGCTTCCAAGAAAATTCAGGTTATATTGTGTATTCTGAAGGCAACGATGGATTGAAGCCGAATGGTAGCCTTCATCTGTTCTCAGATTATTACAGTGTACAGTAGCCTATTGATCCTGGAGTAGTTCTTGACTAGCACTAGTGCGTATCAAGTTACAGTTAGTGACCAGACAATCTAGTGGAATGACACAAAAAAAATTCAGCACACTTCCATGACAACATACAGAACCACTACTCCAGGCTATAAGAATATACTTTGAGTACCATACAGAATTGAGTGAGTAATTTTCCATTTGTTTCCAACAAATGAAAAATAGTGAAATCGTGAATGGAGCTGAGCAAGAAAAAGAGATCTTTTTTCCTCACCTTGGGAGAAGAAGAGTCCCGCCATGATGGTGCCCCGCCGCCGTGTGAGAGTCCGAGAGAGGAGGGTGGCCCGCCTCTGTTCACTGGGTCGTAGCCGGCGGCGTCGGAGAGCAGATCGTGGCCGGGCCATGGTTGACGACAAGCAGCTCGGCTCCCGCTGCTCCGGTTCTAGACAAGCTGCGTGTGTAGGTTGAAATAGAGCTTTTCCTCGCAGTCGGAGGGAAGATCGAGCAGCGCTTCTCGCAGATCAACCACCATCTTGTCGCCCAGCTACCACCAGTGGTGGCGCAAAATCTGACTTGAGATGATGGGGAACGAAGCGGCGGCAGCGCGGCGTGGTTCGGGGGAGGAAGGCAGCATGGGGCGGGGGAGGAAGGTGGCATGGGGCGGGGAGGCATGGGCGCAGTGTGGCGCGGCGTTTGCCGGGAGGACGGAGACGGTGAGCGACTGAGCTCTGTCGGGAGAACGAAGAGGGTGAGGGAGTGAGGACTGCGGGATTGGTCAGAAAAATAGGAGGACAAATTTGCAAAAATGCCAGCGCGTCAATTAAATCCGAACGGAGGGAGTACAAGGTACTGAGTATTTATTCAAGTTGAATCACAACATACAATAAAGTTATCGAAAGAAAGAGAGGCGGCGACCTAGGGTTTCAACCCTAGCCATCGCCGCCGGCGCCATCTGCATCTTCATCGTCGCCTTCATCTAAGAATTGACGGGTCCTCACCTCCTCTAGGTGCCGCTCTGGCACTAGGAGGGGTGGGGACCTCGGACCTGCGCAGGGCGCTATACAAATGTCCTTAATGTTAGAGCTTGGTTTTGGTTGTTGCCTTCTTCGTCAATGGAGATGGCATCGTCTGCAATAAGTGATCTTCCGCGCTTCGTTCGTCGGCGAGATCTCCTTCCGACGTCAATGGTGGCTTTGGAAGATCAAGTTTGTCTAGGTATGGTTCTTCAGATCTTGCTTTGCCAGATCAATCTTGGATTGTTTCTCATGGTTGCCGCGATGAGGTTTGTCCTCGCATTATCTATCCCGACTACTACGTCTTCGGCAATGGTGATTCGTTCTCTCGGCTCCCAACTACGTCGATAAAGTGGCTCGGTTATTTGTCCCTGAAATATCAGTGGTGGTGCTCTTGCCGATTTTGCTTGATTAATTTAATGGCCGCGTGCGTGCACAAAGTCTTGGCATTGCGGCTCAAAATTAAAAGGGGAGAATCTTCGTTGGTATTCACAGGTGGTTTGGTGTTTTCGGCGTTGTTTTACGGCTGCCTTCAGAAAAGTACAAGATTGTGTCATGGAAGAAGAAAGGGTTTGAAGATCTCATAAATTTACTCGTCTCTTTTGGTATTGTTTTTGTAATCGATATAATCGTGTACTCTTTGTTTGTTTAATATATATGAAAAAATTCAAAAAAAAAATACTGAGTATTTATTCAGTCTGTAGGATCCAAAGCTTGTATACAGGCTGGATTTACCAACTCTGCCAGGTTTTACCAACAATCGCAGATCAATCAATGATTGCACTATACTCGCCACTCAGCCTCTTCACAATATCGTGGAGGCCAACCTTTTCTGTTGCGGTAGGCTCGTCCGGGTCTAATCTGCCGACAACGTGAAGCAGCGTTCCCGACGAAAAGCTCACGCATGTTGCAGGAAGGGCTCACGCGTCTAGATCCCCTGTTGATACGAAGTAGAGGTGAAATTATTAAGACCAATCTGTTGTGATCTAACCCCGCTTGGGGCTCTGCAGTCTCTAACCTACGTGAATAATCCTCTCAAAAAAAAATAACCTACGTGAATAACAATCTTTCCTACGAGTATCTTTTCTTCAGAACTCATAGCATGATGGAATTTTATGACTGTAGCTCGACGCACAGCTTCAATATAGCATGATCGCATCTACTCGTGGTGGCATTTTACTCGCTTGGCAGTCCAGTCCGCATTTGTCGCGGTCTCCAACCCTCACCTGACGACTAATGCGCTCACCGCTAGCATCTCCATCGGTGGTGAGTAGGCATGGTGGTTCACGGGGGTTTACGGCCCTCAGGGCGTGGACGCTAAGAGGGCCTTCCTGCTGGAGCTTCAGGATATTAGGGACCTGCATGCAGGGCCGTGGATGGTGGCAGGTGACTTCAACTCATCGTCGACCCGGAGGATAAAAACCAGGGTGTCCTCCACCGGGCCATGATGGGCAGCTTCCGGCGCACATTGTCTAGGATGGAGTTGAAGGAGGTCTACCTTAATGGCCGCAGATTCACGTGGTCTAATGAGCGTCAGCGACCGACCATGGAGAAGCTGGATAGGGTCTTTACGACCGTGGATTGGGAGGAGCGTTTCCCAGACGCCTTTCTCTCGGCGAACTCGTCGGGGCCGTCTGATCACTGTCCCTTGGTACTCAGCTTAGCCCCAGACCTGCTTGTGGGGCGTAGATTTCAGTTCCAGTCTGTCGTGGGGTCACTCTTTGACTACCCACGGTGGGGATACCTGGGTCACGCCAAGCCCGTCAGCCTTATAACGAAGGCCCAAGGAAGGCCCAAGGAGGACGACGTGCGGCCCAAGATAGTCGACGCTAGGTCATGCGACCCCGCCATGCTTGTAAGCGCCATCGGCACCGTTCACCCGAGACCTAGCCTACCATATAAAGGCTAGGAGGGTCCTTCGTCTAGGGTACGCTCATACCGCCGCACAAACCCTAGCGAGATTGCCATCTCGCCATTGTAGCCACAGCTCACCATCAATAACCAGACAAGCAGGAAGTAGGGTGTTATCCTCCGGGAGCCTGAACCTGGGTAAAACGCCTCGCTTGTCAGCCGTCGTGATCACCAGCGCTCATCTCTCTCCCCCTCAATCAACCCGGGGTGCACAATCCAGGGATTTGCCGAGTCCACACCTCGTCAATTGGCGCCGTCTGTGGGAAAGAACGAGCGCTGGAATCATGGTCGCACCGGCTCCATCAACTTGAAGACCGACGTCTGCATCACCAAGGAGCCAATCTGCTTCGGCTCCTTCGAGTACACCTTCCACCCGCCGGCCCACCGCTCGGTGTACGCCGATCTGCACGTAGGTATGTGCCTCACCTTCGGTACCATGCACTACTTCGTAGACAGCTGTGGAGTGCTCAGATCTACGCGATCGCACCGCCCGCGGCGATGGCACCGCATCTGCCGCGGCTGCGTCAACCACGCCCCCACCTGCTGCGGAGATCGCATCTTCTGCGACTGCGGTGACAGCATCTTCGACTGCTGAGAAGATCACGTCCGCCTCGACTACTCCGACCGCCTCCGCGCGACAGAGGTCGCGCCCAATACGGCTGCGCCATTAGCGTCTCCGGCTGCCACGGAGATCGCATCTGCTACGACTACGTCGACTACCTCGTCGACCACCGCGCGGATCGAGTACTTCGACTACCTCGATCGCGTCGCTGGCAAGGCCAAGACCTGCATCAACTTCGACTACGTCGACCACGCCTTTGCGCGCAACGAACCGCGCCGCTCTCGTCCACGCCACTCGCGTCTCCGTCGACACGCAAGATCGTCAACAAGCCAATCGCGCCCACGTCGACAACAGCGGCATCACTTCTCACGACCGCGACAAAGATCGCGAAACTCCAGGGAAAAAGCCGCGGCAGCGACTGTGGTACCACCACGTTGCAGCCATTTTCGATTCCGAGCATGGCTCGGACGAAGGAAGCAGCAGTGGCAGCGTCCATCCCGCTGCCCAGATCTACCCCGCGCAAGTCTTCATGATCGGCCAGAGGCCGCAGGGCAACGACGACGAACCCGCATATCCATTGGAGGTGGTCATGCCGGACCAGGTGACGCGACTCACCATCACCCGCGACATGGCAATCAAAGCCCTGAAGCACGTCGAGGAAGGCACGTACCCTCCACCGGATGCACCCCGGGAGGACCTTATGGCGGTCCAATACCTGCTGCGGAAGGAAGGCGAACGACTCCGCGCAGAGAAGGCCGAGCTCCTCCGACGCAAGGAGGAGGCCGACGCGTCGAGCGCCAGGAGGGCCGCTTACTCGTTCACTGCCTCAACAGAGGTCTCGCAAGGAGCAAGGCGCCACAGAGCCCGCGTGCCCCTGATGACGGAGGTCGACCGCGCTAGAGTCACCCGCAACCTCGAGTCATCATACATAGAAGACGCAGACGGAATACCCGTCCCCAAGACACCCGGAGCTGCACTCATGGCAGTCGAAACATACCTGCGGCTGACACAGCCGCCAGAGGGCGACTCGCGCGCTCTCCTCCACAAGCAGCAGATCATGTCTATCAAGGCACTCGAAGACGCACTGGTAAACAAGGCGCCGACAGAAAAAGCGCGAGGATCGAGATCGCCGCGACCACGAGCCCGCACTCGCAGCCCCGGCGACAAGACAACTGCGACAACCGCAGCCAGGCGAAGACCTCCGCAACGTCATCACGCAAAGGACGGTAGACCGCAGCCGCACCCAGCGCCCGGTAGCACGCCCAACTTCGACTACGACCGCAACGACGGCGACTACGAGCCGTGCGGCGCCGCATGCTTCAGCTTCAACATACGCGACACAAGAATGCCCAAGGGCTTCAAGCTCACGGCAGAAGCAGTCAAGTACGACGGGAAGCAGGACCCAAGACTCTGGCTAGAAGACTACCTCATAGCCTGCAGCTGCCAGGGCGGTACTTCGACACGGCCATGCAGTACATCCAGCTGATGCTCACGGGCTCTGCGCGCGGGTGGCTCAACACTCAACCCAAGAACGCCTTCAGGACGTGGGACGAGTTCGCGGAAGCCTTCGTTAAATCCTTCCTGGGAACGTACTCGAGACCAACGACGTTCGTCGAACTACAAGCATGCAAGCAAGGACGAGACGAGCCGCTCCGGTCATACATCCAGCGTTGGACCTGCTCCGCAACACCATGGAGACCGCCTCGGAGGACCGAGTGATGGATGCCTTCATGCACGGCGTCTCCCGCCGCGACCTCCGCGAGGAGTTTGGTAGGCTCCGGCCGAAAAACATGATCGAGGTCATGAAGATAGCAAACCAGTGGGCAGACGGAGAGGACTCGGTCCGCAATAGTTCACACTACTCCCGAAGGACGAAGCCGGACCAAGCAACTGGCGAGAAGGGCGCCACAAAAGAAGCCGCGTTACAACGGCAACGACTCAATCGAGTTAGTAGCGGCGGGATTCCAAACCCCCCGTGAGGATGAACGCGCGACAGCAGTCGCCAATACAGCCATGCACAGTACAGTCGAAGCGGCGGGGACCAGAGTCGCCAATACAGCCAGGGGCAGTACAACCGAAGCGGCGGCAGCGCTACCGCAGCGACGGAGGCCATAAACGCGAGTGGCAGAAACGCACTCTAAGCCCAGCGGAAGAGCTGGAACAACCCTGCAGGCACCACATGTTCAGGAACCCGGAAACGGGCAAGTGGGGATCCAACCACCTGTTGAAGGACTGTCGAAAGGCACGCAAAATATACGAAGCCATGCAGAAGATAGTCACCCAGCACCCGCAGCAGCCAGCGCAGCTGGCCATCCAGGCAGCACCCCCACCGCAGTCGCTAATCCAGCACAGGCTGCGGGAGCCTTTCTGCAGCAGCAGCAGCAGCCGCAGCAAGAGCCCCACCGGTGGTCCAGACGCATATCCAGCGGCACGCGGACAACTCAACATGATACAGAAGGGGCGCCCCTCAAACAGGGCTCAGAAGCTCATCACCGCCAAGTCTTCCAAGCCATCACCTGTCCACCGCGGTACCAGACTACCTGAGAGGGTCAGAGACACCAATCACTTCTCCAGAGCAGATCACCCGCCTGCAGTACCACGACCCGGGCACGCCGCCTGGTAGTCGAAGCTCTGATCGGAGATTACACCCTGAAAAAGGTGTTCATGGACGGAGGCAGTGGCATTAACATCATCTTTGCCGACACCCTCAGAAGGATAAACAGGCCAACGACGGACTTGGCAGCATCAGAGACTACCTTCCATGGCATAGTACCAGGGCAAGCAGTCACGCCCATGGGAACGATCACACTCGATGTCATCTTCGGCACACCCGAAAACTTCAAGAGGGAGTCGATCGACTTCGAGGTAGTCGACTGGAAGTCGCAGTACCACGCGATACTCGGGCGCCCAACCTTCGCCAGATTCATGGCGGTACCTCACTACGCCTACCTCATGCTCAAGATGCCTGGACCCAAGGGCGTCATCACGGTACACGGCGACTTCGACCGCTCCAACAGCTGCGACCGCGAGTTCAGCAAGATCTCCGAATTCTTCGGAGTCGAAGAGCACTTCGAGGCAATGGCAGTCGACAACGACAAGACCATCTTCCCAGCCCGCAAGAAACCAGCCAAGGACGCTGCCTTCAACGCGGCTGACGACACAACGACCCATCAGGTCCACCCGACTGACGCCAGCAAGACGGTCAAAGTATCGTCGAGTCTGACTCCCGCATAGGAAGGCGCGCTCGTCGAGTTTCTACGTGAGAACTGGAGAATCTTCGCATGGCAACCCTCTGACATGCCAGGAATACCCAGGAACCTCGCCGAGCACTCCTTAAAAGTCCACAAGGACGCCAGACCCGTCAAACAGGCCATGCGACGCTTTTCCGGGCCCAAGCGAGACGAAATCAGCAGAGAAATCGATCGACTGCTGAATGCCAAGTTCATTCGAGAGATCAAAGACTCGGACTGGGTCGCCAACCCAGTCCTGGTGGAGAAGAAGAAGACGAAGAAACTCCGCATGTGCGTCGACTTCACCGCCCTCAACAAATGCTGCCCCAAGGACCATTTCCCGCTCCCGCGGATAGATCAGATCATCGACTCGACTGCAGGCTGCGAACGCCTGTCCTTCCTGGACGCCTACTCAGGTTACCAGCAGATCAGACTGAACGTCGAAGATGAGGAGAAGACAGCATTCATCACACCCGACGGCGTTTTCTGCTACCAGACGATGCCCTTCGGGTTGAAGAACGCTGGTGCCACGTACCAGCGCACAATGCAAGCATGCCTCAAAGGGCTCATCGGGCAGATCGTCCAAGTCTACGTCGACGACATCGTCGTCACCACCCGCAAGGAGGACACCCTCATCGCCGACCTCCGCAAGGTCTTCGCCGCCCTCGACGAGTATCAGATCAAGCTGAACCCAGACAAGTGTGTCTTCGGCGTGCCAGCCGGAGAACTGCTTGGGTACCTCGTCTCTGCAAGAGGAATCGAAGCCAACCCTGAGAAGGTGCAAAACATACTCGCAATGCCAGCACCGACCAAGCTTCACGAGGTGCAGCGCCTAGCCGGCCGAGTCGCAGCTCTCAGCCGGTTCATAAGTAAGTTGGGAGAAAAGGCCCTGCCTTTCTACCAACTGATGAAAAAGACAGACAAGTTCGAGTGGACAGAAGAAGCGCAAGTCGCGTTCGACCAACTCAAGAAAACACTCACGACTTCCCCAGTACTGGTGGCTCCACTGGAGAACGAGCCGCTATACCTCTACGTGTCAGCCACAAACAGGGTGGTCAGCACGGTACTCGTAGTCGAACGAGAAGAAGAAGGACACAGTACCCTGTTCAGCGACCCGTCTACTACCTTAGCGAGGTGTTGACCCTGTCCAAGCAGCGCTACCCGCACTACCAGAAGCTGGCCTACGGAGTTTTCATGACTTCAAGGAAAGTAATCCATTACTTCTCCGAGCACCCGATCACGGTGGTAAGCTCCTCCGGGCTCTCCGACATCCTGACCAACCAATGCGCGACAGGACGAGTCGCTAAGTGGGTCGTCGAGCTAGGACCCTGGGGGCTGAAATACGCTCACCCGAAGTCAATCAAGGCCCAAGTGCTCCAGAATTCACCACCGAGTGGATAGAAGCCCAGCTGCCAGATGTCCCGACCTGTCCAACGCATGGACAATGTACTTCGACGGCTCCAAAAAGTTCAGATCAGCCGGGGCAGGAGTCATCCTCATCTCCCCAAAGGCGACAAGCTGAAGTACGTGCTACAGATGGACTTCCCAACACCCTCCAACAACGAGGCTGAGTACGAAGCCCTAATCCATGGCATGCGAATGGCCAAGAACTGCGGCGCCACTCACCTCATGATCTACGGCGACTCCTACCTCGTCGTGCAGCAAACCATGAAGCCTGTGACGCCATCGCCGACAACATGATCGCCTACAGAGACCTGTACAACCAGCTGGAGGGCACCTTCGACGGCTGCGAGTTGCGCACATCGGCCGCGAAAGCAACGAGGAAGCCGACGCCCTCGCCAACCTGGGCTCAGACAAGGCGCAGGTGCCACCCGGCGTCTTCCTTGAGCGCATCACGCAGCGGTCTGTCAAACTTCGACCCGCGCCCGGATCCTCCACACCATCAACGAGCACCGCCGACCAGCAAAGAGAAGGAGCCAATGGAGGTTCTGCTCATCGAGCCCACCTGGACGAGCCCATATCTGGCGTACATGCTGCACCAGAGACTGCCAGTCAACTCAGTCGAAGCCAAGCGCATTATTCGCCGTTCGAAAGGCTTCACCATCATCAAGGGGGAACTATACAAGCGAAGCATCTCAGGAGTCCTGCAAAGGTGCGTTGATCCAGTCGACGGTCAAGCCATCCTGCTCGAAATCCATACAGGCACCTGCGGGCACCACGCCAGCAGTCGTGCCTTGGTAGCCAAAGCCTGCGAGCCGGGTTCTACTGGCCCACCGCAATGCAAGATGCCGAAGAAATCGTGAAGAAATGCTCGGCTGCCAGGAGTTCGCCAACAAGCCGCACGCGCCAGCATCGGCACTGAAGACCATACCACTCGCCTGGCCATTCGCTCAGTGGGGGCTCGACATGGTGGGTCCACTCAAGAAATCCTCACCAGGGGCACACTCATCTCTGGTAGCAGTCGACAAGTTCACCAAATGGATCGAAGCCGTGCCCATCACAAGTTCGACTGCATCCTCAGCAGTTAACTTCATCAGGTCCATCATCTTCAGGTTTGGGGTGCCGAACAGCATCATCACCGACAACGGCACGAACTTCACAGCCGAAGAATTCAAGGACTTCTGCTCCGAACAAGGCATCAAGCTCAACTACGCATCAGTCTCGCACCCGCAATCCAATGGGCAAGTCGAAAAGGCCAACGGCCTAGTCTGCAAGGCATCAAGAAGCGCCTGCGAGTACCATTGAGGCGCGCTGCAGGCGCCTGGGTCGAAGAGCTGCCTTCTGTGCTTTGGAGTCTACGCACAACACGAACAGATCAACCCAGTACACGCCATTCTTCATGGTTTATGGCGCAGAGGCGGTCATGCCCTGCGACATCAAGTTCGATGCGCCTCGAGTGGTGGCCTACGACGAGTCTGACGCAGAAGAAGCACTCGAGGACGACATGGACACCCTGGACGAAGCACGCGACATCCCCTCACTCGCTCAGCTGTGTACCAGCAGGACCTGCGCAACTACCACGGACGGCGACTGCGGCCAAGAGCTTTCGTTCCAGGCGACCTGGTCCTTCGCCTCAAACAGAAGAAGGTGCACAAGCTCGCCTCCCCATGGGAGGGCCCATACATTGTGACAGAAGCAATCGGCGGAGGAGCTTACCGCCTGAAGGACTCGAAGACAGGAACAGTCTGCCACAACCCGTGGAATGTCGCGCAGCTGCGACGCTTCTATGCCTAGTCGACTCCCCGTTGTAACAAAGCATACATGTCAAGGCGGCAGGTTTCAGACGCACTCTTTCCCTTACCAGGGTACCTGAGGGGACTGGAAGGGTTTTAATGAGGCGGCCTGCTCGCAAAAATCAATGAAGTGATTTATGGAACAAGCTCTCACTTTACTTTTTCAGTCAAAAAGCAACATAAACCTAGGCCGCACCCGACGCACTCGGGGGCTGCGCCATACAGGTTCAACTCGAAAAATCCTCGGCCCCACCCGAAGCACTCGGGGCGCGCCACACAGGTCTAAGTCCAACCTAGGCCGCACCCGACGCACTCGGGGGCTGCGCCATACAGGTTCAACTCGAAAAATCCTCGGCCGCCACCCGAAGCACTCGGGGTGCGCCACACAGGTCTAAGTCCAACCTAGGCCGCACCCGACGCACTCGGGGGCTGCGCCATACAGGTTCAACTCGAAAAATCCTCGGCCGCCACCCGAAGCACTCGGGGGTGCGCCACACAGGTCTAAGTCCAACCTAGGCCGCACCCGACGCACTCGGGGGCTGCGCCATACAGGTTCAACTCGAAAAATCCTCGGCCGCCACCCGAAGCACTCGGGGGCTGCGCCACACAGGTCTAAGTCCAACCTAGGCCGCACCCGACGCACTCGGGGGCTGCGCCATACAGGTTCAACTCGAAAAATCCTCGGCCGCCACCCGAAGCACTCGGGGGCTGCGCCACACAGGTCTAAGTCCAACCTAGGCCGCACCCGACGCACTCGGGGGCTGCGCCATACAGGTTCAACTCGAAAAACCTAGGCCGCACCCGAAGCACTCGGGGGCTGCGCCATACAGGTCCAAGTCAACCTTGGTCGCACCCGAAGTGCGGGGGCTGCGCCATACAGGTCCAAGTCTAACCTAGGCCGCACCCGACGCACTCGGGGGCTGCGCCATACAGGTTCAACTCGAAAATCCTCGGCCGCCACCCGAAGCACTCGGGGGCTGCGCCATACAGGTCTAAGTCCAACCTAGGCCGCACCCGAACACTCGGGGGCTGCGCCATACAGGTTCAACTCGAAAAAACCTAGGCCGCACCCGAACTCGGGGGCTGCGCCATACAGGTCCAAGTCGAGAACCTTGGTCGTCACCCGAAGTGCTCGGGGGCTGCGCCATACAGGTCCAAGTCCAGCCTAGGCCGCACCCGACGCACTCGGGGGCTGCGCCATACAGGTCTAACTCAGAAAATCCTCGGCCGTACTCGAAACACTCGGGGGCGCGCCGCACACGTCTAAACCCACAAAACCCTAGGCCGCACCCGATCCGCTCGGGGGCTGCGCCATACAGGTTCACAGACGTCTACAAGATACAATTTACTAACTCGGGGGCTACCCCCACCTCGACATACATACACTCATACTTCCACTTGGAAAAATTTCTCTTACAAGCTAACGCTATGCAACAGCACTCTGCTGCTCTTATTCTACAGGCTCGCCCTTTGGCGCATCAAGTGGCCCTACAAGGTGCTCGCTGAATTTCTGACCTGCTGAATCATCTGGCGCGCAGCCGCAAGAGTATCGGCATAGTCACCCTCTCCAGGCAAGCCGTCAAGCACCTTGTGCAATGGAAGATTAGGCCGGTGCATTCGAACATACGCCAACGCCACGTTCGCCCCGGCAACAAGTTGAGTGTGCACGACTTCCTTCAACGCACCGCCTTCACGGAACCTCTCCAGAAGCGCAGTTAGTCCATTTGGCTGCTCGTTGTGAGGAAAGTACACCTTGTTGATCTGCCAGAGGGTTTTTCTGCAACCTTCTAATAGTACAGCAGCCCGCCAGGTACGATCCAGCATTCGTGCCAGGATACTTCCTCTGGACTTGTTTGACCAAAACTGGCGCGCTTCGGGTGAGTCGCCGGCGGCCTCTTTCTCTACCCGCTCGTCCACTCGAAGCTGCTCCGCCGTCAAATCAGAATTGACATCTGCATCAAGGCCAAGCATTGAGCATAACAAGTAGACACAGAAGCCGAAGGAAAAACGCTAAAAGTCCAACCTTGCAGCTGTCGACCAATCAAGTCCATCTCTCCAAGCAGAAACTCTTCACGCTGGGAGAACGGCGCGACGGGCCGCGACCTCAGTCGCTCCAGCTCCAACTCAGCATTCTTCAACTTCGACTCGAGCTCAACCACCTTGTTCCTCATGAAGGTGAGCACTCTCTGGTCGTTTACGCTTCGCACAGGAGCTGGAGGAGCTTGACGGCGGCGACGAGTAGGCGCAGCCGAAGTGGTATCTTCCTCATCACCCGCCAGTCGTCCAGCAACGTCAGGAGCTTCGCCCATATCAGACTGCCAAGAATCGACAGCGTCAGGCCAGGAAAAGAATAAACAACTCATTCAAGCCAGATAAAAAAAAACACGGCGACTGCACCCCCGGGGGAGTGAATTCACATTTCATCATCAACATGTTCACTCGCACAATATATAGTGCATTACAGACTCAAGCCCAACAGCAGAAGCGCAGTTCTAAAAGGAAAAAGTCTACACTACAGACTCAGACTGGGAACGGCTCTTCCTAGCAGCCAACTCTGCAGCTTTGGCAATTCTCCTCTCGAAGGTGGCGACCAACTTCGCAGCTAGCTGGCTCGCCTGCACCTTCACACCGCTAAGGGACGCGGTTCTGCCATCAGGCTTCCGAGGGAAGTCGCTGACAACCTTCTCAAAATCACCTACGACTTGGTGACCAAGAAGCAGCTGGAAAGTGAGCTCTGAGCCGCGTACCGTCTGCGCGCACGTGAAGTCCGCCAGGACATTCGAATTGCCTTCGAATGGAGCCGCGAGTGCATCAACAGCAGTTGGTGGTGGCTGGTTTGGAAAGATGTTCCGGTGCACAGTCGCTAAGGCCTCCGTCGACTTCTGCAGGGCCGCCGTCGACTGCTGCATCGCTGCCGATGCATATGCGCAGACGCGGTCGACGAAGCCAACAGCCTGCGCCAAGCCGACACTCTCGCTAGAAGTCCCTTCCGGAGGAGCACCTCCGCAATTCTCTGCCCAAAGGAAATCCACACCCATAAGGCGCCAGAAGTCGACAAAAGACAAAGTAGGCTACGGCCGAAAAACTTACTTCCAACAACATCTGCGAGTGCGAGCAAACGGTCGACCTGGGTCTTCTCCAGAGCATCCCGAGCTTGTTCCCGCTCTTGGGCTTCACCCAGTGACTTCTCCAGCTTCGCGACCGCGCCTTCATGCTCTCCTTCTCGCCTGCGGGTCAACGGAGCACAGTTAGCAATAAAGGCAGTCGAAGCACTCCTCGAACACAAGGTTTCATACTTACTATTCGCCTGCTCCAGAGCAGCGCGGAGCTGATCCCTCTCCTGCTCCATACGAACGAAGGCCGCGGCTCCTTCCATCTGCTGGCGATAAAATGGCTGCAGAAAACACAAGATCAATCTGCGCCCGACTATTCCAGTCACGCGCATCTTCGGGGGCTACTCCCATCGGGAGCGCTGTACGCGCACCCGATACAGATCTTGCTGAAGGAATCGAAGAACACTTACATGCTCAAGCAGCCCAGAGTCAACTGGAGTCGCATCAGCAGACCTCTCAGGCATGGTGGAGGTGGAAGCCTTCAAGGCCAAAACGTCACCCGCCAGAGCCTCCTCTCCGGGCGTCCTAGCAGTTTGCTCGATCAAGGGAGCAGAAGTGTGCTCCATCTCACGAGGGGAAGAAACAGCAGGCCGGTACGGTCGCTGTCACAAGAACTCTCAATTGAAGGACCCGCAAGTGAAAAAGCACACTCGACAAATACAAAGCAAAGGTTACGCGACTAACCTGACTACATCATCATCTTCACTCCCCAAGGAAACGGAGGCCATCCTCGCGAACTCGATCGGCGGTGCAGAGCCGAGGGAAGGCACGACCAACGGTTCCGCCAGGTCACTCGGGTGCTTAGTACCCGAAGAGGACTCGCTCGTCTCTTCCTCGATCACACCTGCCTCCTTCACAGGCGACGAGGCAGAACCAGAGTCGACACCCTTTCGCCTCTGCCGCTTCCGCAGCGGCTCCTCATCTTCATCCTCCTCCAGCTCTTCACTCGGAGAGGTGGCGGAGGGAACTTCATCGTCATCAACCTCGTCCTCAGGGAACTCTGCCTCTTCATGAGGGCCATTCTCCATCAACGGAGGAAGACTGACATAGTTCGAGCGGCCCTGTCAGCGAATGAAGCATTCGAGTCAAGCAAAAGATTCGACACGAGAATATACAAGATGCACAAAGCAAACAAAGCTCACCTCAGGCACAGGGTTATTAGGCCCATACGGCTCGACTGGACACTTGACATTGCACGGGTCAGCGGCTCGGAGGCTAGTGATGCTCCTCACCTTCGACGCGACTTCGTCATCATCGAGCTCATCGCCAGCATCCTCACGCGCCCATCGGGTGGGTGCGAGCGCGAAGCGGCTGCACCCGAAGTCTGAAGAATGTGGCAATAAGGTGAACTCCACCTGTCTCGCGTCCAAGACTCTTCAGCAAGCCACGAAGAAGTGTCAGCAAGGGCTGGGTCGCCTCCCTGTCTTCCTTCGACAGCGGGTGCGCCCACGCGTTCGACTTCCGCAACTCGCGATCAGCAGCGAAGTTGGGAAGCCCCTCCTGGTCGCACCTGATGTAGAACCACTTCTTCCGCCAGCCCTGGACGGAGTCGGACTTCTTCATCTGAAAGTAGGTGGTGTCGCCACGCACCTGGATGCCGAAGCCGCCGACTGGATACACCTGCTTGTTCTTCCCCACGTTCCTCTTCACGAGGAATAGCGACTTCCACAGCAACCAATTAGGTGCGATTCCCAGGAAGCACTCGCAGAGCACGATATAGCTCGCGATACTCAAGACGCTATTGGGAGTCAGATCGTGGATCTGAATCCCATAAGCATACAGGAGACCACGGACAAAATCGTGGAGGGGGAACCCGAAACCCCGCGGAAGGAAATCCACGAAGCAAACGCGTTACCCATCGCGAGGAGCGGGAAATACCTCTTTTCCCGGAACGCGCACCGTCGCCTGGTCTACCGGCGGCAGCAACCCTGCGCGCGGAGGGCCTCGAGGTCGGCCTTCTTCACCGACGATTTGACCCAATCGCCGTCGGGCTTCTTCATCACGCTCGCCTCGGCGGCGACGCCGGTGCCAGCAGCAGCCTTCCCCCTCTTCATCACGGCCTTGCTCATGGAGGGTGGAAGAAAGGAACTAGCAGAGGAGCAACAATGGCAGAGAGAGCAGCGGAGACGACGGAATGGGGATGGAATGAACTGTTCACCGCTGCGGTAAAAAATATATACCGCGCGGTCAGTTAATCCTGGCCATCCCTGCGGAAACTGCTCTCCGCAACATCATCTGGCCGTCCACGTGTCGCGCGGAGATAGCAACCGTCGGCAGCCACGCCGCCCACTACGCGCGGGAATCAAGGCGCCATCATCACACCGCGAAATTTTCGCGCCCAACAGTCAGACTCCAGCCAATACTGACAGTGGGACAGCACTGTCACGTCCCATCAGACACAGAGTGCGTCAAAAACGTCAGCACTGACGTCAACCGCGAAGGCGTAGGAAGTAAGCCAACGAGCTGATTGAGAACTCGAACATTTCATTCGAGTGCAAGAAAATTCAGTAAGCTCTCAGAGCTGAATAAGTTCATCCAGTAAGCCAACGAGCTGATTGAGAACTCGAACATTTCATTCGAGTGCAAGAACATCCAGTAAGCTCCAAGTGCCGAACAAACCCCTGCAGTAAGCCAAACTGGCCGAATACACAGTAAGTCACACAGAAGCCAGTCGCGACTCCAAGTAGAGTCCCTTCTTTACTCCCATCGGGAGCAGGCTTTTCGACTGAAGAAAAAATTGAGTTTAACCTCAATTGCGAGCAATTCAGCTTAATCTCGGGGGCTACTCCCATTGGGAGCGCTGTTCGCGCTCCCGAGTGAATCAGAGCAATAGCAGTCGAAAATCACTGGCTAAGGCTATACTAACGGTACTTTGCCCTGGAAGTGACAGTTCGACTAAAGGAATCCTCCGTAAGCCCTGAACGGCCGGAGTCGACCAATTTTACTTGTCCCTTTCAGGAACTCGAAGGCGTGCCCAGGAGGATGGAGTCCTTTACCCGACTCTACGATTCGACTAAACACTCGGGGGCTCCTGTCGTGGGGTCACTCTTTGACTACCCCACGGTGGGGATACCTGGGTCACGCCAAGCCCGTCAGCCTTATAACGAAGGCCCAAGGAAGGCCCAAGGAGGACGACGTGCGGCCCAAGATAGTCGACGCTAGGTCATGCGACCCCGCCATGCTTGTAAGCGCCATCGGCACCGTTCACCCGAGACCTAGCCTACCATATAAAGGCTAGGAGGGTCCTTCGTCTAGGGTACGCTCATAACCGCCACACAAACCCTAGCGAGATTGCCATCTCGCCATTGTAGCCACAGCTCACCATCAATAACCAGACAAGCAGGAAGTAGGGTGTTATCCTCCGGGAGCCTGAACCTGGGTAAAACGCCTCGCTTGTCAGCCGTCGTGATCACCAGCGCTCATCTCTCTCCCCCTCAATCAACCCGGGGTGCACAATCCAGGGATTTGCCGAGTCCACACCTCGTCACAGTCCTTCTGGACGAAGGCTGAGGGTTTCCTTGAGGTTGTGGAGGAAGCCTGGTCGTCGGTGGAACCGGAGGTCAACCCTTTCAAAAGGCTGGACCTCAAGCTTCGGGCCACAGCTAAGAGCCTAGCTCGGTGGAGCAGCAAATTCATTGGCAACATCAAGCTTCAGATTCTGATGGCCAATGAACTGATTCTACGCCTGGATGTGGCCATGGAGACCAGGGCCCTCTCAGAGGCGGAGAGGGGGGCAAAGGAAGGTTCTTAAAGGGAAGTTACTTGGTCTGGCATCCCTTGAGCGCTCGATGGCGAGGCAACGTGCGAGAGTACTGTGGTTGCGAGAAGGGGACGCTTGCACCAGATTCTTCCACACACGCCAGCCACCGACGGCGTCAGAATTTCATTGGCCACCTCATGGTCGAGGGAACGAGGAAAACCGAGCATGCAGACAAGGCTAAGGCCGTGGACCTATTCTTCGACGACCTCCTTGGCTCGGAGGTCGATCGCCCCTTCTCCTTCGACCTAGACTTCCTGCAGATGCCCACTGTGGATCTCACCCACCTGGAGACGGCCTTCTCGGAAGAGGAGGTGTGGAATGCTATTAGAGGCATGCCGTTGGACAAGTGTCCGGGCCCTGATGGATTCTCCAACAGATTCTATGTGGCATGTTGGGGAATCATAAAGAAGGATGTCATGGAGGCTTTCGACTCACTCTCTCGCCGTGATGCCCGTGGATTTAGCTCCGTCAACCAAGCACTCATCACCCTCCTGCCTAAGAAGGTGGGGGCTGAAGAGGTGCGGGACTTCAGGCTTATTAGCTTGATTCACGGCTTCGCCAAGTTGGTGGCCAAGGTGGTGGCCTGCAGGGTGGCACCCTCTCTGTCCCAGCTAGTGGGTGCGCATCAGAGCGCGTTTGTCCGTGGGAGGTGCTTACATGCTAACTTCATGATGGTCCAATGCACATCTCGTAAGCTCCATAGCTTGGAAACCCCGACAGTTCTCTTAAAGCTCGACATCACCAAGGCTTTCGACACAGTCAGTTGGGCCTTCCTCTTGGAGGTGCTGCGAAAGATGGGGTTTGGAGAGCTCCTGCTTGCAACCATTTGCGCCCTTCTGTCATCCGCCTCCACAAGGGTGCTTCTCAATGGACATCCTGGGGGAAGATCTTCAACAGGCGCGGTCTGAGGCAGGGGGATTCGCTCTCGCCGCAACTCTTCATCCTGATCATGGAAGTTCTGCACTTGTTGATTGAGAGGGCTACGGCCTGTGGATTATTGACGCCTCTCGCGGAGTCGGGGCTTAGACACTGCACGTCGATCTACGCTGATGACGTGGTGACCATCCTCCGGCCACGACCGAGAGACCTCAGAGTTTTCTCGCAGCTGCTTGAAGATTTCGGCATGGTCTCGGGTCTAAGGGCGAATCTGGAAAAATGTTCGGCGCACCTGATTCGCTGTGGAGAGCCTGAGGCTCTGTTGGTGGCACAGGAGCTACAGTGTCCGTTGCTGCCGTTTCCTCTGCGTTACTTGGGCCTTCCACTCTCCCTCAGGAAGTTGACGGCAGCTCAGCTTCAATATATTGTGGATAGCGTCGCCAGTCACCTCCCCAGGTGGTGTGCAGGGCTTCTGAACCGTGGTGGGTGGCTCGAGCTTGTGAGAACCACTTTCTCGGCGGTATCCATCTTCGCTATGATGTCGCTTGATTTGTCAGTGGAAACGCTCGTGGCAATTGAGAAGATCATACACGGATTCCTGTGGGCTGGGCGCAAGGATGCGCGTGGAGGACACTGCTTTGTTGCGTGGGAGAGAGCCTGCATGCCCAAGCGTTTGGGGGGTCTCGGTATTCCGAACCTGAGGCTCATAAACCTGGCCCTGAGAGCAAGGTGGCTCTGGCTCAGTAGGACGGACAGAACAAAGCCCTGGGCCGAGTTCAACATCCAGGTTCCCCGTAAGGTTAGGCAACTGTTTGAGACGGCCACGGTGTCAGTTGTGGGCGATGGGGCCTCCACCTTCTTCTGGACCGATAGGTGGTTGTTTGGAGGGCTCCGTCGGGTGAGGGATGTGGCTCCAAGCCTCTACCTTAAGGTACCCAAAAGCGCCCGTCGCTCCCGCCGAGTGAGGGAAGGGCTCGCTGGTGGCTGGCTCGAGGATGTTCCGCCGGATCTAGACGCGCACGAGCTACGCGAATTGCTGTCCCTAGCTGACAGCGTGGAGGGATTTGCCCTGACCGTCGGGACCGCAGATGAGTTTAGATGGAGCTTGGAGGCCAACCACCAATACTCAGCTCGATCGGCCTACATGGCTTTCTTTGAGGGCAAGGTTGGAATGGCCGGGGCCCAGCAAATTTGGCGATCGCGAGCGCCCAACAAGTGCAAGTTCTTTCTTTGGCTAGCACTGAAGAAGAGGTGTTGGACGGCGGACCGCCTAGGGCGTCGGGGGCTGCCTAGGCCGGCTGCTTGCCCTTTCTGTGAGCAGGTGGAAGAAGATATTGACCACCTGCTGCTCGGTTGTGTCCTAGCCAGAGGCGTCTGGTCCTCCTTCCTGACTAGATGGGGGAGAGCAGACTGGACTCCTGCCCACGATGCCTGTCTAGAGGAGTGGTTGCCGCTAAGGACGCTTGGAGGCAATGAGGCGAAGGAGATGTGGACCGCGATCACCCTGATCTGCTGGAGTTTGTGGAGACACAGGAACAATGTAGTCTTTGAGGGACATAGACCATCGGTGGAGGCTGCCATCAGGATGGTTGAGGCCGAGGCCGACTTGTGGCGATCGGCTAGGTTGTTCAGGGGTAGCCTAGGACCCGTAGATAGGTGGAGGGTTGGCGAGTGATCCCCTTTTTTTTCTCTTTCGGTGGATGGCGTTTCAGGCGTATGTGCCTAAACGCGTTGTCCACTGTAAATCTCCTTGAAACGCTGTCCTCTTTCGGTGGATCCGCTTGGCCTCTTCTCCTTGAAACCGATGCGTCCGCTCGGACGTATCCTTAAAAAAAAAATCACCAGGACTGGACTTCCTACTGAGTATTTTACTCTTCCATCAAGAAGGAAACTATAAAGTACTCAATAAACGTGAATAGCGGGATGATGCTTGCAAAATACATTTTCAGCTATTTGTAATTGCGATTTAGTCACAATGCATACTTCTAATAGGATTGCTAAAATAAAAATCTGGGACAAGGAACCCACAGTAAATGGGAAATATGTCAAAAACTTATGCGTGAACATCATGTGCTATAAGTGCTACGGACGAGTTGATGAGAGGAATGGAGGTTATCGACATTGTAGCTCCTCACGTCGTTCAGTCGGTGGAGTTACTCTCGAACGAATTCTCAAAGTTCTTGGGAGGATGATGGAGCGCTTGCTTTTTCCTAAATTAGTAGAAATTAAATTATGATTATTTAAACATAACAACATCTATAGACCTATCCTCTAAATTCGCTTAACCCTACTAAAGCTGAAAAGCCAGTGAGCGATACGATTTAAGTCTTCTATTATTTTTTAAATTTCCTAAAAGACGTAAAGGTTCAAAACTCCAACTTCGGATAAACAATAGGGAAACAATACTGCTCCCCTATCGACCTCTCAATCGGTTTTTTTTTTGCAACTGTCGCGCGACGCTTTACGTCGTGAGAATACATCCTCTGATCCCCTCACCGCTCATCGACCGGGCCTTGTCACGACGACGAAGCCATCGCCTGCCCCGTGGTGATGCCAACAGGGCAAGGTCGTTTTGCCGCACCTAGGACCCTTCACAAGCTCAATCTGCCTTCTCCGGCTCCAAAGCGCCGATGCGGCTAGGTCAAGGCGAAGGATGGCGCCCTTCCTCGATTGAACGATGTATTGCCGCACCCCCTTCGGTGCAAGGAATGGACCATATGGGGAAGAGAAGACCAGCCATGATCATCAACGACGTCCTTGGAGCTTTACATATTTTGTCATGCCACTACGGCTATGTAATCTTATCTTAGAAAATGGCTACTCCCTCTGTTCCAAAATAGATAACTTCCATTTGTCTAAATGCGGATATATCTACACTAGATACATCCGCATTGAGGCAGCAATCTGGCAAGGTTTGGCCTCCGCCACACGTCAAACTTTTCCATTTTCAACATGTACATGTGTAAACAGAAGTCCAGAAGTAAAAGCTGTTGGTAAACTAACCTACAGAGATGATACCATGTCTTCGAGTACCACACAACTAGGTATTTGGTCAAACAAAAAAACCCATCAATTCGTTTCCTGAAGAAACCTTCTCAAACGCTGGGCACCCTGGGTTCCTTCCTCACCACAGTACCAGCGTGCGGCCTTCGTCGTCCACCAGAGCCACGACCCCACCACATAGCCTTAGCCGCTGCCGCCTTGCTCTGCTGCATCCACGGTCTCTTTCATCCGCCCCTTTCCGACTGCACGCATGCTCCGACAGACAGCGACGCTCAATATTTCAACCGTGCCTTCTCTGGCTGTGAAGAGAAGACTGGCCTGTAAGTTCATTAAGGATATATATCACAAGGTCAGGGAATTCATAGAGACATTATGATCCAAGTGTACTCACGAGTGTGCGCCATGCAGCTCAGCAACTTCTTCTGGCATCATCCGTACTTTACAACCTGGAACATATGAGAACTGCATCCACCAGGCAGAACCTCGTCTTTTCGCCGATTTGGTCTTCTGCTTGCAGGGAGATTGATCCAAAAACTGAAGTAACACCAGACATTTGCTCTACTGACAGCGTGTATCTAACTGAAGTTGGGAAAAGACCAACGAGTGAGGCACCGACAGATCCATCACCAGCGAGGCAAGATTCGCTTATAAGCAATCCAGCAGCTGAGCAGCATGTGGATCCTTGGCAAAAGTGACAACCTGATTAAGTGTTGACTGATGAGATCAAAGTTCCACTATCTTGTTATGGACCCCAATGAAAACATAAAAGATAATTACAGAGCTCAGTGTACAGATAAAGAAAAATGGTGCTGAGAAAATGGAGATCTTCTGAAGTCTCGATTACTAGACTTAACACTAATTTTTATGATTCATAGGTTCTGAAAATTGCAGATAGCCTATTGCCTGCACTCTAACTTCAACAATTGACTATTTCAGCTCAAAAGCAGGGGCTATATACCTTCAGACTGCTACAACTGTGTCTTGGTTCCAAAGTTGTACCACGGGCCACAACTATCAAGCAACGAAGGAATCTTGGCTTAGTCTGAAACTTTGGAACCATGTGTCATTTTGCATCAAGGATTACGAGTCGATGAGTGGCAACTTGTCGCTGGGGTACCGACAAGTAGACAAGTCGCGTGACTAGTCGTGACTAGTCGCAACTTGTCGCGACTAGTCGAGGTTTTTGGCTGGAACACAAGTACCGACAAGTAGACAAGTCGCACGACTTATCTTGACTTGTCGAGCGACACTTAATCCTTGTTTTGCATTCCTGTTTTTTTCAGAGAACAACCATACATAATTATATGCGAAGGGAGAACATACTGACATTTCCGTGTTAGCACGAGACCTCGACAGTTGCATCCACTGGGTTTCTCATGTGTCTGAACAGATGAGCCACAGACTGAAGTAACAACGTAACTGAGGTGAGCTTCCGACAGTTGTGAAAACTGCTCTAGCTCAATACTGGAAATATACTAGTATGCAGAGTAGACTATTCTGAAGTTCTGATCAGTTCAGTACCTTGGTAAGCAAGAACACAGACAGCTTCCCTCTCAATTGAAAGGGAAACCATGCAGATTTTATTTTACCAAGAAGAGATCGATAACATCTGCAAAACGTAAAACGAAAATTAATACTCCCTCCGTTTTTGTATACAAGGCCACAAACTCAAATATCGGATACCAAGAAAAAGCCTTGAACTGATTAATACCTACTTAAATCATTGGCAACTAACGTTGCAAGCTCCTCGTTCCACGGGTTAATAATTTTTTTGCATTTCTCCACCAATGCACCGCATGCATGCAAGGTTTGATTGGATTTGGGCAATTAATATCCATGGTTAACAGTGTAAAAGGTCATTAATTTGCCTCGATTACTATTTGTGGCCTTGTATAGGAGCAAAAACGTATTTTTGATAGTGGCCTTGTATACAAAAACGGAGGGAGTATGTGAAATTCAAAATGCCATACAATGCTGAGTTTCAGGTCAACGCAGGCATTCACACCCCCGTCCTCCTTCCAGAACCTACCAGCTGGGGGCAGCCCCAGCGAGCGAGACACTGCCGCCGGGAGGGCTGGGGGCACATCTCACTCGAGCAACAGCCGGTGGACGCCGGACGACGAGCTGGGACGGAGTCGACGGGATGCTTGGGGCGAGATGCGGAGGGCATGTACCTGCGGCGGAGCTTGGCGGGTAGATGAGCTCCCAGCTGAAGCTGAGGCGGCCGGAGCAGAGAGATCAAGCGGAAGAATATGTTGGACATACCAATTTAATGATAACCTGCGATCTGAATTGGGTGCACCCATATGGCACGGCTATTCTTCCCAAGTTCCTATACAATATTAAGTTTCATTAAGGAACATCAGTTATGGAGAATGCAACAACACCTCGTATTGGTACCAATATAAGCACTGAATTTGAAAAACTGCAAACCTTAATATGAGTAGAAAAGCACTGAAGGTCTTTTGATCCTCAAACATGAACATTCCAAGTACACCAACAAGTCATCGTGACTCACAATGAATTGCAAACACCGACCATCCAGAACCCTACCAGAACAAACTTGAAGAACACATGTACAACAAGCCAAGAGAAATGGTGAATTCAAGAACACACGGTATAGATAGCAATGTCGCATTTGGTAAGAAAATGGCAAACCTTAATATTCGTATGTGAAGCACTTGAGTCTCGTTTGTTCCACAATTATTCTGTGGTGATATGTTCATCCTCACACCAAAATTAGCCATGTACACCTGAAGACTCTTGATGAGTGATGCAGAAAAAATTTAAATGGAAAATATGTGGAAGCCTATGAGAACAAACATAAGAATACCTGCACAACAAGCCAAGAAAATTGTTGAATGCGAAAACACCTGGGAATCAGGGCAATGTACGTAACTGTCGATGGGAAAATTGCTAACCATAATATTAGTAGCAAAACACCCAAGTCTGATTTTTTGCACAATCATGCCACGATAATCTAGTTAGCCAGGTACAACACCAAGTCTTGACGAGTAATGCACTGATACCAACCGAAATATAAATGCAAAGTATGTGGAAGCCAACTAGAACAAACATAAGAACACCTCCACAGAAAACCAGAACAGGTGAATACTTGACAATTTTCATGATTTTCGTCCAGGAAATAAATCAAAGAAACTCTCAAAAGGCATTAACTGATAATTATAGTGATAATGAATCAAAATCTAATATAGCAGGAGAACAAGTGGAAGTTGTTATATCAGGAGTAAAGTTCCAGATAGATGTACTTACTAGATTTTAATATGAAGGAAGAAGATGTCCATAATTTTTGTAGCGTAGCACCAAAGTCTCGTTTAAACACTGAATCAGGCCATGGTGATAGTTTGATCCGCACACCCAAATTAGCCAAGTACACGTGTACATCTTGATGAATGATGCACAAAATTCAAACGAAAATTTTGAAGAAGAATACGAGAACAGAAGAGTACCTGGCACAAGGAACCAAAATACAGAGTTTATACATAACAGATTTCATGAAATTCTTCCGGGAACAGAAACAAAGGAACCCTCAAAAAGCATTGACTGATAATCATGTAGGTTTTCTCAACTTGTAAGGAGACAAGGGACATGGAGAAACAGAGCATAAGTAATATTGCAGTAGAAATGTTTTCACAAGCACGAAAAGATGGTATGTCAATATGGCAGGAGCATACGTGGATGTTTTATAATTGATACAGTACAGAAGGAACAAGGTTCCACCATGTCATGCATGTGGCAAGCGTGTTCATGTGTGGTGAGTTGAGCTCTACAAGGCTAGAAGAATGTACAAGGGATCTCCAAGGCAGAGGCCTGCATAGTAAGTGGAAACAAACAGTAGTCAGATTATTATGCAGGAAAACAAAAGGCAAGCATAATGGTGGGATCTGGGAAGTGATGGGCACAAGCGAGGATGTTGTTGTCGTTACCTTGGCTCAGTCTCCAGGTTACAGTATTATTTTTGGGATGGTCCCCACTAACCCCCTGCACTGCTCTATTAGCTCCTCGTTGCCGCAGCTTCGGACAACTAACATTTGCAGTGATTTGGGGAGGCCATCCTTGGGCAGCGACTGAACAGATTCACATGAGGAGACCTGTAATCGCTTGAGGTTGGGCAGCTTGTGCAACCCTGCAGGGAGGTGCTGAAGCTTGCTGAATCCACAAAACTCGAGTCGCTGGAGGGATACGAGGAGGTGAAGGGCGTCCTCTTGCTCCTCGGTGAAGCGCTCCACCATGTTGTTGTTGGTCTCATGAAGTTGCAGCTCGGTGAGAGAGGAAGACAGGATGCTGCAGATGGGCACAAAAAGCAGTCCCACTGCGTCATCTGTACAGAGGATCTGCAGTTTGAATGGGGAAACAAGCTGCTGCTTTTCTCCTCCATCCTCCCGCAGCAGCGCCAGCCTTGGATTGGGATTCCATCCAGCAAAGAATCTAGGGCTGTGAAGGACGGATAATGCTCTGAGCTGCCCCCCGTTGGTAAGGAGAGGCCCTAGGCCCTTGCATCTTAGATCATCTCCACAATCGCACAACTCCAATCGAGTGAGAGAGGTGAGGTTTGAGAGGGGATCCAGCGTCCCCAGATCTCCCGCCTCAAGAAGAAAGAGCTCTCGCAGAGAGGACGGGAAAAGGCAGCAAGAAAACGAGTTGACGGCAGATAGGAACCTGGGGCTGGACTGAATTACTAACGAGTGGAGGGATCGCAGGGCTTGGAGCCCATCTCCTACTTCTCTGACAGGAAGAAAAGTTGAAGGGTCCACCAGGACCAGCTCAGAGCAAAAATAGATGTACAACTCCTGCAGTGAGTCAGAGAGATGGGCCGGGAAGAGCAGCAACCCATCTTCTTCTTTTTCCACCTTTGATGTTGCTGCTGAAGTCTCATCCACCCCCACTGCCAGCTGTCTTATATTTTCACACGGCCAGATCTCCAATTTCGAGAGCCTTGGGAGGTGGGTGAGGAGCTCTGTCAGTTCCTTCCCACTAGCACCACGTAATTTCTCGACCGAAAGACTCTCAACAGGGAGCTGACAGTGGACATCACCCTCACCTCCTAGTGGCCCAACTAGACCATCTGAAATAAATACACGCAATGTCTTCAGTGAGGTTAGCATCACAAGGTGCTTCAACTCCAGAGGAGGGCACTCCCTAAGTGCCAGCTTCTTGAGACCTGTCAGGTTACTGAATGCTAACACCTGATCTAAGCTATGCAGATCATCCACCCCAGTAATATAAAGCTCAGATGATTTGGAGTTGTACTCAAACTTCTCTAGTAGCATTACATCACTTATATCAACACGACGCAGTGTTTCTGACCAGGGGATATGAGCCACTAACAACAATTTTGGACAAGACTTTATTTCAAGCTCTTGCAGTTTAGGAAACCAATCAATGTTCCAGCCTTGATCTGGTTTAGAGTAAAGGTTTGAAAGTGGCAGCTCCAAGAGCTTAGGGCAGTCTATAATAATCAGTACTTGCAAAAGAGGAAACATATGAGCATCCTTGGATGGTACACATTTTTCAAAACTTCCCAAGCCAACAAGTTCAAGCCTAATTAGCCTGCAAAAGCTTTGCTCTATAACAAACTCCTTCACTGCAGCAATACGCTTCAATATTACTTTCCCAAGAGCCTGCATTTTCCCTAAAGAAGGGAGACATTGCCAAGAAACACCATCAAGACGAAGAGATTCAAGAGATTCGACAGCGAGCTTATCACCCAGCCATGTTGGACAAGAAGGGCCTCTGTGCCCTCTAATGCACAACTCTTGAAGATATCTATGTGGTTGAAGGCTCTCAAGGACAACAGCTTCCACACCAGGCTCAACATTATTCCGCTCACTAGCCCAATCTAATGTTAGCCTCTCCAAGCAGTTCTTCTCTATGAGTTTTGCATTGGCTGCTTCTTCATCTGTGTGTATATTCTCAAGGTTATAGATGCCAAGTTCTCTTAGTTCGGTCAAGTGCTCTAGTTGGTTCAGTTTAAATCCTTCACTTTCTTTATTGACTCTAAATACCTTCAACTCTTGTAAAAATACAAGTTTCCCCACATTAAGAACATGAGAATGCAACTCATCAGTAGGTGTATAAAAATGACGCAATTTTGCAAGGTTGCTCAAGTCTGTGGGCAAATCACTACAATAGTAGCACCATGATCCTAGATCGAGAACCCTTAAATGATAGAATCTAGAAATGGCAAGTGGCAAATGCATCTCCCTCCCATGCCTCGTCCCTAGACATAGGTATCGTAGGTGGACTAGTGTTGAAAAGCTATGTAACATGGACTCCACAGAAGACGTCATGTTAACCAAACGGAGAACACGAAGAGCATTTGCTTCGCTAAACAAATCACCCAAAATGTTGGCAAAGCTTTGGTCCATTCTCCCAAATAACATCAAAGTATGCAATTGTTTAAGCTTCAACTTTTCTTCAGATTTCTCAACTCACTCTTAAAGTTTTCATGAGTCATTGCATCATCATCTATGATTATAGACAAATGACGGATGGATGGATGAATTGCCACCGATCCCATGGAGGAGTGATGTAAACTAATACAGTCATGAGCAGCAACTTGCAATGCTAAGTCATGTAGAAGGTCATGCATAACATAACATGGACAACCACCAGTTTCCTCTTCTCTGAAAAATCCATGTGCGACTAGATCATTTAAATTGCTCAAACCAATATCTTCCAATGTTTGGTTCCGACTACCAGGCTGTAAAATATCTACTCCTATCCACAAGTTGATTAGTTCAGTGGCACTATACTTGTGATCTTCAGGAAACAATGCAGAATAAGAGAAACATTGTTGCTCATGGAAAGGAAGATGGTCATAGCTAAGCTTCAAAGCAGGCATAATGTCATTAGCACCGGACTGTCTCTCCCATTCTTTACTTTCTAAGACCCTTATCCAATGACGCAAATTAAGTTCTTTTCTTAGTAATGTACCAACAATTTTCGCAGCAAGAGGGGAGCCCTTTAGTTTTTCCATTATCTTATCTCCGGTATCGAGCAGAAAATTGTGATCACTTCTAAAGGGCTCATCACCAAATATAAATGCAAGGAATAACTTTCTATATTCTTTGGATTCTATCCCTTCCAAATCTATATGACCAGTTGTTTTAACCATCTTTGCTATTTCTGGAAATCGAGTTGTGACTAGAATAATGCTACCGTTTTCTTGTGATGTTTTCAATGGCAGCAATAACCTTTTCCAATCATCCTCATTACCACAATCCCATATATCATCCAGTACAAGCAAAAACCTTTTAGATTTTAATCTCTGTTCAATCAGCTCTTCTGGTCTATTCCCCTTTTCTCCTTCAACCGGAGGGATATCCTTTTTAATATCTTCTAGAAGCTTATTCAAATTGAAATTAAGTGACACACATACCCAAATAACGACTTGAAAATGATTTTGAACTTGTTGGTTTCTGTACATATGTTGTATCAGAGTTGTCTTGCCTATCCCCCCTGGACCAACAATCGGAAGCACAGTTAGATCCTTGCTGCAGTATTTGCCCTTGGTCATATCATGTATCATGCTATTCATGACATGGTCCCTCCCATACAATTTTGGCTCTATACTTCGACCAGTGGTGATGGGACGACTCTGTGCAATATCTGGGTCAGTGATACGATCACAACTCTGCAGAATGGTGGTGAACTCTCTACGCACGGGCTGCAGCTGCTCTACAATGTGTTTCATTCTTTCAGAGACATCCACCCTATTGAACCCGAGCATTGGTGATTCTTCCGCATGTGGTGGACCACACACAGTTGACTGGCCACCGGAATTGTCATCCTGAACATTTGGGGAAGAAGTGTGAGGGAGGAGTTTACCGAGTTTGTCATGTTCAGCCTGATCGGCATTTGGCACTGAGGAGGAGGGATTTCCTCGTGACCTGTGCTTAGCGCGTGGCCAGACACAGCAGCGGACACGCTGTCTTGCATCTTCTACCCGTTGTCCAGGTTCAGCAGCAGCAGGGGCGGCAGCAGAGGATAAACCAAGCACGGCGCCAGCTGTATGACGAGCATTGAGGGCGAGGTCGTGGACGCCGCCCTTGGCGTGCCGGTCCGCGGCGTCGTACGTGCCGTGGAGCTGGTCGTGGATGCGGAAGTAGTCAATCTCGTCCAGCAGGTCCTCAGCGGAGCGTGCAGAGTCCTGCAGCCTCTGCAGCAGCTCCTCAGTGGCCTGGCCAGCGATGTGCTTGCGGCTGGCGGTCTCGAGCGTGGCCTTGACAAGCAGCAGCTCCGTCCTCAGGGCCTCGACATTGAGGCCGAGGTTCTTGCTGCTGTCCCAGTCGCCCAGCACGCCGTCGGCGACAGGGGACAGCGCCTTGCCCACCACCCACAGCGCCGTGCTGACCAGCGCGTTCATCCTGCCTCTAGATCAGACCTGCATCCATGAATCAAAAGGAGTTCACCTGTAAATGCAGCTGCCATCACCAATCACGCACTGGTGAACACTAATTACACCAAAAGAAATCGAATTTACTTGTTGCTTGCTGCCAGAGGTGAGGAATACACGCTAGAGTGGATCCTGCCTGCTGAGACGTGCACGTCCTGGAACACAGTCGCCCGTGAGGGATGTCACCTGCCTGCCTGCCTGCAAAAGAATTTTATGCTTTTAGGACGAGAGAAATAGTAAGATACAGGACGCAAGTTAACACATATGTACAGAGAGATGTGTATGTTCATGAGACGGCAGTGACGACCTAACTATAAGCAAAGCATCACATGGAGCGAAATGGAAATAAATAATTTCTCTTAGCTATGGTATTGTGTGAACAGCTAATGAATCGAGATTAACACCAGTAATAGTATGCATGGTAACGCGAAATTACATCAGTTTGTAAGTGCAAGTGGCGTGTTTGCAGAAACAAAATGCAACTGCCTGCTTCATCGAAAATGCAGCTGCTCTCGGTCACACCACAGCACTGGAGCAGCCCTCCCCTGATTTCTTTCGGTAACGTGGAGCAAAATGATAAACAAAAGAAAGCCTCAAATCTGAACGCAAGCCTAATTTTCTCTCATCTGAAAGCAGGCACATGTATTGCTTGCGGTCACAGAAAGAATCATTCCACATCTCTAGCGCACAGCACAGACCATGAATCGAAATGCATCTGTCAACGAAATTTGCAACCGAGGCCAAGGGGGGTGAGCAGGAAGACCTACCTAGTCGGCAGTGGCCAGGATCTGCCGCGTCCAGAGGTGAGATGGTCGCTGGCTGAATCATCCATCCCCGCGTCGACTCCGGCGAGCCTCCATCCCGCCGCCTCCCGGATCTACTCGCTCTGCCGCTGCTGGTGCTTCTGCTCACTCAGGTGAGGGCGAGAGAGCAGAGAAGCCGTGCGGTGGAAGGAGAGCAGGTCGGCGTCAATGGGGGGAGTGAGCAGAGCAGGTCGTCGTCGGTGGGTCAAGTCAATGGGGAAATCCAATATACTACGACTTCTGCATCTACTACACTAGTACTTTTTTAACAACTTCACAACATACAACTTGCTCCTCAACATTTACATATAGGACCCTAGGGCATGAATGCACAACGCAATCGGGCCCTTCTCCACCGATGGCGATGACAAGCTCGACACCACGCCCACCCGCACCGAAACGATAAAATTTTGTCATTTTTGCACAGGACGCATACGATGTCGTTTCGGTGCTCAGAATTTTGTCATTTTTACATAGGACGCATACGATGTCGTTTCGGTGCGAAATTTGACCCGGTCGTGCGTGACATCGTCAAGTATAAAATCCAGTCTCTTTTAACAAACCGACCCAATCGCAGTCGCCACCCCCGAACCACGATCCCCTCCGCACCTCGGCTCCGCCATGGAGGTGTTCTACTACCTCGTCTTCGGCGGCCTCGCCGCCGTCGTGGCGGCGCTGGAGCTCGGCAAGTTCAGCAAGGACCGCGTCGCCACCCCCACGGCCTTCAACTCCTTCAAGAACAACTACGTCCACGTCTACTCCCTCATGATGTGTACGCACGCGCCTAATCCCTCTCGTCCCCGACCCCCCTAATTCGCCCAGATCTGTACTCGGGCGGCGCAATGCTCGTACGTTTCTAGAATTTTCGATGTCTGAATCGTGCGTTGCGTTGTTGGTGGTGGTGGTGCAGCTGGGGATTGGCTCCAGGGGCCGTACGTGTACTACCTCTACCAGCAGTACGGGTTCGACAAGGGCGACATCGGCCGCCTCTTCATCGCCGGCTTCGGCTCCTCCATGCTCTTTGGCACCATCGTTGGATCGCTCGCCGACAAGCAGTGCGTGCTAGCCCATTTCCTTGCGGAGTTTTGTTGATTTCGTTGGTATGCCCTGATCACTGACGAGGTTTATTGGTGCAGGGGAAGGAAGAGGGCGTGCATTACCTACTGCATTACCTACATCCTCAGCTGCATCACCAAGCACTCCCCGCAGTACAGGATTCTCATGATTGGGCGCGTGCTGGGAGGCATTGCAACATCGCTGCTTTTCTCGGCATTCGAGTCGTGGCTCGTCGCAGAGCACAACAAGGTAGCACCTCACCCAGATCTGTGTGTCCATCAGACACTTGTGTTGTTCGGCTTCAGCTTTGTCCGGAAAATGACCCTTCTGTTCCCCCTTAATAAATCGCAACTAGTTTATTATTGCTTTTGGTTTTGTGCATTTGCGTCAGTGATCACTGATCAGTATACAAGCTGTGTGCTGAAGCTAACAAATCTTAATAGATTATGGAGAGTTGACTGTTGTAGTCAACAACTTGTATATAAAATCACTACGGGGTCTATAAAACTGAAGCGATATGTATAAACACTCATTTATAGTGATACAGTGAAGTAGACTGCGCAGCTAAACATACTAACTGTACTAGGCTCTGAAGTCTGCTTGTTGAACTTTGTCAGCGATTAACGCTCTTGCACATATCCTAGCAGCAATCTAAGTTTCTTCTTATATATTTATTGTCTGAATTTTAGACCTACATGGCAGATCTGGTGTTCCTCTATTCCTGTTACATGGCCAGGAATCAGAACCGACCAGCAATTAAAACCATTGCAATGTCAATAGAAGTTTTTCAGGATAACTCGTCTAAGAAGTAGCCATTTCTGTAGAATAAATCGATATGTACGACGTATCAGAAGTAGTCTGTTTTTTTTTAGAACAAAAGTAGTCTGTTGTTTCATGCTCAGTACAATCAACTGTCGTATTTAGCTGATGGAAGCATCGTGCTTTTATTGATTAGCCTGCTGCCACAGTTTTCTCAACATCGTTGGGGATTTCTCTCTTGTAAGACACCCTTGATTATTTTCTAACAGTGTGCAAATGAACTTGTGATTGTGCAGAGAGGTTTTGATCCGCAATGGTTGTCGATAACATTCTCCAAGGCTATATTTCTTGGGAATGGCCTAGTTGCCATTCTCGCGGGGCTATTTGCAAATCTACTTGCTGATAACTTGGGTTTTGGCCCTGTCGCCCCATTTGATGCTGCTGCTTGCTTCCTAGCAATAGGGATGGCAATAATCTTATCATCATGGGGTGAGAACTATGGAGATGCATCTGACGGCAAGGACTTGATGGCCCAGTTCAAGGTTGCAGCTAGAGCCATTGCTTCTGGTTAGTTTAGCCTGTCTTGCCATGAGAAATGACATAATAATGTTGTGAAATTTACAGTGAGGATTGATGGGTTTCTTATGATATTTCAGATGAAAAGATTGCATTGCTTGGAGCCATACAGTCACTCTTTGAAGGCTCGATGTATACTTTTGTTTTCTTGTGGACTCCTGCTTTGAGCCCGAATGAGGAAGACATTCCGCATGGCTTCATATTTGCGACCTTCATGCTCTCATCAATGTTGGGTAGCTCAATTGCATCTCGTCTATTAGCTCGGAAGATGAAGGTCGAAGGTTATATGCAGATTGTGTTCTCGATATCAGCTTTCACTCTTTTCCTCCCTGTTGTTACCAGCGTAAGCCTGCTACTCATAACCACTTTTGGTTGTTTCCTTGTTTTAATCCTTATGATGTAAATATTACTGTTATTTGTGCTCAACAGTTCATAGTACCTCCCTCAGAGAAAGGTAGCAGCATCTCATTTGGAGGCTGTCTACAGCTCCTTGGTTTCTGTATATTCGAGTCATGTGTTGGCATATTCTGGCCATCAATCATGAAGATGAGATCTCAATATATTCCTGAGGAGGCGAGAAGCACTATCATGAATTTCTTCCGCATACCACTCAACCTGTTTGTATGTGTGGTACTTTACAATGTAAGCAGCATATCCTACTTAGTTCCAAGTTGTGCGTTCCTTTTTGTCGGTGTAGTACAATGACAAAAAAGTACCTGAAGAAACAAAGATTGCACTAGAACAAGCTAAACCGTCACTACTCATACCAATAATGCTCTTCCTATGATTGTTATTCTGTAGGTGAATGCCTTCCCAATCACTGTCATGTTTGGCATGTGTTCTATTTTCCTTTTCATCGCAGCAATTTTACAGAGGCGGCTCATGGTTGTGTCCGATCTTCACAGATCAACTAGTATGTTCTCTCCATTCATTTCAATTTTAATACAAGCAAATGCCATTTTCTTTCTTGGAATTAGATGCAGACTTACTCAATTGCTAATCACAACATCAAATTCCTGCAGAAGCCACAGAGATGATAGCAGAAGATGAGCCACTAAACCCTTAGAATATACCAGAGAGCATGGACGTGTACCTGACATTTCATTGTCTACAACTTCATTTCTGCACTTCATTGGGCTGCTGAATAAGATGAAACCAGAAGGCCGGAACGAAACCATGTTTAGTTTGCTTTGGTAGGTACTCACAGTATTCAGTTTTGTCAGGACAGAGCACATGGTTCAGCATGTATTGAGCTAGACACGGCACATTAGAGCTTGACATAGCACCAAATCTGTACTTCCCCTCCCTTATGCTTGCTAATAGGATCATGTTTGTATTCAAGTTTTACGAGTCTCTTGATAAAAGATATACCCTGTACCCCTGTATTCCCCCATTCTGGATGCCTGTGAGGATTCTACTAGCAAGAGGAGATTCTTGTGATTGTCTCCAAAAGAAAATTGTCTACGCAAACTGTGTGATGATTAGCAGTCGATTTTACAAACTAAAACCTAGTAATTACAATTGCGTAACCATCTCACTGGAGTAGCTTACATCCTTGAATAGACACTCGAACATAACTACTGAAGGTAAAACATACAGTACATGAGAACAGCAGGCCACTAAAACAGCTCAATTGGGGGCAGGAACAGGATTAACAGTACTACATCATTTTCATCATACTCATACATCACAGGAAATGGAACTATAAACATTCATATGAAATGAGAACACACTTAAAAACATTAAAAAAAAAGTTGCATCTGCAAAGCCTTATGATCTTGGGGTTAGTGTCAAATGGAGTGCCAGATATTTGTACTGATCAGCCAGACTCAACTCAGAACACAATAGTTTTGGTTCTACTCCGAACAGGAGTGGAAAAAACACAGGCGCCTACGGCAGGATCATCGATGTTCGCTACAATCACAACATTACTCAGAGGAACTTAAAAAAAACTGTCGCGCAGACAGGACAACTCAATGCGCTGCGAACTCTCGGATCAACTCTTAATGCTCAGCAACATCCAAAAAACCGTATATTATTCTTGCATCCAATATGATCTAACATTGCAGCACAGGTAAGAAATTCCCGTTCCGATCGGATACATGTGACTAACATTGCATTCCGATCGGATACATGTGACTAACATTGCATAGATATTATGCATTCTGTAGTGGAAGCAGCTAACCCCAGGAATGACAGAGGAACACGAACAAATTCTTGGCGACGGATTGATGTGATCACTAGTTCTGAGCGAACAGGAAGAGATACAAAGAGGTGTTCATATTGCGGGCACGTATCGCTTCGCGAGTTGCTTTCCAGCCATTGCGGCAGCAGCGAGGACCCCGCCGACGGCGCCCGCGAAGGCGGCGGATCGCGGCCCGCTAGCTGCGCGGAAGAGCGCGCCGGTTCCAAGCCCGGCAGCCACGCTGTTGATCCAGTCGTCGCGGTCCCGCACCTCGACCATGCCGCTCTCCATACCGGCGTACATCAGTCCGATGACACCGAGCCTGTTGCCGAAGCGGCGGCCGGAGCTGCCGCAGGCGTTGAGCAAGCGGTTGGCGCGGATCTTGGCGGTCTCCCCGGGCTCCGCGCCGGCGGCGGCCTCGCGGAGGCCGAAGACAGCGCCGCCCACCGCGCCAGAGAGGTACCCGATGCCCGTGTAGTACGTGAGGTTCTCGCCCCAGGAGCGGCGCTGCACCGCCGACTCCTCCTGGAAGAGGAACTCCGGCGACGTTGGGAGATCGTAGAGGTTCTTGTAGTTGTAGGGGACGTTGAGGTCCTGGTAGGGGTTGTACTTCCGGCGACCGGGGACGTGGTCGTCCTGGGCGTTTGATCCCGATGGGAACATCCGCGGGTCAGCCATGGCGGCGGGGAAGGGCTAGGGTTTGTGGTGTGGTCGGCGGTGAGACGCGCGGAGCAGGGGAAATTGGAGAGGAAAAGGAGTGCCGCTTTAGCTGTCTGCCATTTGCGACGAGGTCCCTCCCCTAACTGATATTTCTCTACTTTCTAGAATCTAGACTGGCTGTTCGGGTGATAACAAATTGTTGTTATCTTAGGGATTTGTTATGAAATGAGTTTTTGGGGCACTTCAGCTTCTGAAGCGGCTTCTAGAAGAAGATCATCCCACCAGTTTCTCCCAGAGTCTATAATCCAAATGTGTTCTGACTTATAATCTAGTTTAGTGTTTAGTCGAAACTAAAATTATAAATCAGAGCACATGTGAGTTTTGGGCTTGGGGAAGAAACTGGTAGAGAGAAGTATTTCCCAAAAGCCGCTCTAGAAACCCAAAAGAAGTGCGCCTTTGTGATCTATTGAGGGTGTTTGCTAGGCAACGGTCTGTTTTCCCCTTTGTTGAACTAGGCTTGCCAGGCTTGGTCTGGTTGAGACATCAAATTATGTTGTGCATCTACTTTGGTTTATTATAAGTAGTCCAGCCATGGGAACTAGCAGTGTGTAGCTAATCAAACAACATGTTTATTTTTCTAGTGATAATTACTCTCAACTCTTTGCACATAGGTGAAGTTACATCACATCATCACAATTGGAACAATTATAGTGACGGACTCATGATGAGCGGTGAGCAATAAAATGGCGCGGGAGGCGGTGGACGTTGCGGCGGCTACGTACGGCTGTGATGTACAACATGAACATGTTCACTAACCAGCACACAACGGACAGGTGCAGTAAAAAGTACACCACGAACAAGTTCGGTAAACATCATACCAAACATATATACATTAAAAAATATATTCGTCCACGACCAACGAAACCAAAAACTTACAATACCAGAGTTATATGAAACTGCAAGTTAAAACTATTCCTTAAAGGAAGTTTTTAAACGGACAGTCATGTGCGATCAATTTGACAAAATTCGGGTAAAAAATTCAAACATAAACACGAAATTAAAAGTTTATTAAGCAAAGCTGAAACCAAATGTTGAAATGTAACCACATTATCGGTGCACATCTTTTTGGTATAGAATTATTTTGAACGACGGATTGTAGCATTGATTTGAAGGAAGGATGTGAAGTAAGATTCAAAAGAGCGAGTGTGGAGATCTACTCCACAAATTCGATTAGCAGCAACGCAGGTGAGACAAGGGGAGAGGGGAACTCCAAAGACATGCTGGTCAGGAAGGGAACTCACCGGAGATCGTCAAAATCACGACGAAGCTCTAGCAGTGTGCAGGTCGGTGCCCAGAGCGTCGGTAACCGTTCCCGGTCATGGGGCAGAATTCTCGGCGGCCCCTACTCCTACTAGAGCCGTCCCGACAAATCTCCAACACCATGCAAGGTGCCGCACGAGCTCCTCTCCCGCTCCTGCCCGACGCAGTTGAGGACATACGACGAACTAGCTAGAGGGGCGGGAGGTGTGAGTGAGGTGGAGTAGGAGCAGGGCAGCGGGGCAATTTCGTCAACGGCGAGGATGCCAGAAATAACTGCTCCTCATGTGATGATGGGCCACTTAACTTCTGAGCGTGGGCCCGTTTGGTCAGTGGGTCAATAGGTATTCTTGGTAGGAATTTTTTTCAGGAGCCACACAGGTTTAGGGTTGAAAATAGACAGGATGTGATAGTTCGGAGTGTGAGCTTTCAGGATTTAAAGTTTAGGGTTCGATTTAGTTTTCGTTTACATGTTTAAGGTATGTTTTTGGACCTTTTTCAAAAATAAATAAATCATAGTCAAAATTAAACTTTTGATCGTGGCTACTGGGAGTACTTTAGGACGGTCAACACGAAACAACCCAACTCACGCGCATGCCGGGTCACACCGACACCGTCAACATGCTCGGAGAGATATGCACATCACGACGACTCCACCCACCGTGTCCAGCGCTCCCCACCGCAACGAAGCTCCGAAAAGCCGTGGGGACTAGGCCATCACAGAGAACACGTGCGCCTCCTACTAAACTTGCGCATCTGGTTCACATCAAATCAAACATTGACTCGTCTATTTCTGGAACCCCTCTTCCTCTACAGTGCTCAGAGGCGAACGCGGAGGCGACTCGGCGATCCCCAGCGGCCGCCGGCGTATCTGGGGATTCCTCACCCTCCGCCGGCCGCTCCGGCGGCGGGAGGATGGGGAATCCCCAGATCTGCGCTCCGGCGTGTAAATAGGAAGCTTTTGGGCGGCGCGGCGGAGGCGGGGTGGCCGGCGTCGTCTTTTTGGAGCCCTGCAGCTCCCCCTCCTCGGCATCGTCCTCGACGATGCCCTCGAGCTGCAGGTGCGTCTCCGTTCTGTCGCCGTTTTCTCCAGCTTCAGCGGCAGTTCGGTGACGAGTGTGCAGGAGGCCGGTGGTGGTGGTGCGAGGCGACTGTTGTGCGGGGTAGTGGTGTGCAGGCGGTGGATCTGGCCACTTCCGGTGAAGTGGGGCGGCGCTGGCCCCAGATCCGGCGCGGAAGATGCTTGGTGCGTGTCCCCGACCGACGGACGATCTCTGCCTTCAGATCCAGCTCTACGGAGCTGGTGGTCGATGCGGCTCTTCTACGCCTCCGGGCTTGGAGCTCTTCCGCTCCAGGGTGCGGGTCTCCGACTAGCTGCTTTCTTCGTCGTCTCCGGCGGTGGAGATCGAGCTGGTTAGGGTTCCTCGAGGTGGAAGACGGCGTGTCGCAGCAGTGCTGCTCTGTATCCTCCTTGTTTTTCCTTTGCTTGTATCTGGCCTTGTAATGTTTTCCTCTACGTATGAATATAAGTATGAAAAATTCAAAAAAAAAATCAAACATTGACCGGAGCTGAAGCTGCGTATCCATGATCTCCAAATTCTTTTTTGAGCGAGATTTCGCTCTAATTTCCTCTTCATTCTTGGCGTCAAAGTCAGGCGATCCCAAACGCTGAAAAGGCCAAGTTTTTATCAAGAACCGGGCTGATACCTAGTCTCTCCTCCTTCTCGGCGGCGCATTCGTTCCAACATGGCGTGCGGCGGGGCTGGCGACGACTGGTCTGCGCTGCCGGAGGACCTCCTGCTCGCCGTCTTCGCGCTGCTCCCCTCCGACGCCGACCGCGTCCGCTTCCGCGCCGTCTGCGCGAGGTGGGCCGCCGCGGCCGCCTCCTGGCGCCGCGCCCGTGGCTCGTCGGCTCCCGCACCGACCGCTCCGGCCAGGGCGCCGCCATGTCGTCCTTCTGGCTCTCCCAGGCCAGCGGCCTCGTCCCGTTCGCCGCCGCCTTGCCCACCGGGCTGGAGTACCTCTCCTCCTCCCACGGCTACCTCGTGCTCTCCGACCCCAGGGCCGCCCCAAGGCCATCACGCTCCTCAACCCCGTCACCGGCCGCTGCCTCCCGCTCCCGCCCATCGGCTTCTTCAAGAAGTGGCACGACGTCGCCACCGTCGTGCTCTCGGCCGATCCCGGCGCGGACGCCGGGTGGGCCGCGGTGGCCGCCGGGTTCCCGACCAACTGCCTCGCGTACTACAGCTCCGCCGCCGGAGCGTGGACGCCCCTGGACTTCAGCGCGGCCGGGTACGCCGCCGTCGAGCACTGAGTACAGCTCGGACGACGACATGGCCGTCGACGGCGGGAGCAGCACCGCTAGCACGCGCGTGGTCGAGGTGCACAGGGTGGAGTTGATCGGGGACCGCGCGGTGCGGCTGGTGCGGGTGGAGGACCTCGGCGGGCACGCGCTGTTCCTGGGGCGGAACCGCCCGTTCGCGCTCTCGGCGGGGGAGTTCCCGGCGTGCCGCGTCAACTGCCAGGGTGGTGGGCATGGAGAGCCAGTGGGTGCGCCGCGAGGAGAGGATCTACCCGACGACGGCCACCGAGGGTCCCCGTTGGCCGGATGGGCGCGGCGTGGCTGGTTCTTCCCAAGCTACTAGCGTATCATGTCAGCATTTATGTGTTGTGTTGTTTTTTTGTTAGGATTATGCTCCTTCAGCATTCGTTAACACCACGAATCTCTCGACATCTGTAGACAATCTTCGTTCATACAGATGGAGTCTAATGTTCTTTTGAAGAAATCATTGCAACCGATGTTGCTTCGGTTCAAAACACTGGACTCCGTATCATCTTCTCTTCGGGTTCCCAGGAAACTTCCATCTGGAAAAGAAAAAAAGAAGCCAATTCGACTCTGCTTATTCACAATTTCTCAAGGAAATTGATCCCGTTTGGTGGGAGGATGGAATGTGGACTCAGCTTGCTTCAGTGACATCTGACGTACCTTGATGCCCAACGGTGCAAAGTCCATCTCATTACTCGCCAATCCTCATTTCAGAGTGGCGCACGGGGAGAATCCGTGCTACGTGCGGCGGCACCCGTGGGCATCCTCTTCTTGGAGGCGTTGTCTCATGTCGTCTCGGTCAGAACCATCTCCTTCTTGGAAACGTCGTCCCATTCGTCTCGGTCAGAACCGTACTCTCCCTCCCTCGAGCAACATGGAAAACACTAGGTCTAGCTTTTCGGGTCAGGCGACGGCGACATCTTGATGTCATTCCCTTGTTGGAGGAGTTGCTTGAGTTTGCTCGAGGTGTCACCCGATGCGGCTGGCGGAGTTGGTTTTACCCCCTTCCAAGGCATGCTCATGCGGGACACAATGTACACCGACGCCGACGCCTCCTTGGTCGTCGTCTTCTTCATGTCCTCTTGATCTTGCCGTCCACTAGCTGACTCCCCTTCTAGGCGTAGACGTGGTCGGTACGTTGCTCCGAGTTGTTTGGAGTCATGGTCGTTCTCCGGAGGCTTGCAGCATGTGTGTGACAAGGCCTTCTTGATCTAGGTGTGTTGTGTTGCCGTTGTCGTAGTAGTGGCCTTTGCTTGGTTTCCCTTCAATTAACCGAGTCTTGTATGGTTTTCAGGTCCGGTTTTCTCATATGATCATCCTTTTTTCCTGACCAATGAATTTAGAAGTTCCGATGATAATATTCAAAAACATCCTTATTTCAGAGTCATCCAGTCAGTTGCAAAAATCATACGAACTGTTAATTGATTGCGGGCGCACTAGGGGAAACATGCGGCGTACTTCACCGTATCCCACTGGTAGCGAGGGAGGAAGAGCATGATACACACGATGCACGCCCTCTTCCACGACGTAATCGGGGTGAACAGAGCAGGAGTCGCGTGCGAATGACATCAAGGTGTGGCGTCTCCCGGGCTCCCGATGCAATCGGACGTTGAGGGGCCGCGTATGGGTATGGTTGGAGCAAGGAGATTCGACCTAACAATGCGGCCCGTCTGATGCGGACACGTACATGTCCGGCGCTGTCATCTGACCGGGATTTCCGGGACAATGTAGATAGCCTGGTTGTTCAAGCATCTTCACACAAGTGAGCATTTCTAACAAATCTCGAAAAAACCCAACCCCAATTCGGTTTGGGAGGGGGACTCCAACTCGCCTCCCCCATCCTTCCTTGCACCGCCCCGGGTGGGGCCCGCCGTCGCACCGACTTCCGGGTAGGCCCGCCTGGCCCACCTCGCCGCCGCCGGTCGCCTCCCCCATGGGCCCCACGGCCCACTAGGGTTCGGCCATGGGGGGATCCCCCCCCCACGGCTTCAGCCCACCACCACCTAGTGGTGGTGCGGCTGCCATGTGGGCCCCTAGGGCCCATGTGGTAGCCACCTTTTATTGGCCTTTTAATTATATATTTTCCAATAATTATTTATCAATTAAATAAATTAATATTTAATTAAATAATATTTTCTCTAATTAATTCTTATTTGAATATTTCCTTTTATAGAATATTCACTGAATTAATTACTTATCATATAAAACACTTTTACATGATCCGGGACACCCAGTGTCCGCAGACAAAATATTCCGGATAAATATTTACCATCTACATAAACACCCACGGAATAAATTCGACAATGATAGTAACTTCTATCATTCCGAGACATCCAATGTCTGCCTTTATTATCTCTCTGATATATATATATAAATATGTCTATCATGCAGATACCATTCCGATGATACTTTCTCACTATGTTTCATACCAACCAATATACACAACTAACCAATCCTAGTTTAAGCGTGTCCACCAGGTTCGATAACGTGTAGCTATAATTATATGTGCTCATCTAATCACCGGCCGGGTCAGATCTGTGAACGACCTGAACAACTGCTACCGTTATGCGAAGACACTCTGTTGAACCATCGATTATTTATACATCATTCCCATTACTCGCGATACCAAAACTTTACCCGAGATATATCTATCCGTCGATGTTGCCATGAATCTTTCCTGATTCACTACATCTTTGTCTATCTCGTTAACCGACAAGTTCCCTTTACTCGTTCCCGTATTACAATATTCCACACGTTGTAGCTTCACCATGCATTGTCTGTAGAACATAATGGATACCTCTCATACCGAGTGGGCAGAGGGCGTATCTCTCCTTTGACAGAGGAGTAATCTTCCATCTCAGAACATTAAGATTATGCACACCATCGTAACCACCCAGTAACTGCCGTTATGATCACCCAATTACAGCCGTGACGGTTGACAGCACCAAAGTAATTCTTCTAGTATACACAACCCTAATAACCTCATGGTTCAAGGACATGTTGTATAATAACCTTTCTGAGATAAGCTAAGGACAAAACAAACGGAATCTCTTAGCATACCAAAACTTGGGTCTACCCAGCCATATTGTTCTCCAACAATATGCCACTCATTGATGCTGACATACATAATGTCCATGACCATGAAAGCTTGATCATCAAGCATTCAACAAATTAGTCTCTAAATAAGACTAGGGTACCTTTTACTGTTCATGTTTTCTATACGTGCGTATGAGCTTTCTCCTGAATCACGTATTCAGAAATCATAGCAGTTATAGCATAGTAAACACGAAACATAATTAATGAATCGGATGTATAAATACATTGCCTTTTGGGCATACATCCAACAGTCTACCACTTGCACAACTCGCAATATCTAGTTTGCATAAGTTTAACATCTGAGGAGATGTTCGGTGTTTTTCTCATGCTCATTCTTGTGGTTCGACTCTTGTCTTTAGTCCTAATTTGGACAACGTGAACTTTTTTTATTTCTATGCAAGAACAAAACTCTTTTCTTGCACAACCTTTATTGATCATATGATCACTTGTAACGCTGGTTATTCAAGGTGAAACCTTGGCTCCTTGGCTAAGAACACAATTCCATTGTTTTCACAATTTGTTGTTTCTTTTGCAAAGATCCACACCTAGTTCATCCAATGAACCGATAACCCCCCTTTGGAAGTTTTTCTAGTACTACCACTCACTTTGCTACTTGTTGTAGTTTTCGTAATGTAACCCTATGTTTTTAAACATTTCTTGATATATGGATTTCCAAGAAAAATCTGCTATCACACCTTGGCTTATCTTTATACTTTTCTCATAAGATTTTCCAATGTAACTCTTACATTTTGAGTTGTTCTCCTTTTGAAGTAACTTATTCAAAATACACCTTTTGGAGAATACTCAATTTTAATTGGAGTCAATTGAACTTTTGTTACAAAATCCAACTTGTCAACAATTAATTTTAATTATTCATATTTTATCTCAAAATTGCACTAGCCAAGAAATTCTCTTTATGATCAAGATTAAAATCAGTTGATCATGCTCACCATCGTTTTTCAACAGCCATGGATCTTGCACATGAATTTCTCTATCTTTATGAGAATATAAATTATCCCATGTGTTGAATCAAGTTCAAAATATCCTAGTGAAATTTTTGCAACATAATATTATACCACTATTAGGATACCTCCTAATACGGCTAATAATATGTTCCATATGTATATGTCATCAAAATCTTTTAATGTCATACTACGTAATCAAATAAAATAATCATCAATGATGTTACTCAATACTTGAACGACACATTTAAGCTCCCACTGATCTCTTTGAAACTTGACCTGCTATTTCCTTTATGAAACTCATAAACAAAGTTTATTTCGCTTCATCCAATCTTTCAATATCATCCTTCTTTATTTGTCACAGACAAATAACTTGATTACTAATTCTATATTCAATTAATAAGACCCTCGAGCTGTACTTAGTACACTTCCTCGATCGAAGCTTTTCCTATATAGGAATATGTCTTATCAATATCTTCTATAGATTAATCTAGTAATTCATCCTCAGATCATCAAAACTGTGCTACAGATCTTTAGATCTTTTGTAGTCAACTTTTGATTTTGTCACAATACAATTCATGACTAAACAAGTTTTGAGATTTTCCTTAAGTCTAACAAAAGGAACCATTTATCAACTTTCCAATAACTTAATAATGATGATATTCTATTTTATGACTTTCTTGTCAAAATCGGATACAACCTTTTACCACCCTTTTCTTATTACTTTATCTTAGCATTCATGTTTCCTAGAAAATGATATGCTCCTTGGTTAAGTGATTTTTCTTGACAAGAAGTCATACACAATGTAATGACTCTCGGTATTAGTCTAAAAGAATTGTCAATTGGAATTGCTTCCGCTGCACAACTTCTGATAACTATTTCGAAGATTCAATAATCTTTTCAAGAATCACCATCCTCCCACTGAATTCTTTAGAGGTCCAAAACCCTCAAGAATCACATCTATCTTAGTAACAAAACATTGTCACTTATGTGGTGGTTTACAAGAGGACTTCCAATTAAAATATTGGAACAACCTACAAAGTAATTTATTAATCTTCCAACCTTTTAGGGCCGAATTTCATCTTTCAGAAAATTCAAGTCCTAAAATCTTGTGTCCCATATTCGTTTATCTTTCAAAACTATGACACAAAAAAGACAAACAATTTTTTAAGTCCTTTTAATCTCTAGAACCGAACTCATCTTTCAGAATTACAAGGTATCCAAGATCTTTCACGACCCTCTATAGTCTTTCTTTCAAGACAATGTCGCAAAATTTCAAAGACAAATAACTGTGCTAAAACTAATCAAGCAATTAACTTTCTAATATGGGTATCTTTGGAGTACTAGTTTGCATATGAAGATTCTTAGTAATGACTTATTCAGAAGTCCATGAATTGAATTCCTTTTCAATTCATCATATCACTAAGACAATATTTCCAAAATGTTTTTGTGAAGTTTCAAGGTATCAAGATTGACTATCTTTCAACTTGTCCTTCATTGACTTCACTATGTGCCTTTATAACTAATGAATTCAAACTTCAAAGAAGAATGTAATTCATCAAGTTTTCACTTGTTATACACAACAATATCTCAAATTTCCTTCCATCATGCATATGATGCATTTGAGATGATAGTGCCACACGAAGGTGGTGTGAACATAATCACAAACGTTTCAGACCAAAATGATATTTCAATAATTCAAAAGATTTGTAACTTGATCATCCACGAAGGGATTAATTAAAAATATTCTCACGATAAATGGGATGAACTTATTCCACAAATCCACAAGAGTGTTATATCGCCAAGATTAAGACCTTATTACAAAACTGGGCCGAGACCCACAAATCTTTTAAACTAAAACTTGAAAAGTAAATTGGAGATGTCTTCATCTTGTGGATGAAACTCCATGCGCCGAGCTTGACGCGCAACTCCACCTTTTACTCCTCCGTCTCCTTACTTGCCGCTTCTCCTATATCGAATGCATAAAATAATTTAGCAATCGATACTCCAGAGTCACTAGTAAGATGACAAATATCATTTCAAGTATAACTCTTATACCTTTCTTGCCTTTAGCAGGCTTCTTCTTCTGCAACTGGAACTTCTTGCAGTTCCTCTTCCAGTGTCTTTCATCTTGCAAAAGAAACACTCGGAATCCATTTGAGCTAAGGTCTCAGCCTTGTTAAGTGCCTTAGCACCTTTAGACTTCTTGACTTTCTTATTCTTGAACTGTGTATTCTGGGTAACCATCAAAACTTGATGGTTTTTCCCTTCTTACACTAGCTTCAGCAGTTTTCAGCATTGTGAGGAGCTCATTTGGTGTTTTCTACAACCCATTCATGTTGTAATTCATGATAAAACCGTTGTAAGATGGGGGGAGGGATGCCAACACCACATCTATACTTAGCTCAGCTGGAATAGGAAATCCCAGAGCCTGAAGCCTCGTACCATAACCAAACATCTTGATTACATGCTCGTTCACATAGCTTCCTTCTGCCATGTGACATGACCAAAGCGCCTTTGTTATCTCATAACGCTCAGGCTTAGCCTGAGTCTGGTACATGGCCGTGAGTGCGACAATCATGTCGTACGCAGAAGTTTGATCAAACTTTTTCTGCAACTCAGGTTCCATACATGTCAACACGAGACATTGAACAGAGATAGCCGTATCACTCAACAGGGTGTACGCATCTCACACAGCTTCTGGTGCCTCGTCACCTGGTTCCTCAGGAAGAGGGCCATCGAGGACGTACTCACTCTTTGCATTCCTAAGAACAATCCTTGGCGAACGCACCCAATCAGAGTAGTTGCTTCCATTTGTGGTCAGGGGTTTCTTCTTAATCAGGGGTCCAAGGTTAAAGGTGGGTGCTAAGTTACGAGCCATTGATCTACAACAATTAAAGTTCACTTAGACATGTTCATAATTATTTCCAGCACTATCAAAATGAATCTAAATAAAGTGCTCCCACTAAAATTGATATTCCTCATGATCAAATTAGTGTATACGAAATCCACGCCCAACATACGATCAAAGGATGGATGCAACTCAATGATCGTAGTTTACGACGGGTAGGCAACCTTGCCAATCACTCCCTACCATGATTACTGTTTCATCTTTCGATGGATGTGCTCGGAGCTCATGACTAGTCATGCCCAAACGTCAAGACAACCAACCGCTTTTTGCTGCATGTACGTTCCATGCACGCCTCACGGATCCTTGTCAAGCACAGCCCATGGATACATGGAGTCCGAAGGCAAGCACCCGGTTCGATGCTGCTACGACTTGGAAGAGCACGAACTCCTTGATATTTTTAATTTTAGCTCAAGTACTTAAACTCTGCAGCTACTGAGGAATCTCCCTAATAACCACGTCTACTGCACAATCATGGGAAAAGCAAGAAAACAAATATAAAACATGCACAAGTAAATACCACTTCGTGATACAGTATAGTCTTCTTCCTTTAACTTTTGGTGGCACCTCCACCAGTGTGACCATGTCGAGGTTCACGACAATTGCATGCCTTCTCCTATCCTCCACTATCACCATACCTCGACGAACAGAGATGAACGACACGCCGGCCAACAAAACAAATGTTAGTCAACAAAATATAATTTCGAGACAATACCACATCACATGCCCTGCAAAACAGAGTTAGACGCCTCTAATATTTGTTTGCATATTTTAGCATGGCTGTAGGATCAACGAGACAACCGGAAATACTACGGCCCTCACCAAGCATGATTATCCATGTTGCTAGATTGACATTGCGGGGGTGATTGACATCCCAACATTACGAAAACGCTGCGGGTCCCAATCTAAATGATCACTGGTGCACGTGACCCCCGTGTGGACCTACTCCACATGCCCTTTCCACCATCGAGTCAACGATACCAACTATAGAAAGACCCGGAGCTACTGAAGCACTTCGTTGGCACCGACAAGCATACTAGGAGCAGCTGGAAGGTCCGCGGATTGCCAGAAGTTCATAAAATCAAACTATGCTGTTGGAAACAATCCTCAATAGTTTATTGGGAAGCAAACATAAATACTGAATGTTAGAGAAAGACTTCAATAACATACCCGCACAAACTTATGCAGTGCGCGCACAGCATGTGCTCTAGATCAAAGAATGTATCTACGCATAGACAGCTCTGATACCACTATTGGGTTACATGACGAAAATTTAAATTTTTTGTTCACCATGCTACGCAACGCTCCAAGATCTATACTATGAAGATACATGCGAATACGAAGATCTGAATTTCTTGATGGAATACGCTACCAACACCGAAGTTGCAGAAGAAGTGTTGATGACGTAGTCGATGTAGCTCGTCGCCGATGTCGATGTCGTAGTCGATGTAGCATGTCGCCGATTCTCTCAACCAAGCCTGGTAGAGAGATTTCGACGTCTTCTCCTTGCTTGATCTCCTTGGTCTAGCAGAGTGAGGGTCAGACGTCTCACCCCTCTAAGAGCTCGCACGCGTACGCCAGGAAAGGTTCAGCAGGGCTTCGCCGTCCAAGCTTGAAGCACTACTGGCGTATATGAAGGTAGAGTTCTCAACACATAAGGAGAAAGAGAGAGATTAGATCTAGTCTAATCGGAGAGGTTGCCTCTAATTAGAGGTTCCCTCTAAACCAACTAGGAGAGATCTAAACTTGAGAGTCCATTGTCTATTGTGTGTCTCCAAATAGGAGGGGGTGGGGTTTATATAGATGGTCAAGGGGTGGAGGGACTTGGGGAAGGGGAAAGACCCCAACCCCAATTCGGTTTGGGAGGGGGAGTTGGAGTCCAACTCCAGCTCGCCTCCCCCTCCTTCCTTGCACCGCCCCGGGTGGGGCCCCCGTCGCACCGACCTCCGGTGGGCCCGCCTGGCCCACCTCGCCACCGCCGCCGTTCGCCTTCCCCATGGGCCCCACGACCCACTAGGGTTCGGCCATGGGGGGGATCCCCCCGCACGGCTTCGGCCCACCACCACCTAGTAGTGGTGTGGCTGCAATGTGGGCCCCTAGGGCCCATGTGATAGCCACCTTTTATTGGCCTTTTAATTTTATATTTTTCCAATAATTATTTATCAACTAAATAAATTAATATTTAATTAAATAATATTTTGTCTAATTAATTCTTATTTAAATATTTCCTTTTACAGAATATCCCTGAATTAATTACTTATCATATAAAACACTTTTACATGATTCGGGACACCCAGTGTCCGTAGACAAAATATTCCGGATAAATATTTACCATCTACATAAACACACTCGGAATAAATCCGACAATGATAGTAACTTCTATCATTCTGAGACATCCAATGTCTGCCTTTATTATCTCTCTGATATATAAATATATCTATCATGCAGATACCATTCCGATGATACTTTCTCAATATGTTCCATACCAACCAATATACACAACTAACCAATCCTAGTTTAAGCGTGTCCACCCTACAAGTCCGATAACATGTAGCTATAATTAGATGTGCTCATCTAATCACCGGCCAGGGTCAGATCCGTGGACGACCTGAATAACTGCTACCGTTATGCGTAGACACTCTGTTGAACCTGTCGATTATTAATACATCATTCCATTACTCGCGATACCAAAACTTTACCCGAAATATATCTATCCATCGATGTTGTCATGAATCTTTCCCGATTCACGACATCTTTGTCTATCTCGTTAACCGGCAAGTTCCCTTTACTCGTTCCCGTATTACGATATCCCACACGGTGTAACGTCACCATGCATTGTCTGCAGAACATAATGGATACCTCTCGTACCGAGTGGGTCCAGGGCGTATCTCTCCTTTGACAGAGGAGTAATCTTCCATCTCAGAACATTAAGATTATGCACACCATCGTAACCACCCAGTAACTATCGTTATGATCACCCAGTTACGGCCATGACAGTTGAAAACACCAAAGTAATTCTTCTAGTATACACAACCCTAATAACCTCATGGTTCAAGGACATGTTGTATAACAACCTTTTTTAGATAAGCTAAGGGCAAAACAAACGGAATCTCTTAGCATACCAAAACTTGGGTCTACCCAGCCATATTGTTCTCCAACAATATGCCACTCATTGATGCTGACATACACAATGTCCATGACCATGAAAGGTTGATCATCAAGCATTCAACCAATTAGTCTGTAAATAAGAATAGGGTATCTTTTACTGTTCATGTGTTCTACACGTGCGTATGAGCTTTCTCCTAAATCAGGTATTCAGAAATCATAGCAGTTATAGCATAGTAAACATGAAACATAATTAATGAATCAAATGTATAAATACATTGCCTTTTGGGCATACAGCCAACATTGCTGAGCTCCTCGGCGGATTCATGGCGTTAACTCCAGCCAAAATGGGGCGGAAAGGAATAGCCACATGCGAGCTCTCAAAGGGGTGGGAAAGAAGCGACAGATGGAGGGGAAGCTAGTCCATGGCGCAGCGTGGCCGGGCGGCGGCGAAATGGAGGGTGCAACCTAAAATTTCCGCTTTGTCAAAATCTCAGAGGGACTGGGAAAACTGAAATAAAAGAACAAAAACCGGACATATGAGGCACTTGGGGTCTTTTTTTTTCTGAGACGCGCCCCTAAAGAAAATTACGGGCCGGACCGTTTTCAGTATGTGCACGGGTTGGGTTTTTACCATGAAATCTAAAAATGGCGATTGTTATAAAGGCCGGAGCGTTTTCCGGGATCTGCTAAACACGTAGTCTGATTGAATTTTAATTGTCATCTTGGACCAATGGGTGCCAGAAATCTGAAACACACTTGAGCTGCCAAGTATGTTGTGGATATGAAGTCGGAAGACAAACACGTGGCACTACCACAGCAGGAGCAAGAGCATGGTGATGATTATTTAGTTTGGTTTACGGGAGTTCTCTGATAAAATTTGATGATAATAAGTCAACACACACTTCACTTCACAAGCTGTTAGGCTGCTGTTGACTAGTGGAGGCTGCTCAAGTTTAGTCCCCCCTCGCCTTGGGGAAGAGGCCACACCCAACTTATAAGGGAGAGATTCCTCCTCCTTTCCGTCAGGGCTTTTGGGATGGAATATGCTCTCTTCTTATAGTTGGGCCGTGTGCGCATAAACGTCAGAAACTAGGCCGAATGCTGGGCTAAATTTGAGTGGACGCTAACACAAGCTAGATGGATGGCTGAACCTTGTGACTAGATACAAGAAGCCCAATTAGCCCTTGGACTGCATCCCCTTATCAAGAACGAGCGATTATCAAGTTCTCAGATTTTATTCTAAAAAAAAAAACAAGTTCTCCGATTTGGTTTCATCTGACATACTACGTTGTTTGCCCATGTTTTATTTAACTTAGTGAGATCCAATGTCAGCAATATGAGAGACGTAGCCTAGACTCCTTGAGTAAAAGCACCTCACCAATCCTGAACCATCGGATCTGATAGCTCCCAACAAAGATCTGACCGCTGGAAAACGTATTGCGCAGGAGGGGGGCGAGTGGATGGGTCTTCATCTTATCAAAAATTGGATGCTTGAGAAATGTGACTCATATGCTTATCTTATCAAAAATTGCTATCAAAAAAAGGAAAGAAAGGCATTAAAAATGTATAGTTTGAACATATCCTAATCCTATTGAGATCTGCAAATGTCAAGTAAAAAAAGGAAAGAAATCTTTGAAAAATATAGCGCGGGCATATCCTCACTACTCTGTCTCATATTAATTGACGCTAAAATGCGTCTAGATACATCTGTTTTAGTATCAATTAATAAGGGACGGAGAGAATACTAGAATTTGCAGACATGATAACTCAAAGGGGTCAATCAATGTGGCCTAAATATATTTGAATCCGATTAGAAAGTTTGACGATGGATGCCATCGACTGGGATTGCGTTTCCTACCAATTTCTATCTAATTGGATGCTGAGAAACGTGAGTCATATCCTAATCCTATCAAAATTTGCATTGATGACCATCAGAAAAGGAAAGAAAAGCATTTAAAATGTATAGTCTGGACATATCCTAAATTTATCTAGATCTGCAACGGGCATCCTATGCTACCGATTGGGATTGTGTTTCCTACCAATTTTGTCTTAAGATAAGCTTTCATGCCAGATATGGCATTTATAATGTTCCAATTTCTAAATGGGGCACCAAGTTAATATGCATCAAAATTTACCATTTCCGAATCTTACAATGGACAAACGAAAACTGCATGTATATATGACTCATATGCAGAGTGATCATCCAAACATTGCATCAAGCAAGCAAATATATATCCAGATACCATAGGCAACCAGCCTACCATCACTATCCCACAGGTTCACAGAATCTATTGTTGTAGCCATGGAGGAGGTTGCAGTTTTGATTGTTGGTGCTGGTCCGGCAGGCCTCGCTACAGCGGCTTGCCTTAGCAAATTCTCCATCCCATATGTCATCGTCGAGCGTGAGAATTGCAGCGGGTCGCTATGGCGCAACCGCGCGTATGATCGTCTCAAGCTTCATCTCGCCAAGGAGTTTTGTGAGTTGCCACACATGTCGTACCCAGTGGATGCCCCAACATACATACCGAAAAACCAATTTATCAAGTACTTGGATGACTACATTGGGCGATTCAATATTCAGCCGAAGTATCTCACCGTTGTTGAGTCATCCACATATGACAACGAACGGAATTGTTGGTCCATCATAGCCCGCGACATGGAGAAGTGCACAATAATCAATTACAAGGCAAAGTTTCTGGTTGTGGCAAGTGGCGAGAATAGTGAGGAGAATATTCCAGTGATCCATGGACTGGAAAGCTTCCCAGGCATGGCCATCCACTCTTCAAGATATAAGTCAGGCAACAGCTACTCTGGAAGGAACGTATTGGTGGTTGGATCCGGCAACTCTGGAATGGAGATTGCTTATGACCTTGCGTCTCATGGTGCCAATACTTCTATTGTTATCCGAAGTGAGGTATGTGTACTAGACTTTTACTACAGTTTTTTTCATAATTTTTATTTTACCTCCTGTGTACGAAAGATGTGTGACTGTTTTTATGGTTGTAGATGCATATAATGACAAAGGAATTAATCCGATTAGGAATGAAACTAATTATTCAGCTTCCACTGAAGCTAGTAGATGATCTCCTTGTGATGATGGCGAATTTCATATTCGGTGATTTAACAAGGCATGGCATCACCAGACCAAAAAAGGGTCCATTTGTCCTCAAGTCAGAAACTGGCCGGTCCGCGGTGATTGATGTTGGCACCGTGGGGTTAATCAAGAGAGGCAATATAAAAGTGAGTATATCCTGCTTCATGATATATGTATATATAAAATAAGAGTTTATTTGTATGACAAGTAATTATTTTGAATATTTTGTAGGTTCAACGAAGGATTACTGAGGTTAAAGGCAAAATAATTGAATTTGAAGGTGGGAATGAAGGTTCCTTCGACGCAATTGTGTTTGCAACTGGATACAAAAGCACTGCAAATAAGTGGCTCAAGGTAGTATAGCATTATCGATATTTTAACTCCCCCTTTCTAATTTCTCTATATTCAACATTTGTAATATATTCTAATATAAGTACTGATATTTATGAGTGCAGAATGGTGAGGACATGTTGAACAACGATGGCTTGCCAAAGAAGGAACTTCCAAGTCACTGGAAAGGTGCAAACGGGCTCTATTGTGCTGGTTTAGCGAGGAGAGGCTTAGCCGGCATTGCCTTAGAGGCCATGAACATCGCCAACGGCATTAAATCTAGCATAGGATCTATGTCTGGCTAAGTTTCTTTTATACTTCCTCTATTCTACCAGGAGAGAAGTGTCAGATATTGGTATTCCTGATGTATGATAGTGTTATAAAGTTTAGTTCATCTCAGGGTATTATGTGTGTACTATCTCTAGTGTTTTGCCATCTTCATCAACAATCAACCGTGTCCAAATCTTTTTTCTGGACCAACTGTAAGTTTTGTGTAGGATTTCATTTACTTATCCATGTCAAATTATCTAGTGAAGTGAGATGCTAAATTTGTGTGGTTGTCTTGTATAGGAATTACAACAACTTTGAATAGTCTTGAGTATTGTAAGCTCATCACTGAAATATTTTACACCGTCAGCATATAGTCCCTTTATGGCCATTTTCTCTTCTCTCAAACAATTGTGCACTGCCCTTAAAAAAACTGGTTTAGAACCGTTTACTTGAGCAAAAGTGTGAAAACTTTCAACCGGCATAAGCTAAATTATTGTCAAAAATCACTAATCACATCGCTCGATCTGACAGATCTTCTGTAAGGTTGTCACTTAAATACCGTGTATCTACTCGAGATTCAGTAATACAAACCATTTTGGAACGCCGATCGATCAACGCATGAATGCTGAGTTATGTATAGATTCCAGTTCCAAATCGGTCCACTAAAAGACCCAAGGGTGACGGTTTTGTGGCACGATTTTTTCATTGAAACTGGAGTACAATGAAAGATGACAGTATAAAAGCAGTTAAGATTTTTTTGCAGCGGGACACATACTGGAAGGAATTAACGATTATGTCATTGTTCCAATAAAAAAACCTGAGACACTCCGTGAGTTCAGACAGATTAACCTCTATAATGTCATTCACAAGGTTGTCTCTAAGTGTTTGGTCAATAGGCTGCGCCCATATATTGTTGCAAGATATTATCTCGCCTACTTAAAGTTTGTTTATACCGGGGAGGTTAATCACTGATAATGCATTGATAGCATTTGAGTGCATTTGTGTCATTCAGAACTTTAGAAGACAAGGGCAATAAAGGGAAATACTGTGCCTACAAACTAGATCTTGCAAAGGCCTGTGACAAAGTAGAATGCCGAATGGTCCTATCTGGAGGGTACTTCGATCAAGCTCGGTTTTGCAAGTATTTGGATAAACTGGATTATGACGTGTGTGAGGTCTGTTGTTTTCCTGTAATGTCTTGAACTCTTTCTCTCCTTAATTAATGAAAAAGGCAAATATTTTGCCTCGTTTAAAAAAACGTGTGTGAGGTCGGTGACTTACACAGTACGGTTTAATGGATTTACAGATTTGCAGAGAAAGCTCGGGTATTTTGCATTTCCTTTTTGTGGACGACAGGCTTTTTTTTTTTTCAGAGTTGATCCGATACAGTCTATGAGAACTAAGGTATGAGTTTTTTTTTGCCGAGAAAGATCAGATATATTAAACCAGAGTTCTTACAAGACAGTCCTCAAGAAAAAGGAAATTACACACAAGTCCTGCAGAAACTACGAAGACGTCGTCGTTGACGAGGACGCTCTGCCGGCGCGCCGCCGCCGCTCCTCCACTGCATCCTTGGATCGGAGAGAGTCCCATGGCGGACGGGAAGTTGACAGTCCTCAGCTCCAGAGAGCCTCCACCCTGCATCGTCGCTGTCGCCCTCGATCTAGTTCGCCATATCATCACCTTCGGGAGCTTTCGGAACCGGCGCCGCCACTCCACGGCCACCGGGACGGGAAGCGAGCGCACCGCACCACCACGGAGACGTGCACGAGGGGAAGGAGGCGGATCCGTGGTTGCCCTCCGAAGAGCACCACCACCAGAGGAGATCACCGCCGCCACCAAAACGCCCAACCGGCCGCGCCATCTCCTCCACGACGCCACCGGCAGGCACCTACTCGAGCCTACACTGTACACATGACGAGATCCGTGGCTCCCCGACCCTCCGCCGCCGAAGCGGCCGGCGGAGCGAAGGGGACCCGGCGAATCGCCGCCGGTGAGGTGGTTCGAACGGGGGGTTCCAAGAAATCGCCCTTTGCTACAGTAGTGGGGAAGGGATGAGGCCAAGGTCCTCAGGTGTGTAACTAAGGTATGAGTTAATGTGGGAAAGGGAGAGCTCTTTAACTGAGGTAATTGCTGATGTATGGAATAATCAAGTGACTGCGGAAGATCTTCAGTCCATAAGTATAAAGCTAGATGAAACCTTAAAAGCTCTAAAATCTTGGAGTAATAGTACGTTCGGAAATGTAACTAGGGAAATCAAAAGCTTGAGGAGAAGACTTGAAGAGCTGCAAAAAAGCAACTACTCTACTAATGAAAAAGAGATCAGACAGACCTCAGCTAGACTTGATGAGCTCCTTCTTAGAGAGGAAGTTATGTGGAGACAAAGGTCTCGCATAACCTGGTTGAAAGAAGGTGACCAAAATACTGCATATTTCCACCGCAAGGCAACTTGGAGAGCAAAAAAGAATCAGATCAAGAAGCTGCAAGATGCTAATGGCAAGGAAATTGTGGGACAGTATAATTTAAAGAAGGAAGCTGCCGCCTTTTTAAAGAGCTGTTCACCAAAGATGACACTGTTATCCCCGAAATCATCATGGATATTACAGAAACGATTGTATCAGATGACATTAATGATAAGCTTTTGGAGACGCTCAGCAACAAGGAAATTGGAGATGCCCTGTTCCAAATTGGGCCACACAAAGCTCCGGGACCAGATGGTCTCCCATCTCGTTTCGACCAAAGAAATTTGGGGTGTTCTGAAAGAGGAAGTAATTGGCGTAGTTAAACACTTCTTTTCGGTGGGTGTCATGCCTGCTACTGTGAACGAGACTACAATAGTTTTGATCCCAAAAATAAAAGATCCAGGCACTTTGAAAGACTTCAGACCGATATCGCTGTGTAATGTGGTCTACAAGGTGGTATCTAAATGTCTTGTCAACAGACTACGCAGTTTTCTGAATGATTTGATATCCCCCACTCAGAGTGCGTTCATTCCAGGGCGCCTGATGACTGATAATGCCCTTATTGCATTCGAATGCTTCCATGCGATCCAAAAAGGGAAGAAAAAAGACGAAAGCTTCTGTGCATATAAACTCGACTTGTCTAAGGCTTATGATCGAGTGATGCATGTAAAATGCATACATGAACTTTGCATTATTTTATTCATATTCCCATCATATTTGCATCATATAAGGGTTATATCATTGATTGATAATGATTTTGGGAATAATTCACAAGTTCCCCTTTTTTTCTGGAATTAACCCTGCGCAGGCAGAAAACCCTATTTTCTATATTTTGATGTTTCAGGGACCCAAACGACGTCCAAATGACATGCAATTTTGGGAGCATCAATATTTGGAAGGAAGAAGACTTGGGAGCGAAGGAAGCAAACAAACGGAGGTCCGAGGACCAAAAGGAGTGGGCCCACGCGGCCACAGTACCTGGCCGTGTGGGACCCCTCATCTGGGCCCTCGACGCTCCGTTGCCGTCGATCTTTCTTCCAGAAGCTTCGTCTTGACCTAAAACCGACTATAAAAATAGTCCCCGAGACTCTTCGGAGAGGGGCGCCGCAGAAACACAGAAACACCGAAACAGAGATCAGGAGCTGCAGATTGGAGGGGGAAAACTCCGGCGGGGCGCTGCCGGAGAGGTCTCCACCTTCTCCAACGACATCTCCATCAACTCCATGATGAAGAGGGAGTAGTCCACCCCTGGACTATGGGTTTGTGGAAGTAACTTATGTATCTCTCTCTCTTGTGCTTCACTAATTAGCACCGTATGAGCTGCCGAACATGATTACGGTCATCTATGTAATACCTTTGTGGTGGATCTTTATGAGTTAATATATGTGTGAGATTGCAATTGTTTTACTTCAGTTATGAAAGTAGATGCATATTATGTACCCCGTTCTTGTTTACTTGTTTTGATCAAGCATGTTTATGAGAGCGTGTGAGGGGGAACGTGTGCATTAGATGGAGTAACGGGGGGTGGCTAGTGCGGTGAACGTGAGAGAAAGTTTCGCGATCCACTTGGGTATTTTACCTTACTTTGTTGCCTCACTAGGGATAAAAAGAAATACCATGCTACCGGAGATGTGGGTGTGACCATGCCACTACTCCATGACTAGATCTAGCATGTTCTTATTTCAACTTCATGTCATGAAACTTATTGCTATGCTCTGATTTATCTTAATACTAAGGTGTTATGATTTAGTTCGCATCTTAGTGGAGTATAAGAGAGATTAATAACCAAAAGATCTCTATGTTAGGACGTGATGCCCATATGATTAATAACTTGTCATGAAACTTTGTTGCAATCTCATATGTTAACTTTTGTGTTCCATTGTCCACCACATCATTAAAAAGAGAGTGCATTTGTGAAACCATGAACTCCGGTCCATTTTTAATCATAAGAAACACCTTTCCAACAACTTTCATCCACTTTTCATTTTCAGCCATAATTAAATCCGAAAATACAAAAATACTTTTGCATCTTGCATACATCATATAAAACCCAAAAATATCATTTATCATTGTTTCCATCATCCTTGCATATTTTATTTGCATATTTATTTATTGTTTTGTTTTATCATTCTCACACCTTGTGCTTGACAACCACTTGGTGAGGTTGAGGGCACAAAACAATTTATCTTTGTTTGCAGGTTTCCAAGGGAAGGATAAGAAGGTAAAGCTTCCACTACTGATTCCCCGAGAGTTCGATATAAACCCTCGAGTCATCCCTCGTGGGGAAAACAAGTCTTGCCCGTACTACACACTCTGCTATTGGGGTCTCAACCTACGCCATTGAGGGCTATCAAGACTATTTTCTGGCGCCGTTGCCGGGAAATCATTGCTGAAAGTTTTATCCAAGGGTATCTCACAACAAGTCAACTTCATCATCAAGTTGTGCAAACACCTAACCTTGGGGAGGTTGCACCTACGTGAGCACCATCTTATCCATCTTTACTTGCAAACCATTTTATTTTGTTTTGTTATTGTATTGCATTTTGTGTTGCATATTTTATTTTCAGTTTTGCATAAAAAATTAAAAAAACACATAAAAACTTGGAAAATGGGAGACAGAACTAAGTTGTGTGACTACACAAACACTCCAAATGATCAATTTATTGCTAGGCCCATTGCCACACCTGAGATACAAGCTGATAGCTATGAAGTAAGTCCTAGTTTGCTGAACTTGATAACTAGGGAACAATTTGGCGGTAGTGCTATGGAGGATGCCTCTATGCATCTTCATGATTTTGTTGAAATATGTGACATGCAAAAATTTAAAAATGTGGAAAGTGATGTTCTAAAACTGAAATTATTTCCTTTCTCACTTAGAGGAAAAGCTAAAGAAGCTTTCATTAAGAAATACTATCCTCCTGTTAAAATTTTGCAAAATAGAAACAATATTCTTTCTTTTAGGCAAAATGAAAATGAACATGTTGCCATGGCTTGGGATAGGATTAAACTTATGCTTAGAACTTGTCCATCACATGGGGTTAATGAATGGACCATACTACACTCTTTTACAATGGTCTAAACTACATGTCTAGAAATATTCTTGATTCTGCTGCTGGAGGTGCGTTTATGGGAAAAACTGTAGTGAAGCTAAAAACATATTGGAGAGCATTTTGCAAAACTATAGTCAATGGCACACTGATAGAGCACCTACTTCATCTAAGAAAGTAAACTCCATAGAAGAAACAAATGATTTGTCATCTAAAATGGACACTATTCTTGCTTTCATTAATAAACAAAATATTGAAAATGTGCCTTTGCAAGAACTAGTTGGTAATAATCCTGAAAATATTGATGTCAACTTCATTAGGAACTATGGTAATAATGGGTATGGTAATAACAATTATAATCTTATAATAAACCCCCATATGTCCAAATAAATATGCTACTAGTGGTAATGTTTCTAGTGATTTGGAAAACACCATTAGATCATTTATATCTACTCAAAAGGAGCTTAATAAGGAATTTATATCTAAGTTTGAAAAACAAAACTCTTTGTTTGAAAGGGTAGATCAGCTCACTAAGGAAGTTTCCTCATTAAAGAACACCATTATAGCTCAAAAACATGAGGAAACAATTAAATATTGCCAAGAGGTTATAAATAAATCTTGGGAACATATTCATGAGCAAGAGAGAATTGCTAAGGAAACTATTATGGTAATGAAGAAAAGAAAGTTGAAGAAGTTAAAATGCTTAGTGAAGTCAAGGAACCATTGCTTGACTTAGAGAATTGTAGCTTGCATGAATTAATATCTATCTTACAAAAATTTGCAAGTGATCCTTCTATTAATGCTAACCAAGCTGGTTTTGGTTCTTATATTGCTAATCATGTCTTAAAAGAAAAGATTGCTAGGTACAACAAGAGCTATGATACCACCTAAGCTTGGGGATGTATGGATTCCCAAAGTACTAGTAACCATTGGAAAAGAGACACACCATGCTATATTAGGATCTAGTGTCTCTTTTATCTAAAGAACTATATGAAGTACTTGAATTAAAGAATCTTGAAAAATGCTCTATTGAACTTGCACTTGCTGATGATTCCATTAAACATGCTATAGGAAAGTAAGTGATGTTATGGTAGAGTTACATATGACATTTGTGCCTGTTGATTTTCTAATCATGGATATGGGGAATAAAACCTCTAGTCCAATTATTCTTGGAAGACCTTTTCTTCGTACACAGGTGCTATCATTGATTCAAAAGAAGGGAATGTGAAGTTTCAGTTTCCACACAAGAAATGCATGGAACACTTCCCAAGGAAGAGGGACACACCAAAGTTCAAGCTCCCTCATGAGCTTCGTCCACTATAACTATCAAGTAAGAAGCCTAGCTATATGGCTATAAAGAAAGCGCTTTACGGGAGGCAACCCGGTTGTTTTTATTTTTGATTTTCTTTGTGTCCTCTTGCTGTAACAAGAGACTTTTTATAGTTTGTTTCTGGAATTTTTAATAAAGTGCCAAGTTTTACCATTTTGGTTTGAAAAAGTTGCTTATAGCATTCGGAGATATTATTCCAGCACGAATCTGTGCACGGTATGATTTTTAATTCCTATTCTGTAACTCCGAATGAGCTGATATTTAAACTGTAGAAGCAACTTTTCATCCTCTGTATGCATGAATTTTTTAGAATTTTTGACAAAGTTAAGTAGGGTAGAAAAATACGTTTTGCTGCTGCTGTTTTTCTGGACAGATTCTGTCCCATTTTGTTTGATGCATGCTTAGAACTTTTAACTTGAATCTTTGATCCAATTGAGTTTATGAGTAGGCATACAACATATACACTTACTGGACATTCATATAAATTTTTGTCTAAGGATTATATGCAGCAAGAAACCTATTTGTTTATCACTACTAATGTCACCCCACAGAAAAGAAATGGGAGAAACGGTGTTTTGAAGTTTTTTCACAGGGATTAGAGGAGATGCACCAAGAGCTATCAAGGATGGTGAAACCATAAGCTTGGGGATGTGAAGACAACCCACTGGACCAACACACTCTCGGTTTGCACACGTCTAACTTCTGTTTTTCGATCAATGCACTTTATCGCATAAACTTGGAGCGTCTTTTTGTTTGTTTGTTTGATTTTTATTTTGAGAGACCACCACATTATCATTTATATATGAGAGCTACTGGAAATATGGGTTGAAATATGTTGGATGCATTATAAGATTGGGAAAAGGGATGTTTGAGTTGATTTTAAAAGATACATATAGTTGCATGATTCATGAGCTTGTTAATGAGTAATAATTTAGTGTTTTATCAAGAGCTATCTTTTATTCATGTTTTGATGCTGAATGTTACTTTACTTTGTTTAACATGAATTAGTTAGTTCTATGGACACTCATGCATGCATTTAGACGGTCAACTTTCTCCCTCTTGCTAGCCCAAAAATTCCAACAAGTAAAAACTTGTTTCCAACACCTTCAACCAAAGTTTTTCCAGTGAGTCCACCATATCTACCTATTAGCTTTATGCTATTCCGAGTATGTTTACCATGTTATTTTGTATCATTATACCTCTGAATTAAAATGCTTATGTTGTTGATTGTTATGGGAAAAGTTGGTATATAGCTCTCACGAACTTGATGCACACTTTACTTTTATTGCACTTAATGAACATGACCCATTGTGATTAAAATTATGATGTTATGAGCTTGACAAATGTCTTTGGTTGAGAGTTAGCAGAAATGTGCTGTCACATGGAACGCTTTCAACATTGCACTTCATTATATTAGTTGATGTCATGTACTTTTGTTTATGGATGCTTACCATGGTGAAATAAATGTGGAAATGAGTAGGTTTAAATGAGTTTGTATAATGGTTAGAGAGACGCCTGGGCCGCTAATCTAAGCCATGCATCATTCATGGTGGAAATTTACTTACATGCTATGGTGAACCTTCTGTGATACACCTTACAATAAAAAGCTATCCAATGGTAAATAAAAAGGGTGTTGAGATTGTTCATTATGTTTGTTTGTCTTGTCATTTTGATATGGGCTTGTTCCATATCCTGGGACAAGAGGTACCCCAGTTGACGCTCTTGATGATACTATTTTACTTACAATGATATTTAAATTGAACTTGCTTTGTTTCCAAGTTGAGTAACACATGGAGTAGGTACTCGTATTCAAGGGGCATGAGACTTTCAACCATACTTTGTCAAGCACATACTCATATTTGCTTTCACTTTAAACTTAATCATTCAAGATGCTATGATAGGGGCAATGAGAGCTTGACACCAAGGATTACCACATTACAATCATTAACTTAAGTAGAAATTTGAAGTTAGATGAAACTTATTCATGCTTTACCTCTACTCAATATATCTTTCCAAAGTGTCCACCTTTTATATTCAGATTTCCATCTACACTCTATGACCATTATAGGATGTTCTTACTTATCATTATGCATACTTGTGGTCCATAGTACTTTTTCATTTATGTTACACTTTGTGAATTATCATTGAACATCCTTACATTGAATATTTGATATCACTTCATAAACTATCTTGCATATTGTTACTCTTATTAAGAATGAACCATTTGACTCTATGTAGCAATAGTAATCATCTTTGATATCCATTGATAGTATTAAATGCAAAGTCCATGTTAGTTTTATCACCTTCATACTCGAGGACGAGCATGGGTTAAGCTTGGGGATGCTGATGCATGTAAAATGCATACATGAACTTTGCATTATTTTATTCATATTCCATCATATTTGCATCATATAAGGGTTATATCATTGATTTATAATGATTTTGGGAATAATTCACAAGTTTCCTATTTTTCTGGAATTAACCCTGCGCAGGCAGAAAACCCTATTTTCTATATTTTGATGTTTCAGGGACCCAAACGACGTCCAAATGACTTGCAATTTTGGAGCATCAATATTTGGAAGGAAGAAGACCTGGGAGCGAAGGAAGCAAACAAACGGAGGTCCGAGGACCAAAAGAGTGGGCCCACGCGGCCACAGTACCTGGCCGCGTGGGACCCCCATCTGGCCCTCGACGCTCCGTTGCCGTCGATCTTTCTTCCAGAGCTTCGTCTTGACCTAAAACCGACTATAAAAATAGTCCCCGAGGCTCTTCGGAGAGGAGCGCCGCAGAAACACAGAAAACCGAAACAGAGATCAGGAGCTGCAGATTGGAGGGGGAAAACTCCGGCGGGGCGCTGCCGGAGAGGTCTCCACCTTCTCCAACGACATCTCCATCACTCCATGATGAAGAGGGAGTAGTCCACCCTGGACTATGGGTTTGTGGAAGTAACTTATGTATCTCTCTCTCTTGTGCTTCACTAATTAGCACCGTATGAGCTGCCGAACATGATTACGGTCATCTATGTAATACCTTTGTGGTGGATCTTTATGAGTTAATATATGTGTGAGATTGCAATTGTTTTACTTCAGTTATGAAAGTAGATGCATATTATGTACCCCGTTCTTGTTTACTTGTTTTGATCAAGCATGTTTATGAGAGCGTGTGAGGGGGAACGTGTGCATTAGATGGAGTAACGGGGGGTGGCTAGTGCGGTGAACGTGAGAGAAAGTTCCGCGATCCACTTGGGTATTTTACCTTACTTTGTTGCCTCACTAGGGATAAAAAGAAATACCTTGCTACCGGAGATGTGGGTGTGACCATTGCCACTACTCCATGACTAGATCTAGCATGTTCTTATTTCAACTTCATGTCATGAAACTTATTGCTATGCTCTGATTTATCTTAATACTAAGGTGTTATGATTTAGTTCGCATCTTAGTGGAGTATAAGAGATTAATAACCAAAAGATCTCTATGTTAGGACGTGATGCCCATATGATTATAACTTGTCATGAAACTTTGTTGCAATCTCATATGTTAACTTTTGTGTTCCATTGTCCACCACATCATTAAAGAGAGAGTGCATTTGTGAAACCATGAACCCCGGTCCATTTTTAATCATAAGAAACACCTTTCCAACAACTTTCATCCACTTTTCATTTTCAGCCATAATTAAATCCGAAAATACAAAAATACTTTTGCATCTTGCATACATCATATAAAACCCAAAAATATCATTTATCATTGTTTCCATCATCCTTGCATATTTTATTTGCATATTTATTTATTGTTTTGTTTTATCATTCTCACACCTTGTGCTTGACAACCACTTGGTGAGGTTGAGGGCACAAAACAATTTATCTTTGTTTGCAGGTTTCCAAGGGAAGGATAAGAAGGTAAAGCTTCCACTACTGATTCCCCGAGAGTTCGATATAAACCCTCGAGTCATCCCTCGTGGGGAAAACAAGTCTTGCCCGTACTACACACTCTGCTATTGGGGTCTCAACCTACGCCATTGAGGGCTATCATCGAGTCGACTGGAGTTTTCTGGAAAAGATCCTCTTGAAGTTGGGTTTCAATAAACAGTGGGTCAGTTGGGTGATGACCTGCGTCACTTCTGTCGGATCTCGATCCACGTCTCCCGTCGGCGCCGCCGAACGTCTGCCCCGCCTCTGTGGTCCTTAGGCCATGGGGGTATAGTGGATCTCGGTCCGCGTCGACGGGAGGGTTCCGTTTTTCTGATTTTCGTGTCCAGGTTTGCTGTGGCGGCGCTCTGTTGGTGGCGGCGGTGCTTCTTGCAATAATGTCTCCCCAGCTTCAGCCCCATCTCGACGGTGACGTCGAGAAGCTCGTGGAGTGGTGTGGTTCTCGAGTACTTCTTCTGGCGATGGCGATCTCCAGATCGTCATGGAGCTTCATCGGCGATTCATCCTTCTTCTTCGACTTAGGGACGGATGTGGTCTTTTTGACCCGTTCGACGACTTCCCGTCCGCAACCAACAACGTCAGGCCGGCTCTGGGAGGAGCGGCAGCGGCGGCGCGCCGTCAACACGGTCTGGAGGTTGAAGATGAAGGGCATCTCAAGGATCTCGTTGTAATTTTTGTTTTCGTTGAGGTGTTTTGTATTGTTCGGTGTTTCTTTTAATGCCAGTGTCCTTTTCGCAAAAAAAAAGATACAGGGTCAAAATAAATGGGGAACTAACTGATATTTTTCCCCTTCTAGGGGTCTGCGCCAGGGAGACCCTCTCAGTCCATACCTCTTCTTGTTCGTCGGCCAGGCCCTCTCTCTGGTTCTTAACCGAGCTGTTTATCTTGGTGAATTACAGGATCTAAAAATATGTCGCAGGGCTCCTGGCATTTTTCATCTCCTGTTTGCTGATGATAGCCTCCTCTTCTTCAGAGCTAATGCGGAGCAAGCTAATGTGTTGAAAGCGGCCTTGGCAATATATGAACTTGGAACGGGCCAACAGATTAATCAAAGTGCTCAATCCTGTTTAGTCAATTTTGCCCTGCGGAAGCACAAGAAGAGGTAAAAAAAAATTAGAAGTTGTTAACAGTTGGGACGCGGCGATTTGGGTAGTGGGTGCAGATGCACCCACTACCCAAAAAACATTTTTTCAAATGTCAAAAAATTTAAAATAAATTTTTTGCATGTAGTCCAACACATTTCAAGTCAGCACAAAAAGTTACGCGAAGAAAAAACTTTTTTTGCAACCTGTGCAAAAAAGACAAATTTGGACATACCGAAATGTACATATACGTGTCGGAATTTTGTCTTTTTTTTTACAGGTTGCTAAAAAAGTTTTTTCACCATGCCAATTTGTGTGCTAACACATCACGCTGTAACGTACAGCCGGATTTTTTTCTGAAATTTTTTGACATTCTGAAAAAAACCCAAAAATAAATTAGTTAATGGGTGCATCTAGACCACCACCCGGTTTGAATATCCGCTGTTAACAGCACTTTTGAGGAAAAGTACCTTGGGCTTCCAACACCTCATGTCAGAATGAAAGGAGAGAGATTCCAGCCTATTAAAGAAAGATTTTCCAAAAAACTTTTTGATTGGATGGAGAAATACATGGCTATGAGTGGGAAAGAGATCCTAATTAAATCTGTGGCTCAGGCTCTTGCTAATTATGCTATGAGCATCTTCAAAATGCCTGCTAGCTTCCATGAAGACTATAAGGAGTTTCTGGTGGGGGGAACACAAAACCAAGAGAAAAGTTCATTGGGCTCCGTGGGACAAGCTCACTGATCCGAAATACAAGGGTGGTGTGGGCTTAGAGATTCAACTATCTTTAACCAGGCAATGCTAGCTAGGCAAGGTTAGAGACTGATCCAACAACCTGAAACCATCTGTGCAAAACTGCTGAAAGCTAAATATTTCCCGAATGGAAATATTCTAGATACAGTTTTTAAAGGAGAGGCTTCTCCTGCTTGGAGGGGTATTGAGCATGGTTTGAAACTCCTTAAAAAAGGTGTTGTTTGGAGAATCGGAAACGGGAATCAGACCCGCATCTGGCGAGATAATTGGATACCCAAAGAAGCACAAGAGTCAAGTGGGTCAAAGATCTCTTTATGCCTGGCACTAAGGTGTGGAATGAACAACTGATCAGGAGAATTTTCTATGACCATGATGCTGAGGAAATTCTCAAACTTTATGTGCCCCAGTGTGATGAAGATGATTTTGTGGCTTGGCACTTTGAAAAGTCTGGATTGTTCACTGTAAAAAGCGCATACAAGTTGGGCTATAACCTTGCACATGGTAATAGACTCAATGTTGGCGCTAGTGGAAATGATGAGACCAGAAGAAGTCTGTAGAATTACATCTGGAAAGCCCCTGTCCCCAGCAAAATTCGCATGTTCAGCTGGCGTGTTGCTGATGATAATCAGCCAACAAAAAAGAACAAATGGAGAAGAACACTTGAAGTGGACAAGACATGCAATATTTGTGGGGTAGAAGAGGAGGATAGCCACCATGCCACTGTTGTATGCACCAAAGCAAAAGCTCTCAGGAATCAACTAAGAGAAATTTGGCAGTTACCTGATGAACAAAGCTTCAGAAATTCAGGACCAGACTGGCTGCTCCTACTTCTGGCAAATTCTCCAAAAACTTGCCATGCTAACATACTTCTGATGCTCTGGAGGGCTTGGCATCTTAGGAATGATGTTATATATGAAAATGGAAAAGCCCAGATTGGTACCTCCATTTCTTTTCTCCAGAATTATGTGGAAAAGTTGAATTCACATGAGATCATCACTGATAGTAGAGATAAGGGTAAAAAACCAATGTTTCCCGAGGCTCAGAATCACAGCAAGTCTGAAGATGATCCAGTGAATAAGGTTTCAGAAAAGATTAAGGCGGTGTGGAAACCTCCAGAAATAGGTGAAGTAAAGTTAAATGTTGATGCGTCTGTGGGCATTGTCATTCGTGATCATCTTGGGAAATTTATTCTTGCTGGTGGAAGGCATTTGAAAGGTTGCTCAGATGTTGAACAGGATGAAGCTTTAGCTTGTCAGGATGATCTCCGTTTAGCGAAGGATTGGATTCACCAACCGCTGATTCTTGAGACGGACAGTATGTTGGTTGCTAACAGCATTTGGAATACTAACTCATTTTTTTCCAAATTTGGAGGGATCTACCTGGAAATTGAAGATGCTGTGAGACAGTTGGGCTGCAGAATTTCGCAGCTCATGAGGTTGCTAAGTTCATCAGAATTTCACCGAAACAGGAGAACTGGGTCTCTAGTTTTCCTCCTTCTATTATTCATGTGATCGAACAAGAGTGTACGCTGCATCGATTTGCATGAATAAAGCTCCCTATTGAACTCAAAAAAAAAAAAAACTAAGGATGTTCTAACCAACTAAGAAGCAGTGACTGGACAGCTGCTCAGTCCGAGGAAATGTTCCATGCTGCTAGGAATAAGTGCTCAGAGGATCCCGGACAGCAGGTAATGTCGATTCTGAACATCCAAACTGCAAGCTTCGTGGAGAAATACCTCGGTCTTCCTGTTCAAGAAGGGAGGATGAAGGATGGCAAGTTCCAACTGATCAAAGATAAGTACAGGAAAAGGTTGTTTGACTGGTCTAATAATTATTTCTCAAGTGCGGCAAAAGAAGTTCTTAACAAATACTCCATGTTATGCAGGAAAGCTTTGCTAGCTAGACAGGCTTGAAGATTAATCATATTGGTGAGTTCACATACAAAACTTAAATAAGAAATGCATCTCCAGGATGGCAGGGGTGGTGCATGGATTAGAACTTTTGAAGAATGGATCGGTTGGCAAATTGGTAACGGACAAAAAGTTAACTTTTTTTTTTTGACATTACAAAAAGTTAACTTATGGAGGGACAGTTCGATTCCGAGAGGCGAATTCAAGGTTAGCAGGAATTTCACAAATTTGCGCATCCAGTGGGTGGCTGGCGTTATAGATCATGATAATAATAGCTGGATATTGTTCGTAAGATTTTCATCGCACATGACGCTGAGGAAGCCCTCAATGGTAGGCTACCTAATGTCGGGACTGAAGATTTTATTTCCTGGCACTTCGACAAGAATGGAACATTTTCAGTCCGGAGTGCTTATAATCTAGCGCTGGATGGGAAGATGGCAATGCAGACAAACTCGTGTCTTTTTTCAAATGGTGACCACAAGCTCTGGAACACTATTTGGAAAGCCAATGTGCCTCCGAAGGTCTTGGTGTTCACTTGGAAACTAGCTAGCCAGCATCTTGAGGCTGCAATCACGCTACCAAGTTTCCGATGTTGGCCATGAGGCGGTCCAGGGCTCTGTGTCTTGCATCCTCACCGTCCATGGCGGGAGACGATGCAAGGCAAGTCTCCGTTATGTGGTTTGCGCTGTAAACCGTGTGGGGTGGAGTGTGTAATTGGAGCCATTCTTGTCGTGTTACCGCAACTTAGCCTTCCTCTATTAGCATGATACGTCGCGCAGGGCATATCCTTGAGGAAAAAATCCTACTGCATGTTCTCAATCCAGGTGGCCATTATAGAAGCAAACGAATTCATCAGCTTATTGCATCAAGGAATAATGTTCAAGTTGGAACATGTTAGTAGAAAGGTTAATCTTGCCCAGTTGGAGAGTAGGGAGTTGCAATAGTGTTACGCAAAATCAAGTCCCGACCTACGTGTCCGAACTTGGTTTTGCAAAATTGTATGAATATTTGTGATCAGTAGTCCAAACTTGGTTGGCGTAGTAGAGTTGCGTGGTGGTGTTCCGCAAAACCAAGTCCCAACCCACGTGTCAAACTTAGTTTTGCAAAATTGTATGACTATTTGTGATCGCTGAGAAATACACAACCCCGTCTTAAAAAAAACGGAATTGACAAGTATGAAACATTGCAGCAGTAAACTGACACGGGAGAAGGTGAATTTATTTAACGAATGAGAAACACAAAAGCAGCATTTGTATGGAAGTCAAGTCTAAGTACATTGTCATACAGCTGGAAGTTCCCACTGTTTGTCAAATATAGTACTCCCTCCGTTCCAAAATAAGTGTCTCAAGTTTGACCAAAAGTGGATGTATCTATACGTAAAACATGTCTAGATACATCCACTTTTGAGTAAACTTGAGATACTTATTTTTAGAAGGAGGAAGTATAAAAGGAGACCTATACTTGCAAGTTTCAGTACAGAACTTTCAAAACTGGAGATTTTCATTGTTCTATCTCAACAAACAGGCTCGCTTGCGGGTGCAAACCTGCTTCCACCAGCGTCTGGGAGTTCTTTTCAGGACCGTATGTTACCCGTGGGAAATTGGAAACTAGGCTGTACTTTTCTGCTTTCAAATAATCCAAAGAATCAACATAGTCGTATAGGGAGGTAATGGTGGCGGAACTGTGGAATCTTCTTTCTTTGCGCTCTCCAGTTGGAAATCTTATAAGAACCTGCGTGATTGTAAGCATATCTCGCAGTTAATTCAACGAAATCTGATAAAATTATGACACTATTCCTACTACTATCAAGTGACAACATATAACTCATATTCAGATAATGCAATTCATGTGTACGTGGATAATTATCAAATGCAAGCACGATGTGTTCCTATTTGGCTCTTTAAAAAGCTAATAGGTAACTCAAGAGAGAAATAAAGGAAGATTAGGATGTTTAATGTGCCATTGAAAATGCAGCATAAGGTACAAAATTGATACTTCATGATCCATGACAGGAGAAAAATGCTTCAAAGCAGAAAGATGTGGTTCTCAGCAAATTATAATAGAGTAAGAATTGAAAAAGGTTGTTGAAGATGGGCAAAGAGCGTTGAACATACCCGAGTAACACCAGGCCCTTTCTCAGGCTCAGCTCCGAGAGCCATTGCCTTCTCTTGCCGCCTCCTTGCAAGAGCAGCTTCCTTTTCGGCTGCTTCTTGGACTGCCCTGGCTTGTGCCTCCTCATCTTCTTTGCGCTTCCTCTCAGCCTCTGCAGCCTCTCTTTCAAGTATTTCTTGTTCCTCTCTTCTTTGGCGTTCCCTAGCCTGGTAATAGTATATAGATAATAATTGTGTGATTAAATTAATGCTATCAACAAAACATTCCAACACTAACAGAAACTTTAGTGGCATATGTGTGCTGTGTACGATCTGCTTGAATCACGCCTTAAATGGTGAATTTACTTTACCAGTATACCATGCAAAGGTGCAATTCTTATGAAGGCGAGGAAGACCTTTTTTTATCTAAGATATGTCTGACCTACCTTCCTTTCTTATTACTACGTAGGGATGGATACTCTTCTACTACCAAAGCACCAACAATGTTATAGAAGGATGCATAAGGCCTACATAGCTTAACATACCTGGTCAGCTTCAAGTGCAGCTCTGTAAGCAGCATCTTGTTCCTCACGCAAACGTTGATTGTTTAGTCTTTCTTCAGCTTCAACCCTGGCAGCAACAAGTGATGCAGTGCACTCTTCAACCACTCTTTGAAGAATTGTTATCATCTGTTCAGGAGATTTGGGCCCCTCAACCTTTGGAACATCAAAAGCAAATGCATGAGCAAAACTGACCAGCTGTATAAAGGGCTAAAGACGCAATTAAACAACAACCTGGCTCTTTAATAGGCTAAATATAAGAAGCATAACGAAGAGTAATTACAAAATCCAAAGAGGTCTGAATCCATTAGTGACCACTGTTTCTTGCATAGTTTCTCTTTATTATCAGGTTAGGAAAGGAAGTTGCGCGATCGAGTGGTATCACAAGACGTACAAAGGCGGGCAAGGAAAGATAATATGCACAACATTTTACACTTGGAACCATACATTTCAAAATATAGGAACAGATCATATTAGTACAAACAACCAATGTAGCATCAATCTTGAGCCGCTTTGCCCCGCAAAACTCATCAGTTAGTCAGAATTTACTCATCACACGCTTAAAATTAACATTATATTTGTACTATGGTATTGTCCGCCAACCCGTCCCGCTTGCATTCCTAGCTGTATCCTCAGATCAGACGATTAAATTACTGTTTTTTAATTACTGTAGAATCATGCATGAGTACTGTGCACTTGATTCGAAGTAAGTCTAATGCACATAATTTGCCTAGTAGCTTACAGTATAATCAATGATTGCCAAGTGAATTTTACTCTCTTTTTTTGTCATCTACCTAGCAATGATTGCAAAGTGAATTTCCTGATTTTTTATCCATCTACCTATGTGCCCATCAAGAAAAGGCGTCAACTGCTCGGACTGAAGCTGGGTTAACCATTATAAGTTTACAACTCTTTCAAAGAACCATTTAGTTCAGAAACCTCCAGTAGCCTCTTGATTTTTGGTCAACAAGTCCCACAACTGCAGCATCTTGTTTGAATTGTGCAAATAATCATTACCGAACCGATTTTCTAATATTATGAACAGTTTTTGCTCAAATTCATTATTGTAGCTCAGAGTTCAAGTATAATGGTTTATCGAGAAAACATGGTGTACATGCATCCAGTACCCTACAGTATGTTAGGTTCACGCAAATTGGTTAGCGGGAATGCGAAGAGGGGTTTAGTTGTTCAGTACATGACAAAAAGATCCGACGATTTTAAGGACCAGGGATGAGTAATCACATGGGAGATCTTTTCCAATTTGAGACTGGGAAAGTGGAACTGAAAATGAGTGTACAAACTTTTAAAAAAACTCCAACTTAAATTCCCATCGCGGTAAAAAAAAACCAGGTGAATGCTAGTTCTTACTGAAACTCCACTATCCGATCCCGCCTCTCAACTCAACTTTCAATTCCCATACTGTAAGTGAAAACCAATTTAGACAAAAAAAAACTAGAGGGAGCTTGATAAAAGTATCTTGTGGAGGATATCATGCATTTAACGGTTCTTGATTACTTCACATAAGCACATACATCAAAACAGGGTAGGATAAGAGGTATTTTCTAGAGAGGGCATGATTTGAAACACTCCAAATAGGACAACAGCATATACATCTCCAAGGGACAAGCAAACCCAATATCTGTCAGGATGCAATTATATTCTTCAGGTAGGTGAATCTTACTATAACCAGAAACGAGTCTATAAGCACAAGTGCATAGCAATAGGCTTAACTAACTCCCATAGTGATGTTATTGTTGTTCTAAGCTACTACATGAACACATCATAATTTAATCAACCATCGCTTATTAAGAAACCCAAGCTCCCTTTATATAGCCCCTAGAGAATAACCAACATATTTCGCCAAGCTTATCTGATAATAGGAAGCTTTATCAATCTTAAATCGAGTAAATTTGAAGGTTTCAGAACACACACGCGCGCGCAGTATAGTTGATGTGCTAATTAACAAACTCTGAAAACCAGAATCTAAGTAGTGTGGCAACCATGTCTTAAAGGAAAAGTTGAGTGGCACACCAATACCATACCTGCTGCAACAGCACAATTCTCTGGTTCGTAGATGCCATGACTAGCGCACAGAAGGGGAAGCGTGATGCATTGAGGCTGTTGCTCATCTTGAACCCTTCAGTCCTTCTGATGCTACCACCCCACGCAACGAAGTTCTCGTTTATGAAGGCGGCCACGGGCTCGGAGCAGAGGCAGCCATCACAGAACGCAGGGGTATCCGGGTGGTCAGGGGAGTGGAGGTACACGAAGAGAAGCTTGTACTCACGCTGTGCACGCTGCAGCGCATCAGCGAAGCCCTCGGCGACGAATCGTGGGCCACGGCCAGCGCCAAACTCGTGCTCGAACTCCGCCACGAAGTCAACCGCCTCCACGGCAGACGGGGGCAGCCCGTCGGCACCGCCCTGCGCGAGGCCGAGGAGGGAGAGGGATCGGGACAGCACGCCGCCCGCGACCCAGAAACCGAGACGGATGGAGCCGGTGATGAGGCCGACCCCGCCGGAGACCACGTAGAAAGGGAGCGTCACCAGCCTCCACGCGATCCCAGGCTGCTGCTGCTGCGGAGGAGCCAGCGCGAGGGGTGGGGGCGCGACGAAATCGGCCTCCAGAGGCGGCGGAGCGTACGTAGACGGCTCGGGCGAGGAAGGGTCGCCGGTGATGGAGGAGACGGCGAGCTGGAGGTCCCAGTTGTTGGCCTCGAGAATCTCGGTGCAGAGGTCGGTGTCGGTGATGCCTGTGATGGCCTGGAAGTAGCCGACCTTGTCGTCGACGGTATCGGCCATGGCGGCCGGCTACGAGGCGGGGGTGGGTAGAGCTAGGGTTTGGGGATTTGGGGGCGGTGGTAGTTAGGAGGGAGTTGCGAGGAAGAGGAGATGCGGAAGGTAGTCTGGACTCTGGAGTTGGATTGGTCGCGAGAGCGAGGAAAGAGACGACTCGGTGATGACGTGACGTCTGCTCTTCCTCTACGGAACGGAACGCTGCGCTCGGGGTGCGCTACTGCGCTATCTTCACGGCGAATTCGATCCTTTGCCCCACGCTCCAGTTTATTCTCACTTGGTTGATTTGCTCCAATTTATTTGTCGTATGTATTTGCTGATTCTCATATTTTACCTGAAAAACACGTGAAATTACCTAAATACACTATAGCAATCTTGCGATTTCTCTCAACTTGTAACAACCCTCAGTCCAGATTATACCTGGCCATGGGTAGCCCGGCCCGAAATTACAGGGCCTGGGCCGTCCTGGGCTTGTCCATGGGCCGGGTCTGGGCCTCAGATTTCGGCCCGACGGTCGCGTGGGCCTGGCCCTGGGCTTCACATATTGACGTTTTAAGGAAGAGCCCCGTCCCGAGACCCGAAAGACCGATGGGATTTTGCTGTTTTGGGTGGGTCCGGGCCTTAAATATAGGCTCGAAGGTCGGATGGGCCTGAGCCTAGGATTTTGCCCGTGGGCTTTTTCAGGCCTGGCCCGAAGCCCGGCCCAACCCGACACATGGCCAGGTATAGTCCAGATACAATCACACGAAGGGCATATAGGGGAAGAAATAATAGATTCGAGGACAAAAAGAAGCAAGTTCAGGCACACAGAGTCTCTCGTACAATGATACTCTTCCGCGCGCGCACGCAAAATCTGGTGATCTTGAGTTCTCCCCTTCCCAGAAGCCATCAGCCTCCACAGAAAATAACCTCACGAGAGGCGGCGTTTCCCAACTCCTCTAGTCTCTCCTCGCCGACAATTTCCACCGCTCTACTTCCCCTCTGATACTGGGATTCGTCCTAGCATCGCGAGGGGGGCTTCTTTCTCATCCGTGCGTTTGGATGGGTTGCTCTTAGAGTGCAGCGGTATTGCCTGCTACGGATCTGCGAAATACGGTGAAGGAACCGGCCGCCTGATGAAGGGCGGGGTGGTGTTGGCCCCGGATTCTCAATATATGGCGTAAAGACGACGAAGATCAGTGGCCACTCCATCAAGCTCCGTTTGTCCCATTGCATTGCCAGCAGACGCAAATCCCAAATAGTCGCTTTGTTTCTAACATTCCGCACAGTACAACACATAGGCGCAAAACAAATCCAAATGATATTGACGAAATCATCATTCGCGGCTAGGTTTCAGTTACATCCCAATAGTTTACTAACACATGACCACAAACTTAATGAGTTGATAGTGGAAAAATATGGTTAGCCTCCTCCAAATCACCACACAAGGGTACAATGCAGATTCGACAGCCCTGCCATCCAGAGATTGTCACTGGATAGAAGACGACCCCTAATTAGCTGCCATAAGGTACTCTTGATCTTGAGGGGAATTTTGGTGACCCAAATATCCTTGTAGTACAGCTCGGTCGAACCATTGCAAAGTTTCCAGTAAATAGAGTTAGTGGAGAAGCAAACCTAGTGCTCAAGCGACCACGAAAATCATGTCAGGTTGCTCCCTAGCAGACTAGGATTCAATTTCCCACATCAAGTTCGCCCATTCTATCGACTCATCACTCCCGAAGGTTCATCTAAATCAAGTAGCCTAACCCTCGGTGTTTCTTGTCTTATCAAAAGAGATAAAAGGATCACAACAAATACTAAAGAGGCGTGAGAATCTCTCACGGATCCATCCAAACCATGGTGGATTTGCCATCGAAAACCTCATGTTAATTTAGTTCCCAGTTCAAAAAAATTGCTTCATCTTTTGTAAATTATTGTATAATTGAGATCCTTTTCGAGGAAGGGCAGTGTAAATGTCTATGTCTTAAAGATATTTCACCCGAAGTAAATCAGCCCAGAATCTCTGCTCATTCTGATTGAACTTCCAAATCCCAAATCCATTTCAGCATGAGGGCAATGTTCATAAATTTCGTGTTGAAGATTCCCAAGCCCCCAACCTTTTTAGAGCATGTTTGATTCAAAGGATTTGCATAGGAATCTTGTAGGATTTAAATCCTTAAGAATTTTTCCTATGGTACTTGTTTGATTCATAGGATTGATCCCATAGGATTCTTTCCTATGGAATCCTTTGCACTAGTTCCTATAGGAATTCTAACATCCACTCACACCTCTTTTTTAAAATCCTTTGCTTTTCCTGTGATGGAATCAAACAAAGATTGATGCATGTGAAATCATGTAGGATTGAAGTGGACATGACATTACAATCCTGCAGTTTTCCTATTCCTGTGTTTTTCCAATCCTGCGAATCAAACATGCCCTAGGCTTACAACAAATAGTCGCGCAACCATATGGTATTTCCTACCCTCCCACACACCTTCCTAGACGAACCTACTTCATGCCTTATCCATAGCACTGAGTCTCGTCATAGGGCAGTGCAAACTCATGGCAAAAATTGTGAGACTCGATAGACACGAATTGGTAAGGATGTGAGCCTGACCACCAAGGACATGCAATTACCCTGCCAAGGATCCATCCAAGTTAGTTGCAAGTGATACCTAAAAGGCATAGTGCGGCAGAGACGAGGTGCCACCGGCCCTAATATCTCTACTGCTGTATCTTAAGATGATCTCTACAATGAGGCCAGCATGCAGCAAGGAAGCTGGTAACCAACCTACCTAGTCTTTGTCGTGACAAGATATGATCCACTTTGTCATGGACTTTAGTAAGGCAGAAGTACACACAAACACAAGTAAGAGAGGTCATCTTACAGTAAACCTATTATGGTCGCTACAAATAAGTTTAATCCTAGTTTACTCAACAGCGAAACCAACTCCGTATGTTGGTTAACCATTGGGCATGTCAGACGACTATATAAACAGAGATTAAAAAACCCTATAGATTCATTTTTTTGTAGAAACGGCAAGACACTTCTTATCTAAAGTTCTAGATTATCCCTGGTCTGATGGTCCCACCTATCTGCTCAGTAGTATGAGCATACTGTAGCATCAGTGACTTCCATAGGCAAAATAGTGCACACACTTGTTTTGGCACGAATATCGTGGACTCGTATCTGCAAAAAAAAGCAAATCATATGATGTATTGGTTATATTTATCACATATTTAAGTTTTTGGTTGTTAACATACCTTGATATCTATGGTGGAGGCCGAATCAAGTCTCTTCTCCAAGAAGTCCCAACAAAGACCAAGAAGGAACTCTTTAAGCTAGAACACAGAATTTGACCATATTAGCTCTAAGTACTACTAAACTAACTTATCTACAATGCTAAGAATTCCGCACCTCAACTACAGTAGAACGATGATCCAATTCAATCAATTCAATCACATCTCCTCTCCGAAGGCCAATCTTCTCAGCAGTAGAGTACGGACACACCTAAGCAGATTAAAGAGTTAATATTCCATTTTGCATTCTGGTTTATGAGAAATAGCAAAAATTTAGTAAAAAAACTTCACAGTTATGAATAGTTTGAGGATACCTGATCTGCAATAAAACCACTCCTGATATTGTGGTGGACCCAAAGCTCATCGCGGTAAACCATATCCAGCATTCTCACACTTTTCAAATCAACGTGGTGAACAGGCTGAGCTATGCGGCTGCAACAAGTTTTCTTAGTATCTAGCCAAAAACTATAGGTCCAAACACTTGAAAATTATCAAACTTAAATTGATAACAATTTTTTTTCGAGATTGTGTTACCACCAGTTTGATCCATTAACGGCACATAAAACGCTCTAAATTGTTCATCCATCCAACTTTTTTTCTGAGTACATTTTTTAAGTGTTATCAGACCAATATTTTATACCATGTAATTTCATAACACAATAAAATATAAGAAAAAACTCAAACAAGATTCAGAGCCTCCCTATTCTGGACGTGATTGTTGGGTCATGTCCCTCCACATGGAGGTGTGTTGGCAGCCCAACTTTAGCCCAGGAAGTCCAACACATGTGAACTGTTGATCGCTGTATGCATACAACAGCTGAGCTGCCTCCAAGAGGGGTAAAAGAAGCAGAAAAACCCAGCCACCCTTGGTGGCGTGAGTAGCAAGTAGAAGAGAGCAGCCAGGACGTTGCTGCTGCTGTGAGAGGGTGTGAGAACACACAAGAACACCACAACCTAGTGAGAAGAGAGGAAGAACGAGCAGAGGTGATTTCTGTCAGGATTTGGTGCATCTGACCAGTCTGCCTTCAAGCCGGTTATTGGAGGGTCAAACGTGTTTGGATCGACTCCATACTTGGTGAGCTCATTCCTTACTTTGAGTACTTCGATCTGGATAGCTGGTTTGAGATTTGGGTCAGGGGAGCATTAGATTTGAGAGAGGTTTCGTCAGTTTGGACTGCTACAGTTTCAGCACAGAGCAGTTTTGGTAGAGTAACAGTTCGAGAGGCAAACGGTGTCCGATTGAGCTCATCTTTGGTGGATATGTTGGGAACTCATATATCTGCTTGTCTACCAAGTTTCGTGCTGTTTGGATCTGTGGTGTAAGAGCAGTTTGCTGATTACCAAAGAGGACATAATCTATGATACTATACTTTGCTGAAATCTTGCCTCTTCTGATTGTTGTTGTTGTTGCCGGTGGGCAACAAGCTGAAGTGTGTGTTGTAGTCTCTAGATGTTCTAGAGAAGACTCTTGCTCATAGTGAAGATTGCATGGACCGGTTGGTCCACAGCCGTGGTTTTTCCTCCTCACGTTGGGGAGGTTTTCCACATAAATCCTTGTGTCACCTGTGCATGTGATTGTGTTTATTTTTCCGCTGCATATTGTTGTTGGTTGAACCTATCCTCGAAGTTCATTGCAGGCCAGAGGCTATTGGAGTTGTGTATCATCTCCCCTTTGCCCTAACAAAGTGTTATCAGAGTTGAGGTTCAGTTTGTACTCAAGTTTTAGAGCAAGGTTTTTTTTGGGCTGAGTGCAGTTTGCTTGTGTTGAAAGATGGAAGTGAATACCAACATAATGATATCATTGAATGGTACAAATTATCAATCTTGGAAGAGCAAGATGAAGGACTTGTTGTATGTGAAAGAATACTGGAAGCCAGTGTTCTCCACTGAGATGCCCGAGGACATGAAAGAAGATGTTTGGGAGATACTTCATCTCCAAGCTTGTGGGTTCATTCGACAATGGGTCGATGACAATGTTTTGAACCATATCATTGATGAGACACATGCACACTCCTTATGGCAGAAATTGGAGGAGTTGTATGCTCGCAAAGAAGGTACCAACAAGATGTTCTTGATCAAGAAATTGATGCGGTTAAGGTACAAGGAAGATGAAGTGAGAGCCTTGCTGCTACTTGGCTCATTACCGGACACGTGGGAGACCTTTAAGGTCACCGTTTGCAATTCAGCACCTAATGGAGTTGTCACTTGGAACCTTGTGAAGACCAAGGTACTAAATGAAGAGTCCAGAAAAATTGCTGACAAGGACAGTTCTTCTTCACACTCAGAATTGTTAGTGACTCAGTCACGGGGGAGAAGCAAGAGTAGAGGTCTAAGTAAAGGGGCTGAAAGAAGTAGAAGCAAATCAAAAGGCAAAGGAAAGTATGTTGATTTTGTGTGCCATCACTGCCCTGAGAAGGGCCACATCAAGTGGCATTGTGACGAATGGAAGAAAGACAAAAAGAAGAAAAAGAAGCAAGTTCAGAAACAGACGGACATTGACAGTGATAGTGAGGGCCAGATTACTGTGGTTGAGGAGATCATGTCTCTCATGCATGAAGAACATGATGACAGTTTTGGTTCTACTATTGAGGAGAAGATCACTATTATTTCTGATGAGACCATCAACCTTGCAGATGGTGATGAGATGACTTGGATACCGGACAGCGGTGCTACCATTCATGCTACATCTCATAGAGAGCTCTTCACAAAATATACAGCAGGTGATTTTGGTGTTGTGAAGATGGGAAACAATGATAGAGCACAAATCATTGGAAGAGGAGATGTGCACTTGGAGACTGAAAATGGTACCACACTAGTCCTCAAGTCGGTGAGGCATGTTGAGGCACTTCGTCTCAACATTATCTCGGTTGGGTTGCTTGATAAAGAAGGGTACTTCAGCAGATTTGGAAATGCACAGTACAAGCTCACTAAAGGAAACCTGATTGTTGCTAGAGGTAACATGGTTTCAGTTTTGTATCATGTTCATGGTAAGCTTTCTGCTGCTTGTGTCAATGCATTGCAGAAATATGACACGTGTGCTTTGTGGCATAAGAGACTTGGGCATATGAGTGAGAAGGGGATGACGGTGCTAGTAAAGAAAAATTTGTTGAAAGGTGTGAAAGGTGTTCACATCAAGAAATGTTCAGATTGTCTAACGGGGAAGCAACACAGAGTTGCATTCAAGAGTCAACCTCCTCACAAGAAGCCCCAGGTGTTGGACTTGGTACATTCCGATGTTTATAAAATGTCGGTGAGGTCAATGGGTGGAGCAAAGTACTTTGTCACATTTATTGATGATTTTTTCAGGAAGGTTTGGGCCTATGTTTTGAGAACCAAAGATCAAGTACTAAGTGTATTCAAGCAATTCCAAGTCTCAGTTGAGAGAGAAACTGAGAAGAAGATCAAGTGCTTTCGCACTGATAATGGGGGAGAGTATATTGGCCCATTTGATGCCTATTGCAAGGAGCTTGGAATTAGGCACCAATTTACTCCTCCAAAGACACCACAGCTGTATGGTCTTGCTGAGAGGATGAACATGACAATTATTGAGAGAGTTAGATGCTTGTTGTCAAGTGCAAAGCTGCCAAAACATTATTGGGGTGAGGCTTTGTCGACTGCAGTTTATCTTATTAATCTCTCACCAAGTTATCCATTGTAGGGAGATGTTCCTAACATGGTCTATTACGACAAGGAAGTCTCATATGATCACCTGAAGGTTTTCGGGTGCAAGGCATTTGTTCATATCCCTCAAGATGAGAGGTCAAAGCTGGATTCAAAGACACGGCAATGCATATTTCTTGGCTATGGAGGTGATCAGTTTGGCTACAAGTTGTTTGATCCAGTAGCAAGAAAGGTTGTGAGAAGTCGTGATGTTGTGTTTGTTGAAGACCAAACAATTGAGGATATTGGGAAGACAAAGGTGCAGGTTCCAGAGCAAGTTCTGGTACATGTTTCTCCTCAAAACCAGCAGCAAGACATATCTGATTCTGACCCAGAACCTGCAGATTCAGCTAAGCAAGAAGCTGAAAATGAAGATGCAGAAGATGTGCAAGATGATGATGATTCACATGGTGGTGCAGGTGATGAATAAGCTCCCGAGCAGCATGAGTATGATGCTGAAGATGAAGATCATGATCAAGAGGCACCAGCACCAGATAGTCCACCATCAGCTCCACTCACACGGTCCACTAGAAACCGTGTTCCCTCCACTAGGTACCCATCAGATCAATATGTGGTGTTATTATCAGATGGTTCAGAACCTGAGTGCTTTTCAGATGCAATGAAAGATGAGAAGAAGAAGGAGTGGAAGAAGGCTATGCAAGAAGAGATGGATTCCTTGCATACCAATCATACTTATGAGCTGGTGAAGTTGCCCAAGGGCAAGAAAGTTCTCAAGAACAAGTGGGTCTACAGAATCAAGCAAGAAGAGCACACATCACATCCAAGGTAAAAGGATTCAGCCAGAGAAAAGGTATTGACTTTGTTGAAATATTTTCTCCGGTGGTGAAGATGACATCTATTAGAATGATCCTTGGCTTGGCAGCAAGTCTCAACTTGGAGGTTGAGCAAATGGATGTGAAGACAGCTTTCCTACATGGAGAGTTGGAGGAAGAAATTTACATGGAGGTTTCTTGTTAAAGGCAAAGAAGACTATGTGTGCAAGCTGAAGAAATGTCTCTATGGCCTGAAACAAGCACCAAGACAATGGTACATGAAGTTTGAAGCTATCATGGGGGGAGCAAGGCTACAAGAGGTGTAGCTCAGACCATTGTGTATTTATTCAGAGGTTCTCAGGTGATGATATCATGTTGTTGCTCTATGTTGATGATATCTTGATTGTTGGCAAGAATGTCTCAAGAATTGCTAGACTAAAGAAAGATTTGAGCAAAAGTTTTGCCATGAAAGACTTGGGTCCAGCAAAGTGTATTCTTGGCATGAGAATTGAGAGAGACAGAAAAACTAACAAGTTGTACTTGTCTCAAGATGGACAAGGCAAAAAGTGTGAGTTGTCCATTAGCATCTCACTTCAAGTTGAGCAAGAAGCAATGTCCCTCCGATGAGAAGATGGAAAAGGAAATGTAGAATGTTCCTTATGCTTCAGCGGTTGGGAGTTTGATGTATGCTATGGTGTGCACACGACCTGACATTGCTCATGCGGTTAGTACTGTGAGCAGATTTATGTCTAATCCAGGAAAACCACATTGGGAAGCCGTGAAGTGGATTTTGAGGTATCTCCGGGCACCACAAATATGAAGATTTGTTTTGGTGGTAGTGAGGCCAAGCTGATTGCATTTTCAGATTCAGACATGGCTGGAGATGTTGATACAAGGAAGTCTACTTCAGGTTATTTGGTTACCCATTCAGGGGGGAGTAGTGGCATGGCAAAGCAGGTTGCAAAAGTGTGTGGCATTGTCCTCAACTGAAGCTGAGTATATTGCTGTAACAGAGGCGAGCAAAGAGCTATTGTGGCTAAAACGATTGGCTGGAGAACTTGGTTTTAAGCAAGACAAGTATGTGCTGTTTTGTGATAACTAGAGTGCCATTCACCTAAGTAAGAATGCAAGTTTTCATTCGAGGTCGAAGCATATTGAGGTACGCTATCATTGGATTCGAGATGTGCTGAATTCCAAGCAAATGCAAATTGAGAAGGTGCACACGGATGTCAATGGGGCTGATATGTTGACCAAGGTAGTGACAAGAGAAAAGCTCGAGATATGACGTCGGCTCACCGGCATGGCTACCGGTACGCAGTGACACCCTCCATGATGTCGGGAGGGTGAGTTTGTTGGGCCATGTCCCTCCACATAGAGGTGTGTTGGCAGCCCAACTTTAGCAAAGGAAGTCCAACATATGTGAACCGTTGATCGCTGTATGCATCCAACGGCTGAGCTGCCTCCAAGAGGGGTAAGAGAAGAAGAAAACCCAGCCACCCTTGGTGGCGTGAGTAGGAAGTAGAAGAGAGCTGCCAGGACGTTTCTGCTGCTGTGAGAGGGCGTGAGAAGACAAAAGAACACGACAACCTAGTGAGAAGAGAGGAAGAACAAGCAGAGGTGATTTCTGTCAGGATTTGGTGCACCTGACCAGTCTGCCTTCAAGCCGGTGATTGGAGGGTCAAACATGCTTGGATCGACTCCATACTTGGTGAGCTCGTTCCGTACTTTGAGTACTTCGATCTGGATAGCTGGTTTGAGATTTAGGTCAGGGGAGCATCAGATTTGAGAGAGGTTTCGTCAGTTCGGACTACTACAGTTTCAGCACAGAGCAGTTTTGGTAGAGGAACAGTTTGTGCAGGCAAACGGTGTCCAATTGAGCTAATCTTTGGTGCGTATGTTGGGAACTCATATGTCTACTTGTCTACCAAGTTTCGTGTTGTTTGGATCAGTGGTTTAAGAGCAGTTTGTTGATTAACAAAGAGGACAAAATTTGTGATACACTGCTTTGCTGAAATCTTGCCTCTTGTGATTGTTGTTGTTGTTGCCGGTGGGCAACAAGCTGAAGTGTGTGTTGTAATCTCTAGATGTTCTAGAGAAGACTCTTGCTCATAGTGAAGCTTGCGTGGACCGGTTGGTCCACAGCCGTGGGTTTTCCTCCTCACGTGGGGGGAGGTTTTCCACGTACCTTGTGTCACCTGTGCATTTGATTGTGTTTATTTTTCCGCTGCATATTGTTCTTGGTTGAACCTATCCTCGAAGTTCATTGCAGGCCAGAGGCTTTTGGAGTTGTGTATCATCTCCCCTTTGCCCTAACAGTGATAACCCCAAACAAAACCAGGGGGTTGATTCCATGTTCTAAACATCTCCTAACTCTGTACCCAAGTTCACAAACCAATCGACCTACTAGTAGTGCTAAGCAACTCTCGAAAATTGCCTACCAAGTTTATTTAACTAAACTTATTTCCTTAATAAAATTTCAATAAAAGAAATAAAATATAGAAACATACCCAAATTGATCCCACATCTGAATACATTTTCTCACTATAGATGTCGATACAATGGCGGCTTGTGGGATATGCTTGACAACCAGGCCAATGACCTCGCCACTATTGTTAATTACTGCACCACCTACGTAAGTCTGCATAAGACATAACGACCGGAGTTGAATGTGGTAATAAACAAGAATACATAAATACAGATCAATGAAATATATTTCTTACCCGACGGGTAGAACAACCCGCAAACATGTAATGGTTCCTCTCGAGAAAAGGATTTTCTAAATATTGAATGGAGCCATGGTTGTCAATCAGGGCATACTTAGCATTTCTATACAAGACAGACATCCTGTCCATAACATGGTCTAGAACCCAAAGTAGCTGGCACTAGAGGAAACACTGTATGAACATCCAAAAGGGAAATTCCATAGTGGCCATTGAAGAATATCACACGTGCCTCCACAACAGTATCATTTGACAGCTGAACTGATACCTAAAAGGAGAAGTTTTCACTAGATAAGCCAAAGTGGCATGGTTTACCATAAACTCAACTTCGAAACAGCTAGATGGATTAGCTTTGAATGTTCTACTGTTATGATTAATCATAATCTGACTAATTAACAATGCAGTTCAAAGTATCGACTTCAAGTGACAAGAACATAACAAAACTCCACATCATATACATGTTAGGACTATATTATCGAGTGATAAGTTATATGCTAATACTTTGTCACAACATGTTTTGATCATTTTCAACAGATTACTTCTAGGAAAAAAATACATATAAGAAACTAATATATTTGTGTGTGCTTCAAGATTGGGTGGATAAATAACCATTAACAACTTTTTAGGCATCGGTAAGAGTTTCAAATGAGCATGCTCCACTGTTTTTGGATATTGGTGGAAAACTGAAAGAAGATGCATAAAAAAACTGTTCATGAAGAATAGAACTAAACTGGGCATGGATGGTATTTTTATCTTTATTACTTATTATTAATACTTAGAACTCTCCACAAGCCATCCCTCTCCCCTATTTTGAAATAAGGCACGCAGGTGCAGCTCTTCTAATTCTGAGCGTTGACTCTTTCACCAAACACACGATTCCCACCACGTTGGTCGTTACTAGACAAAGCAAACAAAACCTCTTTCTTTGCAATCAAACCCTAGCTACAATGCTTCAACCCCATCAATTAACTTCCTTCACAACACTAAGGTGTATAGCACTTGCAATAACAAGTGTGCCATCCGGCAAGGGCCACCCCCTCTCCAGTGGCTCGCATGTGGAAACCACACTCGAGGTCGAGGAGGAAGGTGGCTCAGCTGACTGCAGTGACCCAGCGAGCAAACTTACTCGTCGAGTATGGCTACTCTCTTGTTTCCTGACACTGCTTGTTGATTGTAGAACCCTCTCTTAATTCCACATTCCCTCGCTTATATGTAGATACAACGTCAGCCACGGTACCAAGAACATGATGGAATTGTATGACGGTAGTTGAATGACTTTTTGAGTTGAGGGATTACTATGTTCACGGCTAATGGAGGAGAAGTTTCAGATAAGTATCTTCTTTGTTCAAACTAACATACAATTATATTAAGGCCCATAACCTCCTATTTTGTACCTTCTTTAGCTATTTGTTTATTTTGATCTCATTCTGTTAGCATAATAAATCTACATATATTCATGTTACAGATGATGTGCTTATGACTAATCTGTAGCAGCACCATTGCATGGCTAGCTTAAATGATACTAGCTTAAATGATACTCCGATTATCATCTGCCATCAAAAACTTATGTATATTTTCATGGTTGAATGCTACCCGATTTGAGCTAACTTGGTAGAGGTATTGGGCATGAGTAAGAATGGAAACAGGCCCCAGGTTTACTTGCTTCTTCCCTCCAGGAAAGCAATTATGCCATGTCATAGCTATTTAAAAAATATTTGAACACCGTGTGCAGGATAAATGTTGATAAATATGAGGTCCTTTAATTAGTGTGGCTCTCTCGTTGTGCACATGGCTTTCGTCTATTATGTCCTATTGTTCAGCTGAACTTGAGGTATTAACTCTAAACGAGTACTAAAACAATATATTGTTCTAATACTTGTTTAGAGTTAACGTTATTTACCAAATAATTTGTCTGCATATTGTGTGTCGGTGTGAAGGAAGAGGTGAGGGTTGTAGCAAAAGTTTGTTTTGATCATGGCTACAACTAGATAGGAGTACACACTGCTGATGAGCTTTGCTGTGAATTATCACAAGGTTTGACCCAATCGCCTGTTTACTTAACTGTTAATTATGTTTTACACTTTTTTTTACGACATATCAGCCAAGGGTCTATACAAGCTAAGTATCACGAACATGAAAAACATGTGGAGGCGAATCTCGATTTTACATGGCAATATGTTGGATGGAGCAGAGTAAGTACTATGAGGTCGAACAGCGACCGATTGTGCAGCCAAGACAACGAAGCAGCGATCTAAGGCAAAGTTTTATTAAGCCCTAAGCGCTGAACGAGCGTTTTGCCTCCGCCTTTCCGTTTTCTAAAGGATTAAAACGTTAAGCGCAATGAAGCACATACTTAAGCGCAATTAAGCGCTAGGCATTTTGCCACCGCCCAGCGCTTAGGCGCGCTTAAGCATGCACTTAGGAACGCTTAATTTAACACTGGTAGAAGGTAAATAAGTATGTGTTTGCATACTTCTATATTGTTCTCTTATATTTGCATCATGTTGCTACCAGCAGTTTATGGCATACAATGATTAAGAGGAATGGGAAATGAGGTCACCAATTGTTCCTTCTTGGATGTTAAGTTCTCGTTAGAAACCTTGGGTTTTTGTCGCCACTTCTTTGAAACAGAAATTCAGGCCATTCTCCTTGGTAACTGGATCATGGAAAGAGTATTTGGGGTCTGGATTTTCCTATTATGCATGTTTTCTTACTCCCTCCGTATCAAAATTTAAGACTTTCTACCTACTTTTCACACACATGTATCTAGACATGTTTATGAACCTTGCACTAAAACATGTCTAGATACATGTGCGTGGAAAGTAGGTAGAAAGTCTTATATTTTGATACGGAGGGAGTATCTGTTAGATGTGCTACAGTATATGTGGATTGCCCACCTTCTTTCCATCAGTTCGGACTGTTGATTCTGTGCATGAAACTTAACAAGATGATGTCTTAATTTAATTCATATGCACTGTTCTATTTAGGCCTCATTGTACCGGTTTTGTCCTTATGTCCCACTGTGCCTTTTGATTGACTATACATATATGGTCGAGTTTGATCAAGATAGGTGTGATGTTTTGGGATACATCAGTTGTTAATAAACAGATTGATAGTTGAATTTTTTGCAGTCATACGTTGGACCAAGGCTCTTTTAAGGTTTGGACAGAGCCAGAACAAACTTAAATCAATGCAGTAGATGAAATGTACTAACCTTATAAGCACTACATAGCTTAAGGAATTATAGAAAGGAACTTGTTTTGATACAGTAATGTACTCTAATGGAAATGTATTGAAATTATATGCTACGCTTATAAAGGAACTTGGAGCTAATGTGACTGCCGCTTGGTGACAGTTTGTAATAAAAGTTTGACTTGTTTAGAGTTTGTTGAGAAGCTCGGCATGAGTCTCAGACTCTCAGTACGTCCTTCAAACATTAGGAAAGGCAGATTTGTACTCCCTCCGTTTTTTAATATAAAATGTTTTACACTTTGTCCACATTCACATGTACATAAATGTATTTAGACAAATTTATTGTGTACATTCACTCATTGTAGTGTGTATCTAGACAACATGTGACACACCTAAAACATCTTATATTAAAAAACGGAGGGAGCATCATTTATTAACCGATCCTGCTGTGCCAGTTGATTGAGAGAATTACCAACAATCAGTTCATAATATTTTCTCCATATGCTCGTATGACTTACTGAGCTCACAAATCAGAAAACAAAGTGAACTGTACTGTTCTGATTATCGCACGAGTAAATCCCGTGGCTTCAAATTTACGTTATCTTAACTTTGTGGATACACCGAGCTCATGTTATCGATGGTTCATCCTACAGAAGTTTCTGAATATATAACTTCTGTACTACTTATCATGCAGCCAGAGAAACATTTTTGTGAAGGTTGTTGGATCCAAATGTGGTGAAGATTTCAGTGCTGCTAGGGGAGCTTTTTGCACACAAAAAAAAGCTATTGCTTGTGAAATTAATTAATGGACGAGAGGTGTTTGGAAAAACATTTCTGCAGAAGTGAGTTAAGTGTAAGAAGCCAAACTCATTTCCATTCGAACTTCAAACATCTATAATTGAATTTCAGTGTAACAAAATTAACTGCTCGAAAAAAGTGTAATAAAATTATCACTTCTCTATGTTGACAGTCAAGTGAGCGAAAACCTGGGATCTGAAGGACCAGAAATCTGACCCATGCATTTGAAATGTACTACTCCCTCCGTTCGGAAAAGGATGTCACAAAAATGAACTATAGATAGACCATTTTTGTGACATCCTTTTCCGAACGGAGGGAGTAGTATATTATTTTGATACAGACTGAAACCTGGTACAAAGTGCTATTTCCAGGATGTCGACTTTCTTCTTTCCCATCACAATTCTGATCTTCTATATTATTATTATTTTCAATTATGATGTTTTAGCTCTTGAAAACGAAATAGAGGCTTCTCCCTCTGGGATAGGGCTGAAATCTAGAACGAAGCGAAAGAATCATGGTCACTAATCCAATGTAAACTATGCCATCTGTCGCGCCTAGGAGGCCTGTTTAACAGGTAAGGCAATGCCAACACCTGTTGGAGCCCGAGCGTATCACAATGGCAGCTGGCAAAGTGGCGTCATAAGCAAAGTCGCCCCGTGAAAACCTGCTGTGGCTGCTTTCGTTTGTGGGAGATAAATGCTGAATGTCTTCCTCAGTGACATATGAAGTTGAGGCGTGTAATGGGCCGGCAACCGCACATGTGATTCACTGGGTTTGGAGAAGACAACAGCATGCAATTCAGAACGACTTGGATTGGAGGGATGCGTGGCGATAGAGATGAAGAAGCAGTTGCAAAGAAGGAGAAGCAAGAGCAAGACGTTGGTATTTCCCATGAGGAGGAAAAAGCATTGCTTGATGCTCATGTTCGAGATATAGAACTACCTATGTATCAATATCTAAGATATTCCATGATTGCTCGGTAGCAGTGTATGGCTAAACACTCAACGATTTGGCTTACAACAAGACAGAGAATTAACGAACTAAGAGGTGCAATTTGTTACCTTTTGATTTGGGTGCCGCAGCTTGCCATCCACGGTGCACATGATGCTGGAAGAAGACAAGATCTTCGCACACTTACCAACCTCATCATACTCAATTATGATGCCCGGGCAATGTAAAACCTTTCCATCTGCAAAAAAGGAGACTGGTATTATCAGCGGCTAGGAGAATGTAGTCAGAAGAATCACAGTAAGGCTTTACTAAAATTACCAGGCTCGGTGGCTAATATATTCACAAGGGAGCGGGCCACGTCCAGGATCATGTCTCTAACATCCAAGCTCGGTTCAGGTGCCACGGATTTTGCAGAGGCTGGGGGTACACCCTCCATTTCGAAAAAAGAAGGTGCCACGGATTTAACGACCTTCCTTCTCCTAAGGGTCGGAAGAGAATCTTAAGAAAGGAGAAAACATGTGTCGTTAGAAATCAAATCGATCAAAAGGTAGAGAGGAAGGTGGCAACAACAAGTAGAACAGAAGGATCTCACCATCATCTCCGATCTTCTCGTAGTACTTCTTATACAGCGCATCGCCGGCACGTATCCAAGCAACCACTTCATCGTGATCACCAGATTTGGGGTATGGAAGCTCCCGGGGAGGGAGCGGCCGGGCAGCTAAGGCGGTTTCCTCCGCGGTCAGCAACCTTTCACCGCCCTCCGCCGCATTCTTCTGTCCCGCACTGACGTCATCCATCTTTCGCCTTTTGCCATCTCCGACTGACTGCGCCGCCTCTGTAGGCCCAGTCTTCTCCCTCGACTCCTCCCCGATCGGCAACGCCGGAGTCCTCGTCTGGCCTGAATCGGGATCTTCCCCAGCCGCCGACATAATCCTCAGTCTCGGCGGCGCTCACCGGAGCTCTCCCACGCCCTCACCCTCCTGGCCCGTCTGGTTTCGTGCCCTGATCTTTACCGACCGTCGGACGCCCGCGTGGGCTGCTTGTAGACCGGATGTCCTATGGGCCCGCTACGCTGATCGAAGGAAAAATCCGAGACATGCCTCGCGAACAAACAATCACCGTATCCCCCGTTTCGTCGCCCCTGGTTGGTTCGCCGGCGAGGACACCACCCGGGGCGCTGCAGTCTGCAGTTGCTGTTGTGTCCCGCGACCTTGCCTCTTCATCTTATCCGAAATCAAGGTAAGAGAGACCCACTCCACCGTTCTCCCGTTGAGCTCTCGTTTCCATTTAGTTTAGCCGATGCGTGTGAACTGAAACCACGTATCTCCACCAACATGTATCCAGAGTTTGAAGCCCAACCATGCAGTCATGCATAAATTGACTATACTTGTATGTTTATGTGAAATTCACTTTCACGTTACTTGAATTTTATTCACTTGGCATAATTTTTTTTTTGAGTTTTAAAGCAGTCGTGCCTGCTGTCCGATTAGATAGAATAGAATGTTATTTACAACATTTAGCAAATGTCAGGTTTTAGTATGGCGAGAGCACATACTTAAACCAAACCAAAAAAGCGAAAAACTAGTCTCCGGAATGCTGTGTGTGGGCAAACGTCCGCTGCTGAATCTCCTCCCACACAAGGTGCGCCACAATATCGGATTGTAGCGCGCTATTGTGGAAAGTTCGTCTATTTCTCTCCTTCCAAACTCCCCACATGTTGTATATGAAAACACCGCTAGCGTCACGTCGTTGCTCCTTTGGCAACCCCGCAAGCATGCCATTCCACCAACCGTCAATGCCATGTCCAAGAACAGGCGGGGCAATGCCCAAGGTACCGCTCCACCCGAAAATTTGTGTCCTAATCGCCGTCGCAAAGCTGCAGTCCAAGAGAAGATGCTGCACCGTTTCCGGACGTATATGACACAACTTGCACACTGGATCATGGGGTCATCCTCTGATTCCCAGATTGTCCGCCGTGAGGAGTTTCCCATGGGTAGCCACCCAAGCAAAGTGGCGGCATTTTTGCTCCGCGTGTGCACGCCAAATCTTGCCCGCCTGGAAAGGCGGGATCGCCCCGGCGAATTGGCAGCGATACGCCGAAGCCGTCGAGTAGACGTCGGATGTAGTCCATCTCCAAGTGATGGCGTCAGGGCGCGGGTGCAGCTCAGCCGCCTGCAAGATGCTCCAAAGCTTGGTGAATTGTGAAAGCTGTGCTACCGTGGAAATGCGAAAGAGGGAGTGAATCCAATTTCTGTTGTATAGCTCGGTCTTGACTGATCTTGATTTGCGAGTAGAGATGGCGAAAAGGTCAGGGAATTGCAGCTTGAGCGCGCCACCGGGAAGCCATCTGTCATGCCAAAATTTGCATCTCTCCCCATCGCCGACAGAGACATCCGTGGACGCCCTAAATAGCGCCAAGTCATTGGCATCACACGGCAACTGGATGCCATGCCAAGGCCTGTCCTAGTCACACCAATCGAACCACGGCCGTCTATGACGATGTCGAAAATGCCTAGGCCACCAAGATCCTTCGGCCGGCTCACCGTGCTCCAATTCACGAGAGCATGCGGACGCGCCCCAGGCACGGCTCCTGGCTTCATCCAAAGAAAACTCCTTTTGAGCTTCTCAATTTTCCGAATGATGTATACTGGCAACTTGAACACCGCTAGGTGGTAGAGGACCATGGCCGAGAGGACGGAGCGGCATAGCAGCACCCTAGCCGCCCTGGTGAAGTGGCCACCCCACCAGCCAGCAAGCCTAGCACCGAGCTTAGTCTGGAATGGTGCAACGGAAGACCAAGGTAGGTGCAGGGGAATGATCCACGCTTTGCCGGGAAAATCGCTAATTGATGACCCACAAGTATAGGGGGTGTATCGTAGTACTTTCGATAAATAAGAGTGTCGAACCCAACGAGGAGCAGAAGGTACTGGCAAGTAGTTTCGTGCAAGGTTTCACTGCAAATACTAACAGACAAGTTTTTATGGGTTTTTGTAATAGCAAGTAAATAAAGGGCGAGTAAATAAAAGAGAGCAATAATTATTGCAGCAAGTGGCCCAATCCTTTTTAGCATAGAAAGGACAAGCCGGTGGTGTTACTTATGATGGCTAAAACGTTCCTGAGGACACACGGGAATTTCATCAAGTCACTTTCGCTTCATACCGCTGCTTAGTCTTTAATATTTTGATAAGTGTTGTGTGGGTGAACCTACGCTAATGTACCGCCCTTACTTGGACAAATACATACTTGTGCTTAAACCTTCTTACAAGCATCTGCAACTGCAAGAAAGTATTTAAAAATTAACTAACCACAGCTTTAAACTCCGGGATCCTACACTCCCTCGTGCAACAGCTTACCCACGGGGGTTTAGCTTTCTGTCGCTCCGGCAACCCCACAATAAGTAAACTAAATACACAATGCATTCTCCTAGGCCCATAAAGGTGAAGTATCGTGTTGTCGACGTTCACACGACAACACTAGAAGAATAACACCACAAATTAAATAGCAAAATATTAAATACTACTCAACATAATTCTACTACTAGTGTCAAGACTTCTCCCATGTCCTCAAGAACTAAACGAACTACCCACGAGACATCATATGGATCATGATCAGAGGTGATAAAGTGATGAACAACAATCTGGACATAAAAGTAATTCACTGGTAAAACTCACTAGCATCAACTACAACAAGTAATCAACACCAGGAAATTGATCCCCAATAAACTACACAAGGAGGAACCCTAGATGTCTCAGCGGAATGGAGTGGAGCGGCGGTGATGATGGTACTGGCGGTGGAGATGGTGTAGATGATGATCCCGATGAAGCCTGTGGCGATGACGATGGCGACGTTTTTTTCCCCTCCGGGAGGGAATTTCCCCGGCAGATTTCTCCCTGCCGGAGAGCTTTTCTCTCTCTGTGTTTTCTGCCCCCGAGACGGCGGCGGAATATTTCTTTGAAGCGTCTCCCTTAATTTTTAGGTCACGAGGAAGATATACGCGAGAGGGGGAGCTGGAGGCGACCCAGGGCCGCCAGGTGGGCCCCAGGCGCGGTCCAGGGTTGACCGCGCCTGGGTGGCGTCTGGCCACCTGGTCGCTCCCCTCGGCTCCGCCTTCTGGCTCCCCTCGTCTTCTGGCAAAATAATATTCTCTAAATTTTCTCGGAATTTTTGGAGTTGCAGAAGTATAGTGTCTTGACGGTGCCTTTTCGAGCTGATTCCAGACTCCGGCAGTTAAATCCTCCATAATCATCAAACATGCAAAATAAGATAAAATAACATAAATATTGTATTCTAATATGAAACAAATCAATTAATAGCAGTAAATTATGATATAAAATAGTGATACAAAATGGACGTATCAACTCCCCCAAGCTTAGACCTCGCTTGTCCCCAAGCGAAAACTGAGCTCGGTAAACATGACCACATGTTTATGGAGTGAAAGTGTCGATAATGAAGAATACGAACATGAAGCATCACTTAATTATCAAGCACTCATGTATCTTACACAGCAATCTTTCTCATAAAACTTAACTTGAACAGAATAAGATGAACATACATGTAAAAGTGAATCAAGAAAAGCTTACTTGAGTTGTGGCAACTACGTTCTTGGTCAAAGAACAATCATCATTTCATACTTTTATACTTCAAGAGGAAACTTTATATAATAACTATTATTTAGCAAATGTCTCATGTTTTACTGAACTAAAAATCTTTACCATACGTTGTGAACCTCTAGAGTTGTGTACCTGCAATTAGAATCAGAATGCCAACAAGAGGGGAAAATGCATCTTACAATGAAACATAATTAAACATGTTGCTGCTATATAATTGATTGTATCTCACACCAGTAAATGCTTGCTTGTGGAGAATAAGAAGAATAGGTATACTAACTCAACATAAAAGTAAAAGATAGGCCCTTCGCAGTGGGAAGCAGGGATTAAATCATGTGCTAGAGCTTTTAAGTTTTCGAACACAAAAGTAAAAATTGTTTTGAGAGGTGTTTGTTCATGTCAACGAATGGTAATAATGGTCTTGTCATCTTCCATACCAAATAGGTTTTAAGAGCGGTTCCGAGATATCATACTTTATACTATATATATTTTTTGACACTCCTCCCCACCTTTGCTTACACAAACCATGGCTAACCGAATCCTCGGGTGCCTGCCAGCAATCACATATCCATGGAGGAGTGTCTATTTAATTTATTTCTGATATGGACTAACCAGCAATGTGCAAATTGTTGACGAGCACATGAAGCATGCAAGTCAAAATAAACTTATTTGGCATGGAAGATAACAAACCCAACTACTACGTCCTCATGAGCTGAAAACAATGGCACAAATATAGAGTATTTTGAATATTTTAAAGGTAGCACATGACTAATTTATTTGGAATGGCAGCGAAATACCACATGTAGAAAGTTATGGTGGACACTTTGGAAGGTTTTGGCTCAGGGTTTTGGATGCACGAGAAGTATTCCCTCTCAGTACAAGGCTTTAGGCTAGAAAGGCTTTTTAGCAAACACAAGAGTTGAGAGATACAAACAAATATATAGAGCAACAGGATAAATCATGCATTGTAAATTGTTTCCCTAGTTAGTCATCAAATTCTAAATTGCAAGAATACAACGCTAGAGAGCTAACAAACATGAAAGGGTACCCAATACAACTACTTTGCATGCAAATCTATTTTCTCTTCTTTAAGTGACAAGGTGTTACTATTATGACCAATACTAGGTTTGCCACAACTCAAAAAGATTTACTTGCTACACCCAATGTAAGCCAACACTTCTCTCAAGATCAGCACATAAAAGAGATTGCAATGCTAAAATAAAAGGTGCGGAAAAATAAGCAAACACTTCTGTGGGACCCCGGACTAGCTGTCCGAAATACCCGATTATGCTTAACACAACGATCCCGTGATCAGTCTGTCGTTGCACATAATCCGAATTGGATACCAAAGTTTACATCCATTACAATACCGAATAAAAAGTCTTACATAAATGGTCATTTAGACCAAGTTCTTACATAGGTGCCTTCATGGGCCAAACCAGATATATCAGCGGAAGCTACGGCGTAGTAGACATCATATTCTAACGATGACAACCCGACAGGCAGCTGACTTGTGGAGATCCTTAGTTGGCGTAGAAGTCTCCATACTCCTGCTCGGCGTAGTGCTCCTCCTCGTAGTCTGGCTAGGACAATAGCCAGGGACGGAACCAATATGAGTACATTTGAATGTACTCGCAAACTACCCCAACATGAGTATGCACCAGTTTTATTTTAGTTGACAACTGTTTCTTATTTGAAACATCTCTATAACTTTATTGAAAAAGGTAAGAAGAGTTTTATAACTATCTTTAAAGAAGTCACCATTTTCATCCGTTTTTCCAAAACTCCCCCTTTTTCTGACCATAGCCCGTCATGGTCCACTTTCATCCAACCACCTCATACCGATCAGTTGGTATAGGTGTAGGAAACAATCTCCACTTCTTTTTCTTTTAAAACTCAAAGTCTTTTAAAAACTTGCACAAGGTCTTAGGACAGTCTCCCAATTGTCCATATCCGAGGACTCGGCTATTCGAATAGTTTTTAACACTCTGCAGAGGTAGCACGCTTTTAACCCACATCCATCCGGCAACTCATCGTGTCTGCCACGTCTCGCCATACCAGGGGTATGCGAAGTAAGCCGCCGGCCATAGCCTCTTATTTGCTCATGCTAGTATAGGATCCTTCCCATATGACACTTTCCATCAAACCCAGTCCAGTTTCCCGTCAGAAACCCTAAGTGTGAGGACTCATAGTTTTGTCCGGCGGTTTATGGTGGAACCTTCTATCCTCCCCACCATCTTGTGTGAGGACCCGGGTCAGGGGGTAGATCCTCGGACCATCCCCTCATGCATAACGGAGTCATCTCCATCGATGAGGTATCCCATACTAATAAGAGCAAACTACATGACTACGCCTTTTCCCATATGTGGTAAATGTGGTCGCACAGGGTAAGATTGGTCGCCATAGTACTAGGACACTGTGCATTTTTCATAAACATCACCACTTTTCCACTTTTCCAATACAACACCGACATCTCGGCATTCCATAAACTCTCAAGAAATATCAAAGGAGTTTTGAATAAACAACATTGTTTTTCCATCCTAAAGTTTTATATAAACTACTACATAAGGTGGCAAAATAATATCCATATACTTTTGAAATGGGTTTTATAAATCTTGCTTTGAGAGTAAAACATGTTATGAAAGTAGATGCATATGTTGGTAGTGCAAGCTCAGAGAATAGCTTGCCTTGCTTGGCAAAGTGATCTTGCTCTTGTTCTTCAAATTCAGCAAACTCTCCTTCCTCGATATATCCGACAACGTTCTCGTCTAATTAATAAACAAACAATACAAACAATCACTAAGCTATACAAGCAATCATCTCAACACAACAATCATAACCATCACAATTAGCTACTGCACACACAAACCACACAATTTGGTTTTCAAATAAGTTGAATTAAACACTATTTAATTACTTCTAAATTATGGCAGAACTAGTTATTCATGTTAAAATCCACAACTTGAGTTTTGTTGGTCACAAAAATACAAACTAAATATCTATAGAAAGCTACTGATGTGTAGAAGACAACCCAGTTTGAATTGGATCAATTGGAGTTACCAAACTCCCTACACATTGGACTGAATCCAGTAGCTTAATAATCAAGTTTTAGCTACCATTTAAGTTCTATTATTCCAAAAATTAAACCATTTTAGGGGTAACTAAACCTGGCTATATGTGAGCTAACAAAATTGGTCCTAACTCATTTGGGTCAACCAATAAACATATTTGTTTGTTTTAGTCCAGAAGGGTTTATCTTAAAGTCAACAATTCATACTGCTTAATTAATTCTACCAAAATTAGGGGAGCTAACACAAGGCAGTACTAAGCTAGCAAAATTGGTTTGGAATTATTTGGACTAACAGAGTATCAGAAACAAACAAGTTTAGATTTTAAACCTTCTGTGGCATTTTCAATAATACTTTTTAACTGTTTAATTAAATGACATGAGACCAATTGTGTTGGTTAAACAATTTCATAAGCTTTCCCGAACAATTGAGTTTGATTTATTTGGATTCCTAAATCTCGAGATATTGAATTTCAAAGTTGGATCCAGTACTGATTATTCAGAGAAGTTTGAAATTCGAAAATTCCCTCCTCTGGATAATGTTGAAAAGGCTGACTAGTGGGGTCTACACGTCAGCGACACAGTGCGTGGTTGGAAAATAATAAAATCCTGACGAGCGGGGCCCGCCCGTCAGTCTCTCTCTCCCTTTTTCACTTAACCGAAGCGGTACGCAATCGTTGGATTAAGATCCAACGGCTCACGTTAGCCCACGTCGTCGACGAACTCCGGTGACCTAAAACGAGCGGCGCCGAAGCTCCGACGACGGTGAGGTGGACGGTGAAAGGACAAGGATGTCGCCTAGAGGGGGGGGTGAATAGGCGAATAAAACTTTTCCGGTTAAAGGCTTGCTAATTGCGGAATAAAACTAGGTGTTTAAATTAACAAGCCAACAACCTAAGTAAACTAGGCTCACCTATGTGCACCAACAACTTATGCTAAGCAAGACAAGCAACAAGGTGATAGCAAAGAATACTTCAAGCACGAAGGCTATCACAATGTAAGGTGCATAAGTAAAGAGCTCGGGTATAGAAATAACCGAGGCACGCGGAGACGAGGATGTATTCCCGAGTTCCTCCTTTTTAGGGGAGTACGTCTCGTTGGAGAGGTGTGAGGCACCACAAAGGTCGATCTCAACGCCACAAAGGCTCACCCTATTCTCCGATGAACCGCACCACAAAGGTTTGGTTCACCTTCCACTATCGGTATTCCTTCGAGGCGGAATCCGGAGCCTTTCAACAACAATCCGAGGCACAACCCACAACGATTGGGGGCTCCCGAACGGCTACAAGTGACCACACAAGGGTCCAACCACCACAAAGGCGTCTAGGGTCCAAGGACCCAAGAGTAACAAGTTCTTCAAGCTTTCAACTTCCACGAATCCTCGTGGAGAGCACACCGATGCACCAAATGCAAAAGGCAAGAGCACAAGTGCTCAAATCCTTCACTCTCAAATCCCACCAAAAGCAACTAATGCTTATGGGGGGAGAAGAGAGGCAGAACTAAGAAGAGAACCACACAAGAACTCCAAGAACTAGATCCACTATGTTCCCCTCACTTAGAGGAGAGATTGATTGGTGGAAATGTAGATCTAGGTCTTCTCCTTCAATCCTCCAAAGATCAACAAGTTTGGGTGGAGGGATTGGGAGATATCAAGGAAATGAGCTTGCAACAATGGAGGAGAGAGAAATCAAATCTTAGAGGGCAGGCTTGCTGGCTGGAGGAAGATGGAGGAGTATTTATACCCCTCCCAGGAAAACTAGCCGTTGCAGCCAGTTATGCACCGGAGTTTCCGGCCCAAGTGACCGGAAACTCCGGCCTACACCGGAAACTCCGGCCCCCAAGGACCGGATACTCCGTCCCCCACCAGGGGCTGAACCGGGGCTCGAAACGAGGTAAAAATACTTTTTAGGGCCGGAGTATCCGGCCTCGACCCCGGATATTCCGGCCCCCACCAGGGGGTGAACATCGGGGCTCGAAACGAGGTAAAAACACATTTTAGGGCCGGAATATCCGGCCCCCAACCCCGGATATTCCGCCCCCCGGATACTCCGGTTGACAGAAACTGAGATACGAAAACAGCAATATCTTTTTCATCCGGACTCCGTTTTCGATGATCTTGGGCTCGTTGGAATCGTAACGAAGAGCACAATAAGATCATGCAGAGAAACATCATAGTCCAACAATGGAGGATAAAACCAAATGGGGAAAGGTTAGACCTCTCGATAAAAGAATAACCGATAGAACCTCCAAACCAAAACCGCAATACGTTTCTCATCCGGACTCCGTTTTCTATGAACTTGGGATTGTTAGAAGATACTCACAAGCTCTACAAGATTATGCATATACACATCATAGTCCATCATGTGAGGAGGAAACCACAAGAGGAGAGTTTGACCTCTCTACAAAAGACGAACCGGTAAAACCTCCAACATCAAAAACATCACAAGATATTCAAATGGAATCCGCTTTTGATGAACTAGAGCTTGGTATGGAGATGAACACAAGCTCTAAATTCTCACATGGATAAAAGCCAAATAAGAACCAAGAAAGATGATAATGCCAAGTATGCAAAGGTTTGAGCTCTCCACAAAGATGCGATCAAGTTACTCACTTGAGAGCCCCTCTTGATAGTACGCCGTCTATCCTAAACCCGGTCTCTCACTACACCACGAGACCGGTAAAACAGAAACCTATCAAGATCATACCTTTGCCTTGCGCATTCCACTTGAGCTAGATGATGACGATCTTGATCTCTTCAAGTGGACCACCTTTCTTGATTGCGCTTGCTAGCACATGCTTGATGACGACTTCTCCAAATACTCCCCCATACACCATTATGGGAGAGCCTCGCTTAGCTCCGACTTCATGAAGATGATGTCTTGAATCCTTCAAGACATACTTGCAATATGCTCAACTCTACACGTGACCATTCTTCATATAAACCCTTGAATAGAGCATTGATCAACATGTAATCTTCTAGAGTCCAACACATGAACTCCAATCTTTTCCAATGGACAAGATCTACAAGTATATCTCAATGCAAGCATTAGTCCATAAGGATTGTCATTAATTACCAAAACCACGCATGGGGCAACACATGCACTTTCAATCTCCCCCATTTTGGTAATTGATGACAATCCCTTTTACGAGGGTTTATATGATGAATTAAACAACCATGCAACACAAAGAGCAAGGATGCAAGAGAAGAAAGGCAAATGCTTAAGAACAAACTAAAGCATAAAACCAAATTCCCTTAAACCCTTAAACCCTCTAAACTTCTCCCCCATTGGCATCGATTGCCGAAATGGGAGGAAAACTTTAGAAGGCCAATATAGTAAGAGCTCCCCCATAATGTGTGCATTTCTCATAATATGAGTGAAATCAAATGCACATATCCAATAACGAATAGTTGGGAAGGAGATCAAACTATATCGAGGATCCAAATAATGCAAAAGAATTAACAAATAGAAAGATACTTCAACGAAAGAGGCAAGCAATCAAAAGGATCCGACAAGTGTTCTCAAAATCAAGAGGGAACTCCCCAAGGTACATGCACAATGAAGATTTGCATTTCAATATGGTGTGCATAACATGGAATCCTCACTCCCTCCTAGAAATTTTGAACACAAACCCTTGCAAGAAAGTATATAAGAAAAGAAGCAAAACAATTTGCAACAAGTAAAAAGTTTTGCGACAAGAGCAAGGAGCGGCAAATAAAATGATGGGTGTGAGATAGAAAGACAATTTTAGGAGACTAATAAAAGGATGAGCCAAAGCATCAACATAGTCTTTCAAAGGAGTGGCACATAGTGCATATCGTGTCTTTCCCGTACCCACACACCAAGAAGATATCGCCAATAGCTCCACAAGCTTATTAAGATGCAAAAGTATACCAAATGACAAACAAAGCTTGTGCCTTTTAGAAACCACCAAAAAATCAAAAGCAATAAGAGGTGGTCACTAAAGAATTGGAATATCAATTAAAGATGTAACTATTCTCATGTGTATAAATTTCTAAGTAGACACCAATCACAAAGATATTAGTCCACAAAGAAATATGCACACACAAAATAGATACAAAGGTAAAGATCATGATATCCAAATGGAAGTCATATATATACCAATAAGATTATTGCTTAAAAGCATAGCACAAAGCTCAATTTTATCTTAGAAGGATATAGATGAACTTCCGACACTAACCAATCATAGCATCAAAAATATCCATATGGAAGAAGGTGATAAAAAGGGATGCTCCGAGAAAGATAACAAGTATCGCAAAAGGCAAATGATTTTGAAAGGCATCAATATTGCATATGTGAGACATATAGTAGAAAGTGCTAGATTAACATATATGGGATTGATGAATCATGAAAATGATTATATGTATATTCCCCTTGATATGTAATCATCCCGGCTTGCCCACATTTGCAACAAAGTTGTTTTGCAAGAACCAAATGAATTGCAACAAAAGAGATTCAAGCCAAGAAACAACCTACACAAGGTTGAAAGCTAGAAAAGTATGCATGAGGTAGATACTTGTTACCGAGATAGCATTGGTGATGTAGAAGATAAGAGTTCACAATCATCCGGGCTTGGCTCTAATAAGCACATGGTGATAACACCTTCCTTGTAAGTGAGACAAGCTTCCAATGCATCTACGATGTACCTAAAACAAATTCAAGTACAACATGGTCCCCAAACTAATTGGGTCCAAAGTAGTTAGAGCAACTACCAAACATAGGACAAACTCCACATAAATATGTGCATATTGATATGAAATTGAATTTCATGCACATCTTAGCCATTTAGGATTTGATGGAGCTTATCCTATATATTGGATCAATGAAAGTAAGCATGCCATAAGATATACATATGATAAATATGCATGCACAAGACTTTCAAGAACCAAACGAGATACAATTTGGACAAAACACCAAGTAAACCAATCAAAACACACACAAGTGTGACAAGAAAACAAATTGCCCAAATTATATCAAGGACCCAAATCAACACATGATTGAAGGTACCACTTTGAAAAGATACCAAAGAAAGCAAGAAACCAATTGATGAAAATATCATCAAGGAATAAACCAAACCCTCTACACTTTTCATGATGGCACAAAGTACCAAGACGAAAAATGTATGTCTTCCAAGGAGAGACGTCATCGGGATCAAATACCAAACGAAGACAACTAATGTTCAAAAGTATATAGGATTGCTCCCCCAAGATGTGTCTATTATTTATGATCTTGCATTTGAATACAAAATGCACACACACATGAGATCATCACTCTCCATATATATATAAATTATTCAAACACTAGTCATGTTCAAGAAAGGCAAGAAATTGCAATACCAATTTAAAGAACGGTGTTTTACACAAGGTAGGATAGCTTCCCAAAGAATAGTGCATTATCAAGAAGTATGACTTTTGAATGTCAATGCACAAGAATTGGATCATTGCTTTTCCCAACTTAAGAAAGCACAAAACAATTTTCAAGTAGAGCAATAAAGGATCCAAAGGATACAAGGAAGACAAGTGAGAATTAGAGTAGGAGAAAAGCATGGGGATAAGCTTGCATGTCCAGGAACAAAAGGAGAAGTAACCAGAAAATTCTGGACACAAAATTTCTTGATCTACACCGGAGTTTCCGGCCACAGGGGGGCGGAGTATCCGGCACAGACCGGAGTATCCGGCCTGGAAGACCGGAGTCTCCGGCCCTGAGAGGGGAAACCTCGATCTAGTTCGAAGAACTTTGTGCAGAGAATTTTAGAGTTACTTCTAGCATACACCTTGGCAATAAAATAAGACAATTCAAAACAAGAGCCAAAGTGAATATGATCAATATATTTACCACAAATATGATTACCACTTGTCAAGACAAGTAATGTATGGAGATATTTCTCGGTGGTGGATTGCAAAGATATATTCAAGATCATATTCACAAAACATAAGCATATGGCAAATAATAGAAATTAAAAGCCATGCTTAGATAGATAGATATTCTTGATAGCTTCAAATATTCACGCGATCATGCAAAGCAACTCCAAAGAGTAGCTTGAAGCAATTGGTTTCCCAAAAATATATATGAGAACATATTTAGGGAAAGCCATATCAAGAACATCCATCACAAACAAGATCCAAGAGAGTGATTTAAACAAAATCATTTTAGCAAATATGGAACTTGTTTGAGCAACATGTCACATAGGGATACGATAATGAAGAATATCAATCCTAGGTGACAATACCTCACATGTTCACATTTTCTAGGTTTGTAATATGCACAAAGCTTATTACTCCCCCATAATGTGATAATCCATTCGTTTTTAAAACAAGAGGCAAACAAAACCAACTCGAGAAATAATGGACATTATAGAATTTGAATTTCTCATGAGCATGACATACCACATAGAGAATAGATAATATTAATATATCAACACTAAGTGGTATTCCTCATGTATACACAATTTTAGGATTGTGAAGTGCACGAAGCATATCACTCCCCAAAAATAGGATAGTCCATTAATCTCTCAAAAAGAGAGCCGACAAGATAATATATCAAATAAAAGCAATAAGGCTCAACACAAGTACATGGTGTGCAAACCAACATACACAATCTTGAATACTCAAGATAAGTAAGTAGAGAGCACAACACATACCAACACTAGCAAGGTACAAAACCTAACACATGCAAGGGTGCAAGCAACTTTCAATGTATATATGATTTGAATAAAAGTTACCGCAAGGAGGAACATTGGATATGAGATAGAACAATATGATCCAAATGACTTGACTTGAGAAAATATGATTGATGAAGATCCCTTAATTCTTCATAATGTAGCCAAGTCTCCAATGCCCTCCAACGACACCTATTGATCAAGTTTTGGCTTGTTGGTCCCCAACCAAGTTGGGTCCTAAGAGGTTAGTCACAATAGGTTTGGCAACCCAAATGGTACTTTTCTTGACACCACTTTGAGTACCAACATATTTGGCAAACACATTGCCAACCTTATCCTTCCGAAGAGAATAATCATCATTAATAATAATGGGGTTGGATAAGGTACCATTTGTGCATGAAGAAGCAACATGACCCTTCTCACGACATAGGTAGCAACATCTACTTCCTCCTCTCTTCTTAGTTGGAGTCTTGACTTGAGGAGTGGTAGCTTGATTCTTCTTGGGAAGAGGCCGTTCTTCAACTTGAGGAACTTGAGATTGAACTTGAGGCTTCTTCCCTTGTTGCTTCTCACTAAGAGGCTTCTTCTTCAAAGGGCAAGATCTAACATGGTGCCCTTCAACTTTGCACTTGAAGCAAACAATCTTGGCCGAATCTTTAACTTGTTCTTGGCCCTTTTTCTTCTTGTTAAACTTGGACTTGTTCTTGTTATTGGAGTTGAATCCAAGTCCACTCTTGTCATTGGGGCTTCTTTGAACACTTAACATATTGTCAAGTGTAGAATCCCCAACATGACGTTTTTCCAAGTCTTTCTTCAAAGAAGTGACTTGGGCCTTGAGCTCATTTAATTCCTCTACATGGTTAGTATCAACAAAAACACTAGAGGAAGTAGAAGCTTCATTGTTAGAGCAACAAGGCAATGAAAGTAATTCATCACAAGATGTAGCAACATTGTGAGTGGATGAATCACTAGGACTAGCACATGGCAATATAGCATTTCTAGTAGAAGTTGTGCCATTGTCCACATGAGGCTCACAAGATGTTACCTTTGTAACGATAGCCTCATGAGCTAACTTTAGCCTAGCATAGGATGCTAGAAGATCATCATTAGAGCTAGAAAGCTTTTCATGACTTTCTTCCAATATCCTATACTTGCTAGTTAGCAACTCAAGTTGAGCCCTTAGCTCAACATTCTCCTTCAAAATAGATGCTTCACAAGAAGTGGAGTTAGTAGCACAAGCATCATTATCATTAGCAATAGAAGGAGACAACTTGGCAAGTTCATCATTTTTAGATAGTTGAGTTTGGAGTTGATCATGAGACTTTATAAGGAGAGAGTGTTCACTTTCCAAAGCCTTGTGAGCTTTGTCAAGTCTCTCTATGTCCTCACTTAGTCTTGCATTGCCAACACCAAATTCAACTTTTTCCTTTTTAAGCACTTTACATTTAGCAATAGCATGATCTTTTTCCTTAATGATTTTAGCAATAATAAGATCATTAGACTCATCAAGGGACTCAAGTCTCTCCTCAAGAGAGACTCTATGCTCTTCTTCTTCTTCAAGAGTAGCTTTCAAGGAAGCTATAGTGATAGAGTCATCTCTCTCAATTTGACATTTCTCGAGAAATTGAGTTTCCAAGTCCTCAATGAATTCCCTACTCTTATTAACATAATCAATGATTTCACAAAGAGGAGGGATAGCTTTACTACCTTTGGGGAGAGCACCAAGCACCAACTCACCCATCTTGGTTAAGGATTCAAAATCAAAACCTTCTTCAAGAGAATTCTCATCCTCATCATCACAATTTGGATTCGAGGTGGGAGATACCTCGGAATCCTTAGCCATAAGGCAAACATGATTAATGGGTGAAGAGGATGAAGAAATACTTGAAGCACCATTGAGATCCATGTCTTGTTCCAACACATGTTGGGATTCCTCTACATTGTTAGTCAAGCAAGTACTAGAGGATATGGAAGCATTATTTTCATGACAACAAGACATAGAGAGCATATCATCATGAGATTTAGTTAAGCAACTACTAGATAATATGCAAGGACTATCAACTCTAGCATGTATGACATTTGGCGTGCTAGAAAAGTTCAAGTCCAAAGATAGAACATTGCAATGAGATAGAGATGAAGTATATTCAATAGAATGTTCACCATCAACAAAGCAATTTCTATCACCACTCACCTTATCATTACCTTGTGACAAATCACATGTTGGTGAAGTGGAAGATGTTGTGAACTCATCACGTCCGGAGGTGGAAGGCGAACAATCATCCTCAATAATGTTGGACACTTCGTATATATCTTGAAGCTTGGTCCATAGCTCATGAGCATTCCGAAAAGGCATGATTGAAGCAAGAACTACATCGCTCAAAACACATATAAGTCCATTAGATACTTGAGTATCGAGATGAGAGTTTTCCTCATCCTCTAAAGAAAATTCTTGGGAATCCTTTGGAGGAGAAAAACCCACATCTACAAGACTCTTGATATAATTTGAACCCATGGCCCTAAAATTATCAAGCATGCGAATTTTCCAAACATCATAATTAGTGCCATCGAATTTAAAAGTGGGATCGTGCACTAATACTCTAAACGACATCTTTACTCTCTAGGCGGTAAAGCCCAAAAAGAGAGCCCAGGCTCTGATACCAATTGAAAGGACAAGGATGTCGCCTAGAGGGGGGGGTGAATAGGCGAATAAAACTTTTCCGGTTAAAGGCTTGCTAATTGCGGAATAAAACTAGGTGTTTAAATTAACAAGCCAACAACCTAAGTAAACTAGGCTCACCTATGTGCACCAACAACTTATGCTAAGCAAGACAAGCAACAAGGTGATAGCAAAGAATACTTCAAGCACGAAGGCTATCACAATGTAAGGTGCATAAGTAAAGAGCTCGGGTATAGAAATAACCGAGGCACGCGGAGACGAGGATGTATTCCCGAGTTCCTCCTTTTTAGGGGAGTACGTCTCGTTGGAGAGGTGTGAGGCACCACAAAGGTCGATCTCAACGCCACAAAGGCTCACCCTATTCTCCGATGAACCGCACCACAAAGGTTTGGTTCACCTTCCACTATCGGTATTCCTTCGAGGCGGAATCCGGAGCCTTTCAACAACAATCCGAGGCACAACCCACAACGATTGGGGGCTCCCGAACGGCTACAAGTGACCACACAAGGGTCCAACCACCACAAAGGCGTCTAGGGTCCAAGGACCCAAGAGTAACAAGTTCTTCAAGCTTTCAACTTCCACGAATCCTCGTGGAGAGCACACCGATGCACCAAATGCAAAAGGCAAGAGCACAAGTGCTCAAATCCTTCACTCTCAAATCCCACCAAAAGCAACTAATGCTTATGGGGGGAGAAGAGAGGCAGAACTAAGAAGAGAACCACACAAGAACTCCAAGAACTAGATCCACTATGTTCCCCTCACTTAGAGGAGAGATTGATTGGTGGAAATGTAGATCTAGGTCTTCTCCTTCAATCCTCCAAAGATCAACAAGTTTGGGTGGAGGGATTGGGAGATATCAAGGAAATGAGCTTGCAACAATGGAGGAGAGAGAAATCAAATCTTAGAGGGCAGGCTTGCTGGCTGGAGGAAGATGGAGGAGTATTTATACCCCTCCCAGGAAAACTAGCCGTTGCAGCCAGTTATGCACCGGAGTTTCCGGCCCAAGTGACCGGAAACTCCGGCCTACACCGGAAACTCCGGCCCCCAAGGACCGGATACTCCGTCCCCCACCAGGGGCTGAACCGGGGCTCGAAACGAGGTAAAAATACTTTTTAGGGCCGGAGTATCCGGCCTCGACCCCGGATATTCCGGCCCCCACCAGGGGGTGAACATCGGGGCTCGAAACGAGGTAAAAACACATTTTAGGGCCGGAATATCCGGCCCCCAACCCCGGATATTCCGCCCCCCGGATACTCCGGTTGACAGAAACTGAGATACGAAAACAGCAATATCTTTTTCATCCGGACTCCGTTTTCGATGATCTTGGGCTCGTTGGAATCGTAACGAAGAGCACAATAAGATCATGCAGAGAAACATCATAGTCCAACAATGGAGGATAAAACCAAATGGGGAAAGGTTAGACCTCTCGATAAAAGAATAACCGATAGAACCTCCAAACCAAAACCGCAATACGTTTCTCATCCGGACTCCGTTTTCTATGAACTTGGGATTGTTAGAAGATACTCACAAGCTCTACAAGATTATGCATATACACATCATAGTCCATCATGTGAGGAGGAAACCACAAGAGGAGAGTTTGACCTCTCTACAAAAGACGAACCGGTAAAACCTCCAACATCAAAAACATCACAAGATATTCAAATGGAATCCGCTTTTGATGAACTAGAGCTTGGTATGGAGATGAACACAAGCTCTAAATTCTCACATGGATAAAAGCCAAATAAGAACCAAGAAAGATGATAATGCCAAGTATGCAAAGGTTTGAGCTCTCCACAAAGATGCGATCAAGTTACTCACTTGAGAGCCCCTCTTGATAGTACGCCGTCTATCCTAAACCCGGTCTCTCACTACACCACGAGACCGGTAAAACAGAAACCTATCAAGATCATACCTTTGCCTTGCGCATTCCACTTGAGCTAGATGATGACGATCTTGATCTCTTCAAGTGGACCACCTTTCTTGATTGCGCTTGCTAGCACATGCTTGATGACGACTTCTCCAAATACTCCCCCATACACCATTATGGGAGAGCCTCGCTTAGCTCCGACTTCATGAAGATGATGTCTTGAATCCTTCAAGACATACTTGCAATATGCTCAACTCTACACGTGACCATTCTTCATATAAACCCTTGAATAGAGCATTGATCAACATGTAATCTTCTAGAGTCCAACACATGAACTCCAATCTTTTCCAATGGACAAGATCTACAAGTATATCTCAATGCAAGCATTAGTCCATAAGGATTGTCATTAATTACCAAAACCACGCATGGGGCAACACATGCACTTTCAATCTCCCCCATTTTGGTAATTGATGACAATCCCTTTTACGAGGGTTTATATGATGAATTAAACAACCATGCAACACAAAGAGCAAGGATGCAAGAGAAGAAAGGCAAATGCTTAAGAACAAACTAAAGCATAAAACCAAATTCCCTTAAACCCTTAAACCCTCTAAACTTCTCCCCCATTGGCATCGATTGCCGAAATGGGAGGAAAACTTTAGAAGGCCAATATAGTAAGAGCTCCCCCATAATGTGTGCATTTCTCATAATATGAGTGAAATCAAATGCACATATCCAATAACGAATAGTTGGGAAGGAGATCAAACTATATCGAGGATCCAAATAATGCAAAAGAATTAACAAATAGAAAGATACTTCAACGAAAGAGGCAAGCAATCAAAAGGATCCGACAAGTGTTCTCAAAATCAAGAGGGAACTCCCCAAGGTACATGCACAATGAAGATTTGCATTTCAATATGGTGTGCATAACATGGAATCCTCACTCCCTCCTAGAAATTTTGAACACAAACCCTTGCAAGAAAGTATATAAGAAAAGAAGCAAAACAATTTGCAACAAGTAAAAAGTTTTGCGACAAGAGCAAGGAGCGGCAAATAAAATGATGGGTGTGAGATAGAAAGACAATTTTAGGAGACTAATAAAAGGATGAGCCAAAGCATCAACATAGTCTTTCAAAGGAGTGGCACATAGTGCATATCGTGTCTTTCCCGTACCCACACACCAAGAAGATATCGCCAATAGCTCCACAAGCTTATTAAGATGCAAAAGTATACCAAATGACAAACAAAGCTTGTGCCTTTTAGAAACCACCAAAAAATCAAAAGCAATAAGAGGTGGTCACTAAAGAATTGGAATATCAATTAAAGATGTAACTATTCTCATGTGTATAAATTTCTAAGTAGACACCAATCACAAAGATATTAGTCCACAAAGAAATATGCACACACAAAATAGATACAAAGGTAAAGATCATGATATCCAAATGGAAGTCATATATATACCAATAAGATTATTGCTTAAAAGCATAGCACAAAGCTCAATTTTATCTTAGAAGGATATAGATGAACTTCCGACACTAACCAATCATAGCATCAAAAATATCCATATGGAAGAAGGTGATAAAAAGGGATGCTCCGAGAAAGATAACAAGTATCGCAAAAGGCAAATGATTTTGAAAGGCATCAATATTGCATATGTGAGACATATAGTAGAAAGTGCTAGATTAACATATATGGGATTGATGAATCATGAAAATGATTATATGTATATTCCCCTTGATATGTAATCATCCCGGCTTGCCCACATTTGCAACAAAGTTGTTTTGCAAGAACCAAATGAATTGCAACAAAAGAGATTCAAGCCAAGAAACAACCTACACAAGGTTGAAAGCTAGAAAAGTATGCATGAGGTAGATACTTGTTACCGAGATAGCATTGGTGATGTAGAAGATAAGAGTTCACAATCATCCGGGCTTGGCTCTAATAAGCACATGGTGATAACACCTTCCTTGTAAGTGAGACAAGCTTCCAATGCATCTACGATGTACCTAAAACAAATTCAAGTACAACATGGTCCCCAAACTAATTGGGTCCAAAGTAGTTAGAGCAACTACCAAACATAGGACAAACTCCACATAAATATGTGCATATTGATATGAAATTGAATTTCATGCACATCTTAGCCATTTAGGATTTGATGGAGCTTATCCTATATATTGGATCAATGAAAGTAAGCATGCCATAAGATATACATATGATAAATATGCATGCACAAGACTTTCAAGAACCAAACGAGATACAATTTGGACAAAACACCAAGTAAACCAATCAAAACACACACAAGTGTGACAAGAAAACAAATTGCCCAAATTATATCAAGGACCCAAATCAACACATGATTGAAGGTACCACTTTGAAAAGATACCAAAGAAAGCAAGAAACCAATTGATGAAAATATCATCAAGGAATAAACCAAACCCTCTACACTTTTCATGATGGCACAAAGTACCAAGACGAAAAATGTATGTCTTCCAAGGAGAGACGTCATCGGGATCAAATACCAAACGAAGACAACTAATGTTCAAAAGTATATAGGATTGCTCCCCCAAGATGTGTCTATTATTTATGATCTTGCATTTGAATACAAAATGCACACACACATGAGATCATCACTCTCCATATATATATAAATTATTCAAACACTAGTCATGTTCAAGAAAGGCAAGAAATTGCAATACCAATTTAAAGAACGGTGTTTTACACAAGGTAGGATAGCTTCCCAAAGAATAGTGCATTATCAAGAAGTATGACTTTTGAATGTCAATGCACAAGAATTGGATCATTGCTTTTCCCAACTTAAGAAAGCACAAAACAATTTTCAAGTAGAGCAATAAAGGATCCAAAGGATACAAGGAAGACAAGTGAGAATTAGAGTAGGAGAAAAGCATGGGGATAAGCTTGCATGTCCAGGAACAAAAGGAGAAGTAACCAGAAAATTCTGGACACAAAATTTCTTGATCTACACCGGAGTTTCCGGCCACAGGGGGGCGGAGTATCCGGCACAGACCGGAGTATCCGGCCTGGAAGACCGGAGTCTCCGGCCCTGAGAGGGGAAACCTCGATCTAGTTCGAAGAACTTTGTGCAGAGAATTTTAGAGTTACTTCTAGCATACACCTTGGCAATAAAATAAGACAATTCAAAACAAGAGCCAAAGTGAATATGATCAATATATTTACCACAAATATGATTACCACTTGTCAAGACAAGTAATGTATGGAGATATTTCTCGGTGGTGGATTGCAAAGATATATTCAAGATCATATTCACAAAACATAAGCATATGGCAAATAATAGAAATTAAAAGCCATGCTTAGATAGATAGATATTCTTGATAGCTTCAAATATTCACGCGATCATGCAAAGCAACTCCAAAGAGTAGCTTGAAGCAATTGGTTTCCCAAAAATATATATGAGAACATATTTAGGGAAAGCCATATCAAGAACATCCATCACAAACAAGATCCAAGAGAGTGATTTAAACAAAATCATTTTAGCAAATATGGAACTTGTTTGAGCAACATGTCACATAGGGATACGATAATGAAGAATATCAATCCTAGGTGACAATACCTCACATGTTCACATTTTCTAGGTTTGTAATATGCACAAAGCTTATTACTCCCCCATAATGTGATAATCCATTCGTTTTTAAAACAAGAGGCAAACAAAACCAACTCGAGAAATAATGGACATTATAGAATTTGAATTTCTCATGAGCATGACATACCACATAGAGAATAGATAATATTAATATATCAACACTAAGTGGTATTCCTCATGTATACACAATTTTAGGATTGTGAAGTGCACGAAGCATATCACTCCCCAAAAATAGGATAGTCCATTAATCTCTCAAAAAGAGAGCCGACAAGATAATATATCAAATAAAAGCAATAAGGCTCAACACAAGTACATGGTGTGCAAACCAACATACACAATCTTGAATACTCAAGATAAGTAAGTAGAGAGCACAACACATACCAACACTAGCAAGGTACAAAACCTAACACATGCAAGGGTGCAAGCAACTTTCAATGTATATATGATTTGAATAAAAGTTACCGCAAGGAGGAACATTGGATATGAGATAGAACAATATGATCCAAATGACTTGACTTGAGAAAATATGATTGATGAAGATCCCTTAATTCTTCATAATGTAGCCAAGTCTCCAATGCCCTCCAACGACACCTATTGATCAAGTTTTGGCTTGTTGGTCCCCAACCAAGTTGGGTCCTAAGAGGTTAGTCACAATAGGTTTGGCAACCCAAATGGTACTTTTCTTGACACCACTTTGAGTACCAACATATTTGGCAAACACATTGCCAACCTTATCCTTCCGAAGAGAATAATCATCATTAATAATAATGGGGTTGGATAAGGTACCATTTGTGCATGAAGAAGCAACATGACCCTTCTCACGACATAGGTAGCAACATCTACTTCCTCCTCTCTTCTTAGTTGGAGTCTTGACTTGAGGAGTGGTAGCTTGATTCTTCTTGGGAAGAGGCCGTTCTTCAACTTGAGGAACTTGAGATTGAACTTGAGGCTTCTTCCCTTGTTGCTTCTCACTAAGAGGCTTCTTCTTCAAAGGGCAAGATCTAACATGGTGCCCTTCAACTTTGCACTTGAAGCAAACAATCTTGGCCGAATCTTTAACTTGTTCTTGGCCCTTTTTCTTCTTGTTAAACTTGGACTTGTTCTTGTTATTGGAGTTGAATCCAAGTCCACTCTTGTCATTGGGGCTTCTTTGAACACTTAACATATTGTCAAGTGTAGAATCCCCAACATGACGTTTTTCCAAGTCTTTCTTCAAAGAAGTGACTTGGGCCTTGAGCTCATTTAATTCCTCTACATGGTTAGTATCAACAAAAACACTAGAGGAAGTAGAAGCTTCATTGTTAGAGCAACAAGGCAATGAAAGTAATTCATCACAAGATGTAGCAACATTGTGAGTGGATGAATCACTAGGACTAGCACATGGCAATATAGCATTTCTAGTAGAAGTTGTGCCATTGTCCACATGAGGCTCACAAGATGTTACCTTTGTAACGATAGCCTCATGAGCTAACTTTAGCCTAGCATAGGATGCTAGAAGATCATCATTAGAGCTAGAAAGCTTTTCATGACTTTCTTCCAATATCCTATACTTGCTAGTTAGCAACTCAAGTTGAGCCCTTAGCTCAACATTCTCCTTCAAAATAGATGCTTCACAAGAAGTGGAGTTAGTAGCACAAGCATCATTATCATTAGCAATAGAAGGAGACAACTTGGCAAGTTCATCATTTTTAGATAGTTGAGTTTGGAGTTGATCATGAGACTTTATAAGGAGAGAGTGTTCACTTTCCAAAGCCTTGTGAGCTTTGTCAAGTCTCTCTATGTCCTCACTTAGTCTTGCATTGCCAACACCAAATTCAACTTTTTCCTTTTTAAGCACTTTACATTTAGCAATAGCATGATCTTTTTCCTTAATGATTTTAGCAATAATAAGATCATTAGACTCATCAAGGGACTCAAGTCTCTCCTCAAGAGAGACTCTATGCTCTTCTTCTTCTTCAAGAGTAGCTTTCAAGGAAGCTATAGTGATAGAGTCATCTCTCTCAATTTGACATTTCTCGAGAAATTGAGTTTCCAAGTCCTCAATGAATTCCCTACTCTTATTAACATAATCAATGATTTCACAAAGAGGAGGGATAGCTTTACTACCTTTGGGGAGAGCACCAAGCACCAACTCACCCATCTTGGTTAAGGATTCAAAATCAAAACCTTCTTCAAGAGAATTCTCATCCTCATCATCACAATTTGGATTCGAGGTGGGAGATACCTCGGAATCCTTAGCCATAAGGCAAACATGATTAATGGGTGAAGAGGATGAAGAAATACTTGAAGCACCATTGAGATCCATGTCTTGTTCCAACACATGTTGGGATTCCTCTACATTGTTAGTCAAGCAAGTACTAGAGGATATGGAAGCATTATTTTCATGACAACAAGACATAGAGAGCATATCATCATGAGATTTAGTTAAGCAACTACTAGATAATATGCAAGGACTATCAACTCTAGCATGTATGACATTTGGCGTGCTAGAAAAGTTCAAGTCCAAAGATAGAACATTGCAATGAGATAGAGATGAAGTATATTCAATAGAATGTTCACCATCAACAAAGCAATTTCTATCACCACTCACCTTATCATTACCTTGTGACAAATCACATGTTGGTGAAGTGGAAGATGTTGTGAACTCATCACGTCCGGAGGTGGAAGGCGAACAATCATCCTCAATAATGTTGGACACTTCGTATATATCTTGAAGCTTGGTCCATAGCTCATGAGCATTCCGAAAAGGCATGATTGAAGCAAGAACTACATCGCTCAAAACACATATAAGTCCATTAGATACTTGAGTATCGAGATGAGAGTTTTCCTCATCCTCTAAAGAAAATTCTTGGGAATCCTTTGGAGGAGAAAAACCCACATCTACAAGACTCTTGATATAATTTGAACCCATGGCCCTAAAATTATCAAGCATGCGAATTTTCCAAACATCATAATTAGTGCCATCGAATTTAAAAGTGGGATCGTGCACTAATACTCTAAACGACATCTTTACTCTCTAGGCGGTAAAGCCCAAAAAGAGAGCCCAGGCTCTGATACCAATTGAAAGGACAAGGATGTCGCCTAGAGGGGGGGGGTGAATAGGCGAATAAAACTTTTCCGGTTAAAGGCTTGCTAATTGCGGAATAAAACTAGGTGTTTAAATTAACAAGCCAACAACCTAAGTAAACTAGGCTCACCTATGTGCACCAACAACTTATGCTAAGCAAGACAAGCAACAAGGTGATAGCAAAGAATACTTCAAGCACGAAGGCTATCACAATGTAAGGTGCATAAGTAAAGAGCTCGGGTATAGAAATAACCGAGGCACGCGGAGACGAGGATGTATTCCCGAGTTCCTCCTTTTTAGGGGAGTACGTCTCGTTGGAGAGGTGTGAGGCACCACAAAGGTCGATCTCAACGCCACAAAGGCTCACCCTATTCTCCGATGAACCGCACCACAAAGGTTTGGTTCACCTTCCACTATCGGTATTCCTTCGAGGCGGAATCCGGAGCCTTTCAACAACAATCCGAGGCACAACCCACAACGATTGGGGGCTCCCGAACGGCTACAAGTGACCACACAAGGGTCCAACCACCACAAAGGCGTCTAGGGTCCAAGGACCCAAGAGTAACAAGTTCTTCAAGCTTTCAACTTCCACGAATCCTCGTGGAGAGCACACCGATGCACCAAATGCAAAAGGCAAGAGCACAAGTGCTCAAATCCTTCACTCTCAAATCCCACCAAAAGCAACTAATGCTTATGGGGGGAGAAGAGAGGCAGAACTAAGAAGAGAACCACACAAGAACTCCAAGAACTAGATCCACTATGTTCCCCTCACTTAGAGGAGAGATTGATTGGTGGAAATGTAGATCTAGGTCTTCTCCTTCAATCCTCCAAAGATCAACAAGTTTGGGTGGAGGGATTGGGAGATATCAAGGAAATGAGCTTGCAACAATGGAGGAGAGAGAAATCAAATCTTAGAGGGCAGGCTTGCTGGCTGGAGGAAGATGGAGGAGTATTTATACCCCTCCCAGGAAAACTAGCCGTTGCAGCCAGTTATGCACCGGAGTTTCCGGCCCAAGTGACCGGAAACTCCGGCCTACACCGGAAACTCCGGCCCCCAAGGACCGGATACTCCGTCCCCCACCAGGGGCTGAACCGGGGCTCGAAACGAGGTAAAAATACTTTTTAGGGCCGGAGTATCCGGCCTCGACCCCGGATATTCCGGCCCCCACCAGGGGGTGAACATCGGGGCTCGAAACGAGGTAAAAACACATTTTAGGGCCGGAATATCCGGCCCCCAACCCCGGATATTCCGCCCCCCGGATACTCCGGTTGACAGAAACTGAGATACGAAAACAGCAATATCTTTTTCATCCGGACTCCGTTTTCGATGATCTTGGGCTCGTTGGAATCGTAACGAAGAGCACAATAAGATCATGCAGAGAAACATCATAGTCCAACAATGGAGGATAAAACCAAATGGGGAAAGGTTAGACCTCTCGATAAAAGAATAACCGATAGAACCTCCAAACCAAAACCGCAATACGTTTCTCATCCGGACTCCGTTTTCTATGAACTTGGGATTGTTAGAAGATACTCACAAGCTCTACAAGATTATGCATATACACATCATAGTCCATCATGTGAGGAGGAAACCACAAGAGGAGAGTTTGACCTCTCTACAAAAGACGAACCGGTAAAACCTCCAACATCAAAAACATCACAAGATATTCAAATGGAATCCGCTTTTGATGAACTAGAGCTTGGTATGGAGATGAACACAAGCTCTAAATTCTCACATGGATAAAAGCCAAATAAGAACCAAGAAAGATGATAATGCCAAGTATGCAAAGGTTTGAGCTCTCCACAAAGATGCGATCAAGTTACTCACTTGAGAGCCCCTCTTGATAGTACGCCGTCTATCCTAAACCCGGTCTCTCACTACACCACGAGACCGGTAAAACAGAAACCTATCAAGATCATACCTTTGCCTTGCGCATTCCACTTGAGCTAGATGATGACGATCTTGATCTCTTCAAGTGGACCACCTTTCTTGATTGCGCTTGCTAGCACATGCTTGATGACGACTTCTCCAAATACTCCCCCATACACCATTATGGGAGAGCCTCGCTTAGCTCCGACTTCATGAAGATGATGTCTTGAATCCTTCAAGACATACTTGCAATATGCTCAACTCTACACGTGACCATTCTTCATATAAACCCTTGAATAGAGCATTGATCAACATGTAATCTTCTAGAGTCCAACACATGAACTCCAATCTTTTCCAATGGACAAGATCTACAAGTATATCTCAATGCAAGCATTAGTCCATAAGGATTGTCATTAATTACCAAAACCACGCATGGGGCAACACATGCACTTTCAGACGGAAAACTCACCTAGAGGGCACGGCAGACGGCGGCGATGACGTGAATCGACGGCGGAGGCTCGTGTAAGGTTGTGGCGCGAGTTGTGCTTGCTGGGACGGGGTGTAGCGGTGACGGCGTGGTCTGCAACTTCCACGGCCACGGGCACGAGCTCCGGCGATGATCCCACGGCGAATCTGGACACAATCCAGAGGGAAAAAGGGTGAGGTGAGTGCGGTGAAGCAGAGGGAAGCAAGTGCAGGCCAGAGAGGGAAGAATGGGAGGGTGTGGTGTTGCGGCGATGATCGACCTTGACGGCGGCGACGGGTGCGGCAGTGCACGGCCCTCTGGAGGTGCACAGACCAAATTGGAGCGAGGGAGAGATCGAGGGAGGGGTGTGGAGTTTCAGTGAGGTCTCGGGGTGGCTTTATAGGCTCGGGGCGGTCCATGGTGGTCGAGGTCCACGGCGGCGACCATGGCGCGTCTACGGCGATCGATTCCTCGATTACGCGGCGAGGGTGCAGAGGCTCGTGGCGGCTTGGTGCTTAACGGGGTCCGGACACGTTCTAGAAGCGTCTAGAGGAGCTGTGCGTGTCGAGGCGCAGAGGGCTGGGCCAATTTGGCCGGCGACGCCGCGGATGCCACGGCGATGCATCGGGGCAAAGGGCGGCGTAATGGCGCGGGGAGGGGCTCGAGTGCTCTCTCCTGCACGCAGGGGCAGCAGAGGCACCGGGCGCGCGCGCAGGGGGGCCTGGGCGGCTCGGAAACGGCGAGGCGCAGCACGGCGACACGGCGGCACGTCGGGGCGAGGGAGAGAGGTAGGGGATGATGTTTTTACAGAAAACCCCCTGCCTCCTCTCTGCTTCTTTTTATTTCTGTTTCAGTCCTTCTGTTAAATCCAGAAGGTTTTCTAGGATTTAATTAGGGCATTTAAACATTTTAGAAAAATTTGTCAAAATTTGTGGGGCCTTCCCATAATGTATAGAAGCTCCACAAAAATTGGCATAAAATAATAAAATGTTTTGAAACATTTTCTTTTATAGTACTTTATTTATGTTATTTTAATTTATTTCCATTTGTTTTTATTTTAGAATTTTAAAACTAATTCAAAAATAATATTTGAGAGGGGAAAGTGGTAGGAACAAAATGGGGAGTGTTTACATTACAACTCCACTGACTTTGGTTTGAAATTAATTGAGTTTGTCACTTGAAGATTTTCATGTGACAACTTGTCACTTTTATTTTTCTTGCTTTGATTTTACATTTTGTTTTCTTTCTTTCTAACTAGTGTTCACTAGGGCAAACACTCACACAAACAGCAAGAACAACAACTCAAGTAACAAAAGCAATTAACATACAATAAACAACAAAAGTTTTTGTTGGATCTCATTTTTGGATTATAATCCTGATAATAATTTTGGGATGTTACAACTTCTCCTTAATATTCCATCATAGACAAACTCACACCAACGGATACAAAGATAACTCACTAAAGGAATGATACTTCCACATTGCAACCTATTTCATTCGATAACTTCTCTACTCATGATATGACACTTACTAAAAATATAAGAGATAAAAGATAATGATGTTGATACCGAGGCACTCCCCCAAGCTTGGAACAAGCCAAGGGAGTGCCATTACCCATGACGAATTACTCCTTCGGTGGTGACGGAGGAACGATAGCAATCGACGTCAAGAAGCGTTCAAGCATCCGACGAAGTCTATTGTTCTGTTCTTGAAGTATCTCCACCTCCGCCCTTAGCACTCGATATTGGTCACAAAACTCATCCGTGACTCGAAGTGCTTCAGCCACTGCAGGGAAAGAATGCAGATCTGGATTGGGTGGAATTGCTCCCTGCATATTATGAGAGAAAACACGCTGAGGGTTAATTGATCCCACAATGGTAGGATTGCTTGGCCTTGATCCTCCGGCACCTTGTTCTCCGTGTTGACATGATGGCATCCTCCTCACATCTTCTCTGACACTCTGATCCATGTCAGCTCGCCTAGTAGCAATTTCCTCTTCTGTCGCCCAACTGATGAAGGTCTCGCGATTCACATCACGCTGAAGCTCTTGTCGGCGCCTAGCCGCATAGTCCTCCCCACACGATCCTTGAGACGATATTCTTTTAGAGCTCGGAAACCCTGGCTGAAACAGCTCGAAAACGAAAACATCGAAAACGCGAGATATAGACCTTGAGAGATCCGGGTAAATATATAGCAAACATTTTCGGAACAAAAGGAAGGCAACAAGTCGAGGCGGAGTCAGAAACGAGCACGAGGGGCGCCAGGTGGGCCCCAGGCGCGGCCCAGGCTGGACCACGCCCAGGTGCCACCTGGGCACCCTGGCCTCTGACTCCGTCTCTTCTTTAATTCTAATTTATGTTTTTTTCTAAAATGACGAATATAATTTTTCTAGAATTTTTCGAGGAGATTTACTTACTAGAGTTGATACCTACTCCGATTCTGGTTCTGGATCCTTCCGGTATTCATTTTCAATGAATTCTTCTAGAGTCACCACTTGTATTATATCAACATCCTTTTCAAGAGGGTCACCAGAAATATAATGCTTGAGTCTTTGACCGTTGACAATTTGTGGCTTATCTCCCTTCAATTAATTAATTTTGATAGCACCGGAGCGATAAACCTCTTCAATAATAAAAGGACCTTCCCATTTTGATAAGAGTTTTCCTGCAAAAAATCCGAGACGAGACCTATACAACAACACTTTATCTCCAACATTAAATTCTCTTTTCAAAATTCTTTTATCATGTCACTTCTTAACTTTTTCTTTAAATAGCTTGGAATTTTCATAAGCTTCACTCCTCCATTCATCTAGAGAACTCATTTGAAACAATCTTTTCTCACCAGCAAGTTTAAAATCATCATTAAGTTCTTTAATTGCCCAATAAGCTTTGTGTTCTAATTCTAGAGGCAAGTGACAAGCTTTTCCGTAAATCATTTTATAAGGAGACATACCCATAGGATTTTTATAAGTAGTTCTATAAGCCCATAAAGCATCATCAAACTTCTTAGACCAATTCTTTCTAGATTTGTTAACAGTCTTTTGCAAAATCAATTTAATCTCCCTATTAGTTAACTCTACTTGTCCACTTGTTTAAGGGTGATAGGGTGAAGACACTCTATGATTAACATCATACTTAGCAAGAGTTTTCCTAAAAGCACCATGAATAAAATGAGAACCTCCATCGGTCATCAGGTATCTAGGTACACCAAACCGAGGAAAAATAATATCTTTAAGAATTTTAAAGGAAGTTTTATGATCAGCACTAGGAGTTGGTATAGCTTCTTCCCATTTAGTGACATAATCGACAACAACAAGTATATGAGTATTACCATGCGAAGTAGGAAATGGACCCATAAATCCAAATCCCCAACAATCAAAAACTTCAATAACAAGAGAATAATTCATAGGCATTTCATTTCTTCTACTAATATTACCAACTCTCTGGCACTCATTGCAAGATAAAATAAATTTCCTTGCATCTTTAAAAAGGGTAGGCCAATAAAAATTTGATTGTAGAACTTTGTGTGTCGTCCTGTCTCCAGCATGATGCCCGCCATAAGGACTACTATGGCATTTTCTCAATATCTCTCCTTGCTCATGCTCAGGAATACATCGTCTAATAATAACATCAGCTCCTTCCTTGTATAAATGTGGGTCATCCCAAAAATAATGCCTCAAGTCATAGAAGAATTTCTTCCTTTGTTGATGAGTAAAATTCGGAGGCAAAAACTTGGAAACGGCATACCATGGATTATCGTGAGAGTTTACCTTAATGGCTGCCAATTGTTCATCTGGAAAACTATCGTTAACAGGAATAGGATCATAAAGTACATTTTCCATTCTAGATAAATTATCCGCAACGGGATTGTCAACACCTTTCCTATCAACAATATGTAAATTGAACTCTTGTAACAAGAGAACCCATCTAATAAGCCTAGTCTTAGCATCTTTCATTTCCATAAGATATTTAATAGCACCATGATCGGTGTGAATAGTTACTTTTGAATCAACGATGTAAGGCCAAAACTTACCACAAGCGAACACAACAGCTAGAAATTCTTTTTCTGTAGTAGCATAATTCTTTTGAGCACTATCAAGAATTTTGCTAGCATAATGAATAACATTAAGTTTTTTATCAATGCGTTGTCCAAGAACAACACCTACAGCAAAATCACTAGCATCACACATTATCTCAAAAGGTAAATTCCAATCAGGAGGTTGGACAATAGGAGCAGTTGTTAAACCCTTTTTTAGAATTTCGAAAGCTTCCTTACAGTCATCATCAAACACAAAAGGAACATATTTTTGCAAAAGATTAGTAAGAGGTTTTGAAGTTTTAGAGAAATCTTTTATAAACCTTCTATAAAAACTAGCATGACCAAGGAAACTGCATATACCTTTAACATCCCTAGTGAAGGAGATATACCCTAGAGGCAAATAAATATTAAGTATTTATCGCATTATCTCATTAAGTTTATAATAAGTTATATACCATGCTATAACTGTATTAATCGAAATTATTAATACACGTGTGGTATGTAAACAAACCAAAGTCCCTAGTTAGCCTCTATATATAAACTAGTTCATTAGTCAACTGATGATCGAGAATTCCCGATCATAGATATTTATATAGTTGATGATGAGGTCATTTTATTAGTGGAATAAAATGATGGACATACCCACCAAAGTATTGCATAAGGATCGTGTCACATAGTTCATTGATGCAATAGGAAAGTTATATGGTAGCTTATTCCTCAGACCGTGAGATCGTATTAATTGCTGCCTCCGGAGGGTACTTTGAGTGCATCAATCGTCAGTCCATAAATGAGTGACTAAAAAGGTGTATCTTGGGTATTCTAAAAGGGTACGTTGAGGCGTATGGATCAAGAGCGGGATTTGTTCGTCCGTGTGATGGAAAGATACTCTGGGCCCACTCGGTGAGATTACATCTATAAAGCTGCGCAGCGTATGACTAGGTCATGGGGATGTAATATCACAGAACGAGTTAAGTAGCCCTTGTCGGTAACGAGATAAAACAAAGCATAGTATGTTCACGATCATATCTCGGACAAGGGTAGTATCGAAGGAACAAAAGAAATGAATATCATGTTTATGGTTCAACGACGATATTCGTGGAATGCACAGGGACCGTTGATAACCCACAAGTATAGGGGATCGCGTGTAGCCTTTTCGATAAGTAAGAGTGTCGAACCCAACGAGGAGCTAAAGGTAGGATAAGTATTCTCTCAAGTTCTATCAACCACTGATACAACTCTACGCACACTAAACGTTTACTTTATCTAGGAAATAATACTAGACTACAATACGGGTATGAGAGATAGCTTTGCGAGATAATAAATGCAAGAAAGTAAATGTTAGTGCTGCAGAAATAAAGTACACTAACAGTACCATGAGTGTGGAAAAGTGGTGGTAATTGTGGTGGCTTTGTCCAAGATTAATTAGTGAAGGTACTTGGTTCATTGTCCTCGATGCAGTTTTCTATGTAGGAGAGGCTAAATATACATGCACTCCACCACTTGGGATTACAAGTACTATATGATTGGATTGTTTAGCAAGCATCCGCAAATACTAACAATGCATTAAGGTTTCCCCAACCATAGCCTTAAGTTCATGGTCCTCTTACTCCCATACGTGCAACTAATCGGTTCGCGTTCTCAGGTTTCTGTCACTCCGGCAGAACTTCCCCCGCTTCGTTTACAAATATTACCAACCCTAGGGTGTTTGATCCATGCGCACACAAATATAATGGACACCAAAGGACAGTACCATATATACATACAACTCTAATGAACCTCATGCATTCAATTAAGCAATCAAAAGACAAATAAACTACGGAAACATGATGTAAATCATAGGATAAATATTATAGCATCAAACACCATGTTTACATAGGACGGTACAGAGGTTTATGGGAGGATGAACCACTGAATACAAGGAGGAGATGGTGATGGAGATGGCGGTGAAGACGGCGGAGAGGGCAGCGAGGAGCGCAGGGCGGCGGCGGCGCCGGCGGCGCGGGGAACTCCTTCCCCGCCGCCGGCATCATGGGGGAGCGCTGCCCCTTAGCCTCCCTCCTTCATGGCTTCTTGGGAGCCCTCCCCCATGGAGATGGGATCCATGGGGGAGGAAAAAACGTGGCTTTTGGTGGCTGAAATTCGTGGGTGGAGGAGTCCTGCACGAGTTAGGTTTCCTCCCTTTATATATCTTCTCGGATTTCCGTCACCCCCTTTTAGGGTTCCACCAAAACGGGCCTACATGCCGTGTCCGAACTCCGATTGGGCTGATCTCGGGCTTAAAATCTTCGTATGGAAAATTGTGACAACTTTCATAAGAGCCAGGTCTCCATTTGACGTCATCTTCGAGGGTCAAATTGACAATCTTCGTAAAATGTTCTCAGACAGATTTCAGGAAAGTCCCAATTCGACTCCAACAAGTAGGGCTGGGCGTTCGGTTAGACCGAACCGATCGGTTCACTTCCTCGGGTTTCTAAAGATTTCGGTTTTCTGTAAATGATGACCGATCGGTCTTTGGAAAAACAGCTAACCGAGAATTCGGTCCACCGAGAAATTCGGGTCTGACTCGGTTCTTAACCGAAGTACCGATGTTCTTCCTAGCACTCAAGAAATCGACACACAAAATTTTCTCCTTTGCTTGCCTCCGTGCAGCCAAACGCACATGGCATCAACAACCTCGTGCTCACGGTTGCACATCGGAGTTGCCGTCTCGCCTGCCACTAGAGGGATAGAAGTGGCGGAAGGATGCTGAGATGGAGGGAGACGGAGGAGATCGCCGCCGAGATGAAGGGAGGGAGCCTGAGGGAGGAGACCGGTGCCGACGCTGGCTGTCGGACCTCCATCGTTGGACTGCTCAGGCGGACAGCAGGGGCGGCGTTGGCTGCAGTATGCAGGACCGGATAGCGCTGGCTGCCTGGACTCCGTCGTTTCGTTTGTTTGAGGCAGAGGCGTTGACTGGGGAACCTGGGACGCGATGCATCGTGGTTGTGGGCTTCAAACCTGAGGCCTTAGAATAAGGAAATGGGCCAGGATATTTGTACAGTTTTGGCCCATGTCACATTTCTTCGGTTTGTTGGTCTATTCGGTTATCTTCAGTCTAAGACCGAACTAACCTAGCTAAATTCGGTTTTCCAAAATTGATGACCGTACTTATGACCAAAATTATCGGTTCCGGTCCCTTCGGTTTCGGTCACGGTTATATCGGTTCGGGTGTTCGGTCCTCGGTTAATATGCCCACTCCTACCAACAAGGTTTCCTCTTGTATTCTTGATAATTTCTACACATCAAATAGTAAAACAAGAACAGTGTGCACTTTTGCAACTATTAGTAGGTTAGTCCAAATAAATAATAAACTTAATATAAAAACAAGTGTTAAAAGCATAAAAATGGCATGAAACAATCAAAAATTATAGATACGTTTTGGACGTATCAACATCCCCAAGCTTAATTCCTGCTCGTCCTCGAGTAGGTAAATGATAACAAAATAATTTTTGATTGTAAATGCTATGATCAGGTCTTTAACAATTGCATGATGTATGGATAATAAAACTTAGCAATCATGTTTCCTAATGAAAAGTATCAACGAACTAAGAGCTCATAACATGAAATTTATAAACATCAACAAGATTGTAATGTAATAAGCATGATAGAGTGGTATCTCGCTTGCCCTTAATTGTGGAGCAAAACATAAATGCCAAGGCACCTCTGAAGTTCAAGTGAAGACTAGATATAGAGATATCAAAGATAAAAGCATCATGGTTATACCTCAATTAATCGTATTCTGGGACAAGCACATTACACTAAGAACGACAGCTATGCTCTCGAAGAAGTGCTCAAAGAAAGGATGGTGACTCAACATAAAAATAAAAGATTGGCCCTTCGCAGAGGGAAGCAGGGATTAACACGTGCTAGAGCTTTTTGTTTTAAAAACAGAGGTAAAAATGTTTTGAGAGGTGTTTGTTAATTGTCAACGAATGGTAGCGGTGAGAACAGTATTCCCTGTCAAACGGACTTTTAAGAGCGGCTCCCATGAAGGACGTTATTTCTACCAGCAAGGCAGATCATCCCTCTTTCTCTTTGGTTTACACACATTCAGGTATTTCACTGTTTGTCATTGCTTACTGATGAATCAGGGCAAAAGTGTGAAGAGAATTAATTGGTTAAAGTTGTAATTAATTGGGACTGGGCACCCCGTTGCCAGCTCTTTTTGCAAGTTATTGGATAAGCGGATGTATATGCCACTAGTCCAGGTGTAAAAGTCCATTTGACAAATAGAATAAAGAATAACCCACTAATTCCTCATGAGCTAGTAAACATTGACACAAAAAGAGAAATATTTTGAAGGTTTTAAAGGTAGCACATGCAAATTTACTTGGAATGGCTTGAAATACCATGCATAGGAATTTTTGGTGGACTCTTTGGGATAACTTGGTTTTAAGGATTTGGATGCACGAGCAGCATTCCCGCTCAGTACAAGTGAAGGCTAGCAATAGACTGGGAAGCGACAACCACGAGAGCGATAACGGTCATAATCATGCTTGCGACAAAATAAAATTAACGGAGGCATAAAAACGATACTAAAACTCTGAGGCAAAATAGATCATCAAGGCTTAATTGACTTTTATTTTTCAGTCATAACATGTGTGAGCATGTGCCAAGTCGATTCAAGTGAATTATTCAGAGGAGGATACCACTACCATACCTTTTACGAACAGGACAATGCATGTTGATATCAAAATAACATAATATGCACTATTAGCTAGTTGAGACTAACCATAAGAAAACATAAACTACTAAACAGTATTATTCACACATCATTTTTAAGTTTCAACAAGTAATCCATTAACCAAGTAAACATTGAAAACAGAGGATAAATAAAATATGTGACGATCCACTTATTAATGTAACTGGTGTTTGATGCTAAGATAGATAATAAAATACAGCCGCTTCAAGTTTAGTTAAGTTCCTATGTTGCTCAAAAAACAAAGTTTAAAGGTTTGCAAACCGTGGGGTTATTGATGAAGAGGGATGCGGGGACATCCCCAAGCTTATGACTTTGGTTCTTCAATATTCCATAGTTTGGTGTTCCTTCATTCTCTGTGAAAAAACTTCAACACAAAAACTTTCCCATTTTTTTGCGGTTAGACATTAGTACAATAGATAATATTTCCCAAGTGCTACTATTAAACCAAATAAAATTTTGTTTTTAAGTTACAGAAAGGTTGCTTAAATGGCCAACTTATAAATGAAAGGTAAGAACCATTAAAAATCAAATGAAAACGAAAAGAGGCCACTCTTGCAACAAAAGTCAGAATCTGTCCAGAAAAACAGCAGCTGGAAAACGCAATTTTTAGGTGCACTTAAACATGCCCGAAATTTTAGCCAATTTTTGTACATGCAGAGGATTAGGTGCTACAACATCAGTAATTTTTTCGTGATTTTTAGAGCTTCCAGTAAAATATGAAAAATCGCGCAATAAGCAGTAGATACCGAAAACAGAAAATCACTTTTTACATATGTATCAACTAAGCTAAATGGATAAAACTTGGTACTTTATTTTTGATAAACTAAGAAACCAGAGGCTAAGCAAGACCTAAACATGCTAGCTACAGCAAGGAAAACTCTAAAAAAAACCAAAATAAAACCAAATAAAGAACCAAACAAAGAAGCAAAACAAAAGAAAATATTTTTGTTATTTTGAATTTATAAGTGAAAGTAAAGAAGCAATCGAAACCAAATAAGAGCCTAATAAAACTAAAGAAGGTAAAACCAAGACATATAAAAGCAATTATAATACAAGTTAAGACAATACATATCATGTGGACGGGTAATATAGAGTATGAACGAGACAACCTCATGTTAGTTGATGAATAGGGGGATGACTCGGGCATCCCCAAGCTTAGATGATTGTATCTTCTTGAATATGTTCTTGGGATGCACCTACACATCCCCAAGCTTGAGCTCTTGCGTCTTCTTATTCATCTCATATCACCATATTGATTAGATCTTATAAGCTACATCCACATAAAACTTCACAAAACTCATTAGTAGGGTTAGTACTCATTAAATAAAATCCACTCATGTTCAAGCATTGACAAGTTTTATAATTTTACTCAACATTAGCCACTGTATATACTAAGGTGTTCATGATTTCCGTTGTCCGTCGAAAAACTAATGAAACTAACAACACCAAGTACAATATTGAATAAACAAAGAAATCTGTCAAAACTGAACAGTCCGTAAAGATGGCATTCAACGAGATAGTTAAGTAGCTCAAATCGAAAAACTTTAGTCTAATGAAAGAAAGATAATAATCTCAGGTTTATGCACAAAAATTTTCAAGTCAAAATACTATTCTGAGATTTATCACGATTTTTTTACAGAGAAGCACAAAATCTGTCTAAACAGAACAGTCAGTAAAGATCGAATTTTTCGACCTATCTACGTAAATCAAAAAAGTTAGTCTAATGAAAGAAAGCTAATAAGCATCACTTTGCACTCAAGAAATTTCAGATCAAGATCACGTTCTGGTGATTTTAAACATTTAATACGGTGGAGCACAGAAAATCTGTTTCTGGACAGCAAAGTAAAACTATCAACTTTCAATTAACTAAATATTATTAGCATTTTATTTTTATGTACAGAGGTATATACACAATATTTACAATATTTACATGTTTTTAATGAAAAGCTTCCATGGAAAGATTTGTTTTGGTTTCATAGGCATGAACACAAGTGTTCAAGGTCGACCCCCATTTAACCATTACTCATCTTTCCAATCACTTTTCTTTTTGAAAACGTTTTTAGATAACAACTACACCTAATTTTTTTTGTAATTCGCATTCCCTATCCATAGTAAGATAAAGAACAACTTAATACTGAAAATAAAAACTACTTAGAGATAAAGCAAACAAGTGCACACAAGAACATTAACCTACGCTATGGCTCCCCGGCAACGGCGCCAGAAAAGGTCTTGATAACCCACAAGTATAGGGGATCGCGTGTAGCCTTTTCGATAAGTAAGAGTGTCGAACCCAACGAGGAGCTAAAGGTAGGATAAGTATTCTCTCAAGTTCTATCAACCACTGATACAACTCTACGCACACTAAACGTTTGCATTATCTAGAAATAAACTACTAGCAATACGGGTATGAGAGGTAGTTTTGCAAGATAATAAATACAAGAAAGTAAATGTTAGTGCTGCAGCAATAAAATACACTAAGTAACCATATACTAACAGTACCATGAGTGTGGAAAAGTGGTGGTAATTGTGGTGGCTTTGTCCAAGATTAATTAGTGAAGGTACTTGGTTCATTGTCTTCGATGCAGTTTTCTATGTGGGAGAGGCTAAATATACATGCACTCCACTACTTGGGATTACAAGTACTATATGATTGGATTGTTAGCAAGCATCCGCAAATACTAACAATGCATTAAGGTTTCCCCAACCATAGCCTTAAGTTCAAGGTCCTCTTACTCCCATACGTGCAACTAATCGGTTCGCGTTCTCAGGTTTCTGTCACTCCGGCAGAACTTCCCCCGCTTCGTTACAAATACTACCAACCCTAGGGTGTTTGATCCATGCGCGCACAAATATAATGGACACCAAAGGACAGCACCATATAGACATACAACTCTAATGAACCTCATGCATTCAATTAAGCAATCAAAAGACAAATAAACTACGGAAACATGATGTAAATCATAGGATAAATATTATAGCATCAAACACCATGTTTACATAGGACGGTACAGAGGTTTGTGGGAGGATGAACCACTGAATACAAGGAGGAGATGGTGATGGAGATGGCGGTGAAGACGGCGGAGAGGGCAGCGCGGGCGCAGGGCGGCGGCGCGGCGGCGCGGGGAACTCCTTTCCCCGCCGCCGGCAAGCTTGGGGAGCGCCGCCCCTTAGCCTCCCTCCTTCATGGCTTCTTGGGAGCCCTCCCCCATGGAGATGGGATCCATGGGGGAGGCAAAAACGTGGCTTTTGGTGGCTGAAATTCGTGGGTGGAGGAGTCCTCCACGAATTAGGTTTCCTCCCTTTATATATCTTCTCGGATTTCCGTCACCCCCTTTTAGGGTTCCACCAAAACGGGCCTACAGGCCGCGTCCGAACTCCGATTGGGCTGATCTCGGGCTTAAAATCTTCGTATGGAAAATTGTGACAATTAACAGCATATAAGTGTCATCTTCGAGGGTCAAACTGGCAATCTTCGTAAAAAGTTCTCAGACAGATTTCAGGAAAGTCCCAATTCGACTCCAACAAGGTTTCCTCTTGTATTCTTGATAATTTCTACACATCAAAGAGTAAAACAAGAACATTGTGCACTTTTGCAACTATTAGTAGGTTAGTCCAAATAAATAATAAACTTAATATAAAACAAGTGCTAAAAGCATAAAAATGGCATGAAACAATCAAAAATTATAGATACGTTTTGGACGTATCAACCGTCATAGCCATCCAGGTCTCCCTAACGGTCATTGGCGAGCGAGGGGTCTCGACCATGTCTGGAGTATTCTCGAACCGTAGGGTAACACACTTAAGGTCTTGACGACGCTTGGAGATCGTTTTGGAATTATCGGAATAATAGAAATAGAGAGAGAAAATGATCCGGAAAGGTTCCGGTGGAATCGGAAGGGTTTTGGGGAAGACCGAAGGAAATTCGGAGTGGTCCGGAAGTTGTTACGGAGTTACGGGAGATTAAATAATATGCAAATATATTAATTAATGAATTATATATATTTAAATATTAATTTAATATTAAATAAAAGGAAAAATATGGGCAGCCCACCTAAATGAGCCAAACCCCAAAGGGGAGGCCCATGTGTAGCCGCACCACACATGGGGGTGATGCGCATGGGCCACAAGGGGCCCATGCGGCTGCCTTGGCCAGCCGCACCACCCCCTCCTCTCATTTGTTTAGTCCCACATGGGGCATTGGCAAACCCCCTCCCCCCTATATAAAGAGAGGCATATTAATTGGATTAAATACACAGAAAATACAATTAATTTTGTATGCCGGCCGAGGTGCTCCCTCCGCCCGCCTCCTCTCCCTCTCTCCACCTCCCGTAGTGCGTGGTCCCTTGAAGGACTGCGCGCGCGTGAGAAATCTATACCACAGTAAGCCGTCGTGTTGCGGGATTCCACCCAAAAGTTCTGCTTCCGCTATCTCGGCTGGATCGGAGAGTCCGAGAGTTGTCGTCAAGCTCCACACGTGTGCGAGTACTCGGAGGCGCACAGTTGAGGCGCCGGGGCGTCATCGTCGCGCCGTCTTCGTCTTTGTCGCGCCAAGTTCTTCGCGACCTCGAGGTCGGCTTCGTCGTCTACGTCGGCAATGCTTATGCGGGAGTGTAATTCCCGCTTATCGGTCTACAAAGGTATGTTATCGATATCTCCTCCGTTATCGCATTGCTAATTGATAGATCCTTGGCTTAGTTTTGGCGTACGCTAGTTAGAAAAATTATTGTTTTCTGCTGCGAACCCCTTCACCTAGGACAAGGCATCTTCTCAATAGCTTCAACCTTGGCTCTATCAACTTCAAAACCTCTTTCAGAAATTTTATGTCCAAGAACAATACCTTCATTTACCATAAAATGGCATATTTCCCAATTCAGAACAAGGTTCGTTTCTCACATCTCTGCAAAACTTTATCAAGCTTGTGCAGACGTTATCAAAAGAAGTTCCATAGACGGAAAAATCGTCCATGCATACCTCCACAATTTTCTCACAAAAACCATGAAAAATAGCAGACATACATCTTTGAAAAGTAGCAGGAGCATTACATAAACCAAAAGGCATACGTCTATAAGCATAAGTTCCATAAGGACAAGTAAAAGTGGCACATCTGTATGCTTCTAGGATCGTCGTACTTCACGGCGTTCCTCAGAAGATAATTTCTGATCGTGGAAGCCTATTCACATCCAAGTTCTGGACTAGTTTCCAAACCGCTATGGGCACCCGTCTCAACTTCAGCACCGCTTTCCATCCTCAAACTGATGGTCAGACCGAAAGAGTGAACCAAGTTCTGGAAGACATGCTTAGGGCATGTGTAATCTCTTTTGACAAGGATTGGGAGAAGTACCTTCCTTTCGCGGAGTTCTCCTATAACAATAGCTATCAAGCTATTCTGGGTATGGCTCCATTCGAGGTCCTGTATGGAAGAAAATGCCGCACTCCACTAAATTGGTCTGAGACCGGAGAGAGGGCACTCTTTGGTCCAGATGTTATCAATGAAGCCGAGGAGAAGGTTAGAATCATACGAGAGAACCTGAAGATTGCCCAGTCTAGGCAGAAGAGTTACTATGACAAGCATCACCAGGAAATTCATTATGAAATTGGTGATAAGGCGTATCTTCGCGTCTCTCCACTTTGTGGCATTCGCCGCTTCGGGATCAAGGGAAAATTGGCCCCTCGCTATGTTGGCCCTTTCACCGTTCTGGCCAAGCGAGGCGATCTTTCTTATCAGTTGGAGTTACCGGTCATATTCCCAAATGTGCATGATGTGTTTCATGTATCCCAACTTCGCCGTTGTTTCAAGGATCCTATTCATGGAGTCAATCATGAGGAGCTGGATATCCAGGAAGATCTTACTTATCGCGAGCATCCTATCCATATCCTGGATGAAGCAGAAAGGAAGACTCGTAACAAGACCACCAAGTTCCTGAAAATTCAGTGGTCTAACCATTCCGAAGAAGAAGCAACCTGGGAAAGAGAGTCTAGTCTTCGTGAGGAGTATCCCGACTTCCTTCCGCACTCGTAGAATCTCGGGACGAGATTCCTGTAAGGGGGGGTAGAATTGTAACAACCCCAAGTTGTGAACTGAATTTTTGTGAATAAAATTTCCACTTTTGCATTTCATTCATGCATCATGGCATTATCTGCTTAAGTGCTCAAGTTGAAACAAAGATTTGGAAAACAAATTAAAAACAAATGGAAACCAAAGCACCATTGTTTCTAAATACTCCAAATTCAAATGAGTTGTTATGACAAAAAACAATTCAAATAGACATCCATATTTGTCAAGAAGTTCCAAGAGTTCCAAATAAATATTTTTCTCTTGTTTTCAAAATTCTAAAGTAAATTCATTTTGGTTTTAACCAAAATGCCATAAACAAACTCTATGAACAAAAGTTATGCAAAACATTTTATTTGGCAAAAACCAATTTTTGTGGTGCTTCTACATGTTGATGGGAGGCTCCATGAATTTTCTCAGATTTTTCTAAAATATTTAAAAGCCTCAATAAAATCCTGGAAATGCTACTGGTTTTTAAAAAGAAAACAGAAAAGGACCTTTTGGTAAATGAGAAAATAAGCCTAGGGGGTTTTCTGGGAATGTCTTCGTCTTCTTCTGTAGCGACCGACGCCGAGCTGCTCCCGCCGCGCCAGCTCGCCGCCGCGCCCTACACTGCTCCCCTGCTCGACGCCGACCACCACGAGGTGGATAAGAGCACCACCGAGGCGTGCACTGCTCTCTCCCGATATTTTCCCCTCGCTCGCTCTCTCTCTCTTTCCGCCATGGCCGTGACCTAGCCGAGGTCGCCGCCGCGAATCGCCGCCGTTCCAGGAAGCGCAGAGCAGATCGAAGACCGCCACTGTCTCCGCCGCTTCGCCCTCTCCCTCCTGGTCGAAGGAATCGAAGAGAGGGGAGCCCGGGATCGCCGCCGCATTGTCTCCTTCTTCATCTCCGGCCGCCGGACGTCGACCAAGCTCACGACCGCCTCCGACCTCCTCCGTCTACGCCGCGAGCACCCACGCGTCGAGGGTGAGCTCACGGTCCTGCTGGACATCCCCGACCTCTCTTTCGCGCTCTAAATCGCCGTGTAGCCGTAGCCCCCGCCGCGACCGTAGCGTACCTCCGCCGTAGCCCGTCGCCGGAGCATTTGCCGGCGACCATTGGGTCTGTGGCGCCACCAGTAGGTAGTCCGTAGCCGCGGGCGTCGTTTGCGTTCAGTAGATCGTCCCCTCGCGCGCTCTATCCATCCCGCGCGAGCTCGCCGCCGTCGGCGCTCACCGCACCCAGCGCGCCACGGGCACGGCCTCGTCGCGGTCGAAGCCAGCGTGGGCCTCGCTCGCCCACGTGGACGCCACCGTGGCCACGGGCCCAGTCGTCAGTGGCACGGGCTAGCCCAGGGCTGAGTGAAAAACGTTCCCGTGCGATTTTTCTGGAAAAATGAATAAAAGGCAGAAATATGTATAGAATTGTAAAATCAATAACTTTTTGATTACTTGTCCAAAAGTTACAAATGATATACCAAAATGTTCAGAAGAACACAACCTGTATGTTGATATAACTCACACATCCAAATAAACTAGCTTTATTGATGTTTTATTAAAGTTAAGAAAATGGCAGAAAAGAAATAGATTTTAGAAAATGCATATCTTTTTAGTTATAAATCAGAAAATGCAAACTTGGTCTCTAAATGACCAGGGGAAGAAACCTTACATTTTTCATGACAATTTCATGGTGAAATAAGTACTGGAAATAAATGTTTCTTGCATTTCAGAAAAAGGGCAGAAATGAAGATGAATTTAGAAAATTCATAACTCTAATAATATTGCTCCAAAAATTAAGTTTAAACTACCAAAATGTTCAGCAACTAGTATACCTCATTTTTCACCTTATCTTCCATCCTGGTTAATTAGTTTTCATATTGCTGAAATCATTTTGGTAAAATGGCAGCACTAAATCCAATATTGGAAATGCAATAACTTTTTATGGTTAATCAGAAAAATGTGTTTAAAATATCCAAATGCTCACAAAATTATGAGTTATCCAGTACCATAAATAGCATGCATTTTTGGACAACATTCAGTACTGTACATTTTCGAAATTGGCTAATTCCATTAAGTTTAACTATGGGGATTAATCCAAATAAGGCAATAAATATATTGGGACCCCATTTAACTTGTTGGTCATGTTTAATACTTCTATGGTGCATATAAAATGTCATATCATCATGTGCTTGTGCATTGCACTTGTTTTATATGGTGTGGTATTTGATTGTGTTTTCCGGTGTTCTTATACATCGATAGATCAAGCAGTCGGGGTTCCACCACAATACCCTGACGACCCGTCTTACCACCTGCCGAGCAAGGCAAGCGTAACCCCCCCCCCTCTGAGCATGTCTCCTCCTATGTTTTCCGCAAATATTTTCTCCACTATATATTGCATGCGGTTCCAAATGTCAATTTGGTTGGATTAGAGTATCCTATAGTTGCATTATGTTTCCGATGCCAATACCTGTTCCCTCCTAATATCCATAGGATTACTTTGTTGGCCTGAGTTAATTAACTATGTACTGTATATGCTTAGCCATGCTTAGTTAAATGCTTAGTTGTCCGGTGGATATTTCGTTGTTGGAATTGTTGACGGAATGTCCGGATGATGGTGGAGAAATGTGGATACTGATAATAAACATGCTTAAAGGTGGGGATGAGAGGCCACATGGAATGTGGTGGGTTGTCTCGTTCTCGCCGCCTAGGTGCGAGTTCTCTACCTCTTGAACCAAGAATGAGCGCGCTTCCATTCGGTGGGGTATATGGAGCCCTCGTCGACCAACTAACTTGGGCGGGACTAGCCAGGGTCCTCTAGTTGAGCTTCCATTTGCGCGTGCGTGAAGACGGTGGCCAATACTGAGATGAGGATGGTGGTTTAGGACAATGAGTGGCCACGGGACAGGGTGTTGAGGCATGGCTGTCCCGTCCTCACTGATGATCCTGGGTTAGTCTTTAACAAGGTAAAGGTTGTAACCGTTCCCACTCAGCCGGCTTTCCCCGGAAGAGAGCTACGTGTAGGCAATGAGCCGGGCGGTACCGAAGGCAAACACAGTGCACCCCTGCAGGGTTAAATCTTTTCGAAAAGCCGTGTCCACGGTTACGGACGAACTTGGGAAGTGAAGGTAAGACCATAGAATAACTTGAACGGAATGATTAAAACCTGAGTACTAAAGGTACTACCAAAATGCAAGGTTGACTTCCTCGAGGGTGATTCGGGAGGTGCCTTCGTAGACAGACAGTGGTGATGTTGGTGGTTGTTGAAGATGATCAGAAGAAAAGAGTTTACTTCTTACCCCTTTGAAAATATTCTGATTAGTCGATGCCATGGAGTTATGTCTTTTCTAAAGAAAACTAGCTTTATGCAAAACAGCCATACAACCTTTGTAAGCCAATCATCGAGCTAGTAGCTCTAATAATCTTGCAGAGTTCGTCGAACTCAACGTTGTTTATTTGATTTCAGAGGAGGACTTCTTCGACCTTGAAGGTGGGTTCTTCGTGGAAGTCGACGAGTAGTCTGGGGTTCCCAGGTGGCAGCTTGGGACATCTCGGAACATCTGGCGCTGGGAATGTTTATCTGTAGGCCTCTTAGGCCATAATTTGGTTCTTGTTGTTAGAACAACTTAATTTGCTTCCGCTTGATGTACTGTTGGGTCTGTGACCTCTGGTTGTAATATTTGCTATCTTTCTCTATTATAAGAGTTGAACTATAATGCTTTGAGTCGTAGAGTCTGTAATGTGCCAGTTGTTCCACAAGTCTTGATCTCTCTATTATGCATTGATAGTTGTGCCTGCGTTAAGGCATCAATCGGGGTGTTGCGTTGCCGATGATCCATTCCGAGCAACGCCTGCCAAAGGTTTTGGCCGGGGATTGGTAAACCCGTAACCTCCGTTTGTATCGCTTAACCGGTGACACACAGCATCACTGTATAGCAGTCGGGTCGGGGCGCCACAAGTTGGTATCAGAGCATGACTGCCTGTAGGAAACCCTTCTACTGGTCGATGTTGAGTCTAGTGTTGTGAAAATTATTTATAACCTAAAAATGAGTTGTGAAAACCATCTTAGGATTCTTTTTACTCCTTACCTGGTTACCTCTAATCTTGGAGCCATCTTACCTCTATTTGATTTACCGAGGTGTCTTGGCCGTTGTTTCAAATTAGGGTCACGGGGTTGGGTTCCTATCCGTTCTGTGCTACTTCGTCAGTTGATTTACTTTTAGTAAATCTAACTTTTGAACTTCTCCTGTTACAGATGGTTCGTTCCGGCTTGGTGGTTCGTTTGACTCGCTGCGAGGACACCCGCGGGTTTCCCGCCCTGCTCGCCGCCGCAGTGCACGGCCAGGATTGCCGTTGGTATCCCGAGTACGTGGTGTACCAGGAGTACCTTCCCCACCACCAGGGTCAGTTCTTCTGCGAGTGCCGCCTCCTGGATGATGAAGGGAATGCAGCGGAGTACATCTACGGAGGAGTGGGCCTCACCGTGACACAGGCTGTGCATGAGGCTGCACACACCGCCCTTTCCACTTACCGTGGTTACAACCCCTACCTTGCTAGTGATGAGTCAGATTTCCGTCACTTTCCTGCTTCAGCACAGGGTGCAGAGGGTATCTATCACGCTGTTACTCTGAGGGTGAGGGTGAGGAGGATAGTGCGCACCGCGCACTGATTGAGCTAGTCCGGGCCCTGGACCTCCGTGCCCGTCAGTGGTACACGTACGCGATCGCTTCACGCGAGAGTCACCGGGCCACTATGAGGGATCTGGAGCCGTACTTCCTCAGCGGGACGCTTCCTCGCGCAGCCCTTCGGCCCCGTCCGTTGGTGCTACCTGACGATATGCGCAGCACCCGAGTTGGGGTACCGTGCCGTCTCCTGGACCCCTCCGTCAGCCTCGGGGTAGCCTCAACCTGCCGCCGTATGGCAATCAGCCTCAGAGTTCTCGCGAGTTCGACACCCCACCCGTTCGCTTCCCGGCGAACTTCTGGGGAGGCTACTAGTTTCTTCTCGCTGAGTATCGAGGAGAGTACCTTGCCTTCCTGCGTGATGTGCAAGCTACTCAGTATCAGTATCTAGTTGTTGCTTTATTTCTAAGGGAACTTTGTCATGTATCAGACTTGGTGACTTGTATCATCCGTACTTCCATTCTGTGTAACGGATACTAAAGCTTGTATGCTGGTACTCTTAAATATCACGTATGGATTGTATTACAGCTGGTGTATGTTGTATGCGTGTTTGGGTCCAAATATGCTGTCGCTAGTTGTTGGATGATACGTGAATGTCATGAATGTATGGCTGGTATTCCAAATAAGTTACTGCTTCTATCTCAACCATTTTTCGGAGGTAGATACTAATTGTGTCATTGTCAAATCTCCAGAATGGCTCGAGGAGGCCGCGGAGGCCGTGGAGGCCGCGGTGGTGCGGTAACACGATGATGAGAGGATGATCTGCCGCCACCACCCTCGATGGCTCAAGTCTTGATGGCCATTGAGGAGAATCGTGGGCGCAATGAGCGCCTGTTGGAGCAGATAGTGCAGCAGAATGCACAGAGGAATGGCTGCAACACTCTCACTGAGTTCCTGCGCTCGCAGCCACCTACCTTCGCTGATGCTAAGGAGCCACTGGAAGCTGATGACTGGCTTCGCGCTCTGGAGCGCAAGTTCTCCGCGCTGCATGTCCCAGTGGCTGAGCAAGTCAACTTCGCCACCTACCTTCTGACAGGTGCAGCTGGCTGTTGGTGGGAAAGCCATGTGGCTTTGCTCCCAGCCAACCATGTCTTCACTTGGGCTGATTTCCGCACAGCCTTCCGTGCCGAGTACATTCCCCAGCCGATCATGGATTTGAAGAGGAGGGAGTTCCTGGATCTGCAACAGGGACGTATGGACCTCCGCACTTATGGTTGTCAGTTCAACCATCTCTCTCGTTACGCCCCTCGGGACGTGACCAATGATGCCGACAAGCAGGAGTTGTTCCGCAAGGGGCTTGCGCCGAGACTCCGCTATGAGTTGCTGCCCTTCAGGTTCCAGAACTATCAGGAGTTGTTCAACCAGGCTCTTACTCTTGAGCAGGGAAGGAAGGAGTTCGAGGCTTCCAAGAGGCCCGCACAGGGGACCACCAGAGTTCCTCGGGTTCTGGGAACAAGAAGCGCAAGGTCTTCGTTCCCTATAGCGCTGTGCCGCGTGCTCCATTCATGCCGAGGGCCGCGGGATACAGGCCACCACCGCCGCGCCCCACTACTCCGACACTTGGGGCGAGCGGAAGTGGGTATCGCCCATCCGGACTTACCTGCTACACCTGTGGCCAGGCGGGCCACTACTCCAGGGAGTGCCCCCAGAAGACACCTATTTCGGGGACACCTGCACGAGCCCCCGCCACTCCGCTGGCCCTAACGCGCGTGGTCGCCTGAACCACGTCTCTGCAGAAGAAGCTGAAGAGGACCCCGGAGTTCTCATGGGTGAGCTACGAATCAACGGCAATACAGCTACAGTTTTGTTTGACTCTGGAGCATCGCATTCATTCATATCCATAGCATTTGCAAAAGATCACAACATACCTTTCGAGAAGATGAGACGTCCGTTGGTGATCTCTACTCCTGGTTCCAAATGGCAAACCGATGGGGTTACTCCTGAGGTCCAGATTAATATAGGTTCCTTGTCTTTTCCTTATGCCTTGGTAGCTCTGAAGTCCAAGGGCATTGATGTCATACTGGGCATGAACTGGCTAGCCAAATACCAGGCTAATCTCGACTGTGCCGCCAAGACCATTACTGTGACCGCTCCTTCCGGTGACATTGTGAAGTATTGGCCTGCAACTCAAGACCTCCGTCCGCCATCGTACCCAAGTCACCTGAGATCCTTCTTTGCTTTATGGAAGGCGAATCCCCTCCTGAAATACATGAAATACACGTTGTGTGTGACTTCCCGGATGTGTTCCCGGAAGATTTGCCTGGCATGCCCCCTGATCGATGTGTGGAGTTTGTCATAGAGTTGATGCCGGGTACTGCTCCGATTTCCAAGAAACCCTACCGTATGCCGGTGGAAGAGTTGGCTCTGTTGAAGGAGCACATTGATGAGCTGTTAGCGAAGGAGTTCATTCAGCCTAGCAGTTCACCTTGGGGTTGTCCGGTACTCTTTGTCAAGAAGAGGGATTCAACCGTTCCTCGTTGGTCTCTGATTATAGGCCGTTGAATGCGGTGACAATCAAGAACAAGTATCCTATTCCCCGGATCAATGATCTGTTAGATCAGTTAGCTGGTGCAACAGTATTCTCCAAGATGGATCTGAGGTCAGGGTACCATCAGATAAAGATCAGAAAGGAGGATATCCCAAAGACGGCCTTCGTTACTCGCTATGGCCTATATGAGTATACTGTCATGTCCTTTGGTCTCACCAATGCTCCAGCTACTTTCATGAGGCTCATGAACTCTGTCTTCATGGATTATCTTGACAAGTTTGTCGTCATTTACATTGATGACATCCTCATCTATTCCAAAACCAATGAAGAGCATGAGGAACATCTTCGTTGGTTCTGACAAGACTTCGAGAACACCGCCTCTATGCCAAGTTCTCCAAGTGTGAGTTCTGGTTGGATAATCTTGTCTTCCTTGGTCATGTGATATCCGCTAATGGCGTGGCTGTCATTCCCGACAAGATTCAATCTATTCTGGATTGGAAAACTCCAATGTCAGTCAAGGACATTCGTAGCTTTCTTGGATTAGCGGGTTACTACCGCCGATTCATCGAAGGTTTCTCCAGATAGCCAAGGCGCTCACTGACCTTCTCAAGAAGGGTATAAAGTTCGAGTGGACGGACAAAGCTGAAGAGAGCTTCAAAACACTGAAAGCCAAACTCACGTCTGCTCCTGTGCTCGTCCTGCCGGACACCAGCAAGGACTTCGTCGTCTTCTGTGACGCCTCCCTGCAAGGCTTGGGCTGCGTATTAATGCAAGAGGGCCATGTGGTGGCGTATGCTTCTCGCCAGCTGAAGCCGCATGAGCACAATTATCCTACTCATGATCTAGAACTTGCCGCTGTTGTTTATGCTCTGAAGCAGTGGAGACCATACCTGTTTGGTAACCGTTGCGAGATCTTCTCGGATCACAAGAGTCTGAAGTACCTTTTCACCCAGCCGGATTTAAATCTCAGGCAAAGGCGTTGGTTGGAGCTACTCACGGACTATAATGTGAGTCTGAACTATCAACCCGGCAAGGCAAACGTCGTGGCTGACGCACTAAGCCGGAAGTCCTATTGCAACAATCTGATGATCGAAAAGGCTCAACCTGCTCTCTGTAAAGAGTTCGCCCGTTTGAACCTGGAAATTGTTCCCTCTGGCTACCTTGCAAATCTGGAGATCAAGTCTACTCTTGAAGACCAGATTAAGGATGCTCAAAAGCAGGATGAGGGTATCCTTCATATCAAGGAGAACATCGCTAGCGGGAAGGCCAAATGTTTCTCAGAGAATGAATCCGGAGCTGTTTACTTTGGTGACCGTCTGGTAGTGCCAAAGAACCGGAATTTGAGGGAGCTGATCCTCCAAGAAGCTCATGAATCACCTCTCTCCATTCATCCCGGTAGTACCAAAATGTACCAAGACCTCCGACAACGATTCTGGTGGACTCGTATGAAGCGGGAAGTCGCCAAGTATGTTGCTGAATGCGACACCTGTCGTAGGGTAAAGGCTGAACATCAAAGGCCTGCCGGCACTCTTCGCCCTATTGCAGTCCCTGAGTGGAAATGGGATGAAATTGGTATGGATTTCATTACTGGACTGCCGAAGTCTCCAAGGGAAATGATGCCATATGGGTAATCATTGATCGGTTATCAAAAGTGGCTCACTTCCTCCCTGTTCGTGTTGACATCACCGCTGCTAAGTTGGCACATCTGTATGCTTCTAGGATCGTCGTACTTCACGGCGTTCCCAAGAAGATAATTTCTGATCGTGGAAGCCTATTCACATCCAAGTTCTGGACTAGTTTCCAAACCGCTATGGGCACCCGTCTCAACTTCAGCACCGCTTTCCATCCTCAAACTGATGGTCAGACCGAAAGAGTGAACCAAGTTCTGGAAGACATGCTTAGGGCATGTGTAATCTCTTTTGGCAAGGATTGGGAGAAGTACCTTCCTTTCGCGAGTTCTCCTATAACAATAGCTATCAAGCTAGTCTGGGTATGGCTCCATTCGAGGTCCTGTATGGAAGAAAATGCCGCACTCCACTGAATTGGTCTGAGACCGAGAGAGGGCACTCTTTGGTCCAGATGTTATCAATGAAGCCGAGGAGAAGGTTAGAATCATACGAGAGAACTGAAGATTGCCCAGTCTAGGCAGAAGAGTTACTATGACAAGCATCACCAGGAATTCATTATGAAATTGGTGATAAGGCGTATCTTCGCGTCTCTCCACTTCGTGGCATTCGCCGCTTCGGGATCAAGGGAAAATTGGCCCCTCGCTATGTTGGCCCTTTCACCGTTCTGGCCAAGCGAGGCGATCTTTCTTATCAGTTGGAGTTACCGGTCATATTCCCAAATGTGCATGATGTGTTTCATGTATCCCAACTTCGCCGTTGTTTCAAGGATCCTATTCATGGAGTCAATCATGAGGAGCTGGATATCCAGGAAGATCTTACTTATCGCGAGCATCCTATCCGTATCCTGGATGAAGCAGAAAGGAAGACTCGTAACAAGACCACCAAGTTCCTAAAAATTCAGTGGTCTAACCATTCCGAAGAAGAAGCAACCTGGGAAAGAGAGTCTAGTCTTCGTGAGGAGTATCCCGACTTCCTTCCGCACTCGTAGAATCTCGGGACGAGATTCCTGTAAGGGGGGTAGAATTGTAACAACCCCAAGTTTGTGAACTGAATTTTTGTGAATAAAATTTCCACTTTTGCATTTCATTCATGCATCATGGCATTATCTGCTTAAGTGCTCAAGTTGAAACAAAGATTTGGAAAACAAATTAAAAACAAATGGAAACCAAAGCACCATTGTTTCTAAATACTCCAAATTCAAATGAGTTGTTATGACAAAAACAATTCAAATAGACATCCATATTTGTCAAGAAGTTCCAAGAGTTCCAAATAAATATTTTTCTCTTGTTTTCAAAATTCTAAAGTAAATTCATTTTGGTTTTAACCAAAATGCCATAAACAAACTCTATGAACAAAAGTTATGCAAAACATTTTATTTGGCAAAACCAATTTTTGTGGTGCTTCTACATGTCGATGGGAGGCTCCATGAATTTTCTCAGATTTTTCTAAAATATTTAAAAGCCTCAATAAAATCCTGGAAATGCTACTGGTTTTAAAAAGAAAACAGAAAAGGACCTTTTGGTAAATGAGAAAATAAGCCTAGGGGGTTTTCTGGGAGAATGTCTTCGTCTTCTTCTGTAGCGACCGACGCCGAGCTGCTCCCGCCGCGCCAGCTCGCCGCCGTGCCCTACACTGCTCCCCTGCTCGACGCCGACCACCACGAGGTGGATAAGAGCACCACCGAGGCGTGCACTGCTCTCTCTCCCGATATTTTCCCCTCGCTCGCTCTCTCTCTTTCCGCCATGGCCGTGACCTAGCCGAGGTCGCCGCCGCGAATCGCCACCGTTCCAGGAAGCGCAGAGCAGATCGAAGACCGCCACTGTCTCCGCCGCTTCGCCCTCTCCCTCCTAGTCGAAGGAATCGAAGAGGGGAGCCCGGGATCGCCGCCGCATTGTCTCCTTCTTCATCTCCGGCCGCCGGACGTCGACCAAGCTCACGACCGCCTCCGACCTCCTCTGTCTACGCCGCGAGCACCCACGCGTCGAGGGTGAGCTCACGGTCCTGCTAGACATCCCTGACCTCTCTTTCGCGCTCTAAATCGCCGTGTAGCCGTAGCCCCCGCCGCGACCGTAGCGTACCTCCGCCGTAGCCCGTCGCCGGAGCATTTGCCGGCGACCATTGGGTCTGTGGCGCCACCAGTAGGTAGTCCGTAGCAGCGGGCGTCGTTTGCGTTCAGTAAATCGTCCCCTCGCGCGCTCTGTCCATCCCGCGCGAGCTCGCCGCCGTCGGCGCTCACCGCACCCAGCGCGCCACGGGCACGGCCTCGTCGCGGTCGAAGCCAGCGTGGGCCTCGCTCGCCCACGTGGACGCCACCGTGGCCACGGGCCTAGCCGTCAGTGGCACGGGCTAGCCCAGGGCTGAGTGAAAAACGTTCCCGTGCGATTTTTCTGGAAAAATGAATAAAAGGCAGAAATATGTATAGAATTGTAAAATCAATAACTTTTTGATTACTTGTCCAAAAGTTACAAATGATATACCAAAATGTTCAGAAGAACACAACCTGTATGTTGATATAACTCACACATCCAAATAAACTAGCTTTATTGATGTTTTATTAAAGTTAAGAAAATGGCAGAAAAGAAATAGATTTTAGAAAATGCATATCTTTTTAGTTATAAATCAGAAAATGCAACCTTGGTCTCTAAATGACCAGGGGAAGAAACCTTACATTTTTCATGACAATTTCATGGTGAAATAAGTACTGGAAATAAATGTTTCTTGCATTTCAGAAAAAGGGCAGAAATGAAGATGAATTTAGAAAATTCATAACTCTAATAATATTGCTCCAAAAATTAAGTTTAAACTACCAAAATGTTCAGCAACTAGTATACCTCATTTTTCACCTTATCTTCCATCCTGGTTAATTAGTTTTCATATTGCTGAAATCATTTTGGTAAAATGGCAGCACTAAATCCAATATTGGAAATGCAATAACTTTTTAATGGTTAATCAGAAAAATGTGTTTAAAATATCCAAATGCTCACAAAATTATGAGTTATCCAGTACCATAAATAGCATGCATTTTGGACAACATTCAGTACTGTACATTTTCGAAATTGGCTAATTCCATTAAGTTTAACTATGGGGATTAATCCAAATAAGGCAATAAATATATCTGGGACCCCATTTAACTTGTTGGTCATGTTTAATACTTCTATGGTGCATATAAATGTCATATCATCATGTGCTTGTGCATTGCACTTGTTTTATATGGTGTGGTATTTGATTGTGTTTTCCGGTGTCTTATACATCCATAGATCAAGCAGTCGGGGTTCCACCACAATACCCTGACGACCCGTCTTACCAACCTGCCGAGCAAGGCAAGCGTAACCCCCCCCCCCCCTCTGAGCATGTCTCCTCCTATGTTTTCCGCAAATATTTTCTCCACGATAATATTGCATGCGGTTCCAAATGTCAATTTGGTTGGATTAGAGTATCCTATAGTTGCATTATGTTCCGATGCCAATACCTGTTCCCTCCTAATATCCATAGGATTACTTTGTTGGCCTGAGTTAATTAACTATGTACTGTATATGCTTAGCCATGCTTAGTTAAATGCTTAGTTGTCCGGTGGATATTTCGTTGTTGGAATTGTTGACGGAATGTCCGGATAATGGTGGAGAAATGTGGATACCGATAATAAACATGCTTAAAGGTGGGGATGAGAGGCCACATGGAATGTGGTGGGTTGTCTCGTTCTCGCCGCCTAGGTGCGAGTTCTCTACCTCTTGAACCAAGAATGAGCGCGCTTCCATTCGGTGGGGTATATGGAGCCCTCGTCGACCAACTAACTTGGGCGGGACTAGCCAGGGTCCTCTAGTTGAGCTTCCATTTGCGCGTGCGTGAAGACGGTGACCAATACTGAGATGAGGATGGTGGTTTTAGGACAATGAGTGGCCACGGGACAGGGTGTTGAAGGCATGGCTGTCCCGTCCTCACTGATGATCCTGGGTTAGTCTTTAACAAGGTAAAGGTTGTAACCGTTCCCACTCAGCCGGCTTTCCCCGGAAGAGAGCTACGTGTAGGCAATGAGCCGGGCGGTACCGAAGGCAAACACAGTGCACCCCTGCAGGGTTAAATCTTTTCGAAAAGCTGTGTCCACGGTTACGGACGAACTTGGGAAGTGAAGGTAAGACCATAGAATAACTTGAACGGAATGATTAAAACCTGAGTACTAAAGGTACTACCAAAAATGCAAGGCTGACTTCCTCAAGGGTGATTTGGGGAGGTACCTTCGTAGACAGAGACAGTGGTTGATGTTGGTGGTTGTTGAAGATGATCAGAAGAAAAGAGTTTACTTCTTACCCCATTTGAAAATATTCTGATTAGTCGATGCCACGGAGTTATGTCTTTTCTAAAGAAAACTAGCTTTATGCAAAACCGCCATACAACCTTTGTAAGCCAATCATCGAGCTAGTAGCTCTAATAATCTTGCAGAGTTCGTCGAACTCAACGTTGTTTATTTGATTTTAGAGGAGGACTTCTTCGACCTCGAAGGTGGGTTCTTCGTTGAAGTCGACGAGTAGTCTGGGGTTCCCAGGTGGCAGCTTGGGACATCTCGGAACATCTGGCACTGGGAATGTTTATCTGTAGGCCTCTTATGCCATAATTTGGTTCTTGTTGTTAGAACAACTTAATTTGCTTCCGCTTGTTGTACTGTTGCGTCGGTGACCTCTGGTTGTAATATTTGCTATCTTTCTCTATTATAAGAGTTGAACTATAATGCTTTGAGTCGTAGAGTCTGTAATGTGCCAGTTGTTCCACAAGTCTTGATCTCTCTATTATGCATTGATAGTTGTGCCTGCGTTAAGGCATCAATCGGGGTGTTGCGTTGCCGATGATCCATTCCGAGCAACGCCTGCCAAAGGTTTTGGCCGGGGAATGGTAAACCCGTAACCTCCGTTTGTATCGCTTAACCGGTGACACACAGCATCACTGTATAGCAGTCGGGTCGGGGCACCACATTTTTCTAGGCCGGAGTCTCCGGCCTGCCAAGACCAGAGTCTCCGGTCTTCCCCAAGGCCGGAGTCTCTGGACTCAGGGCACCGGAATATTCGGCCTCTTGCTTTGGAAGAAATCATCCCCAGGCGGCGGTACCTGCGGTATAGGGGTCCAGAAGTGGACCGGAAGTGGCCCGGAGTCTCCGCCCCCTTTCAGGCCGGAGTCTCCGCCCAGGCCGGAGTGTCCGGTCTCCGCAGGCCGGAGTCTCCGGGGTTATTTTTCTGCAACGGCTCTAGTTTTTCGAGACCTATAAATGGCCACTTCTTCCCAAAGAGACTAAGCTTTCAGCAGCATGTTTTTCTCTCTCTCCCCCACCATTGTTGACCTTGGAAAGCTTGCCTCTCTCTCAATTCCTCCCATGATTCTTGCATATCTTTGAGGGAAAAGAGAGAGGAGATCTAGATCTACATTTCCACCAATCCATCTCTCCTCTAAGTGAGGGGAACCCTTTCGATCTAGATCTTGGAGTTCCATTTGTTGAGTTCTTCTTTGTTCTTCCTCTCTTCTCCCCCCACAAGCATTAGTTGCTTTTGGTGGGATTTCGGAGTAAAGGACTTGAGCAGTTCTTGTGTTCTTGCCTTTGCTTTTGTGCATCGGTTTTCTCTCTCCACGAGGATTCGTGGAAGTGAAAGTTTGTGAGCTTGTTACTCTTGGGTCGTTGGACCCTAGACGGTGTTCGTGTGACCTTTTGTGGTCAAGGCATTTTGTTGTCACTTGGGAGCTCTCAATCCTTTTGTGTGTTGTGCCTCAAGATTGTTGTAAGGGACTCGATTTTCGCCCAAAAGGAAATCAATAGTGGAAGGTGAACCGAGCTTTTATGCGAGGTTCATCGGAGAATAGGGTGAGGCCATTTGTGGTGTCTTGAGTTTGAAACTCACACCTCTCCAACGAGACGTACTCCCCTAAAAAGGAGGAACTCGGGAATACATCATCGTCTCCGCTTGCCTCGGTTATTTCTATACCCGAGCTCTTTACTTATGCAGTTACATTGTGATAGCCTTCGTGCTTTAAGTCTATATCTTGCTATCACCTTGTTACTTGTCTTTCTTAGCATAAGTTGTTGGTGCACATAGGCGAACCAAGTATATTTAGGTTGTATGCTTGTTAAATTAAAACTCCCTAGTTTTATTCCGCATTTATCAAGCCTAAACCGGAATTTTTTTAAATCGCCTATTCACCCCCCTCTAGGCGACATCCTTGTCCTTTCAGAATGCCTTTGCGATAGCTGCTGTGTTTCATTCACTACCTCCCAGCTATAAGGAGCATGTCTGTGGCTATGTTGTGAAGGGTGATTCATTCACTCTCCTTGAATTCATGAGCCAGTTCAGAAACGTGAAGGTAGAACCCATCGAAGGAGAAATCTTTGACGGAACAGGACCTAATTATCACAAGTGGGTTGAGAAGGATAATGTGATGGTGCGCAAGTGATGGAGAGCAAGACAGTTGATGGCTAATGACGTTCACCTTCTATATAGTCATCATATTGGATTAATAGTTTTGAATAAGAGATTTTGTAACCGTTTTGAGAGTGATTTTGATTAGTGTGTTTTGAATCTTGCAAAACAAGTTATTCATATATGTAATGGAACAAGCCAGTTGTTTTTGATTATGAATAATTTTTTTCTTATGATCACGTTTCGATTACAAATAAGTTATTCGCATAATGATCTTGATGATGACACATAGGACATTTATAATCAGGAATGCTAAATATCCAAAGTTAATAATGATATTGTTTAAAAACAACACCACAAAATTTTAGTCATGTAGGCAATGTAAGAAATCTCTAGATACTTCGATCTATTGAGCATACATGTGCCGAGTCTAATGAGACAAGATGATTGAAATATCTGAATATTGATATGTCAATATGTGAGGGAATTAAATTGAAAATCATACTAGATGATTGTTAAATTAAAAGGTGGTGAATATCGTTATTTCAAAACCTTTGCTGTAATTCTAAGTAAATAAATGTATTTACTAAAAGAAACATCAATCTGAAAATGTTTGATAAGATCGAAAGGATTTTCAGAGAAAAAGGTGGATATTAAAGAAATCGGGTTCACATGATTTGATCAAAAGGGACAGTGATTTTGAATTATGGTTTTAGCATAAAGACTTGTGAAATTTTGTTCCACAAATTATAATACTCGAATATACATCAAATATGTTGATATATATAAATATTATAATCATACTCTATTTTTGATAAAGTATGGTCTTTAAAAAGGTACTCCCTCCGTTCCAAATTAGTTGACTTGGATTTGTTCAAATTTGGATGTATCTACACTTGTAACATGTCAAGATACATCCATATGTGGGCAAATGGAAGTCAAGTAATTTGGAACGGAGGGAGTATCTCTTAAGGTTTAAATATTATTTAGAATTAGTAGACATCCACTTTAGAAAAGGGGTTTTACCTAAAATTTTGTGTGAACAACAACATATTAAGTGTCGTGGTTTATAGGATTATATGATAATATGAAACTATACACGAATAGTTCTTTGTAGAATATTCATAATAAGTATGAATACATCCTCCATAAACCAAATATCAATAGAAGAAAACTTGTGTTGTTGTCTTGGTAATTTGCGGAAAATAAGTTTTTCGAAGAAAGGTTGATGGAATAAAAGTAAAAGCTTAAATAAGGTAATTGACCTTTGTTCCCATGAAGTATGGAGTAGCGTGTTGGAATATGTTCCGGAAACAAAACTCTACCAATGGAAATGAAAATAATGATAAGAGATTATAACGTTTCATAAGGAGCTTCTATAAAGATGTGAGCATTAAGAATATTTTCTGTCAAGTCACAGATTAATATTCTTGATTTAATGATCATGTTACCAGAACAAGATACATCTATGAACTACAAAGAAAATAGGTGATACCAAATACTAATGGTAAATGTTACTCAAATCTTATTAAGTAAATGCGATTACTTAATCTTTTATATAAAAGGTTATATGGAAGGAATGAAACTTTGACAAGGACATAAAGCTAATTTTGTCTTGAAGAATGTCTTGGACAAAATCAAAAGGTTGACTACATAAATGTAGACATGCTTGAGCCTGCTGGATTTATGTTAGCAAAGTGCTGATGAATCATATTTTGAAATTTTGAATTGATAAATGATCAATGATTTTGTATTGACCAAAATATCGAAAGAAATTATGTTTAAATAATTTAAGTGGGAGTCGAATAAGCTTGCCCAAATTTAATATGTAAGTGACATATTTTTGAGTGGGAGCTTGATGAGCTACAATGTCTTAAATGTGACTGACATTTTTGAGTGAGAGTTTGGTAAGCTTCATATGTGTGATTGACATTTTGAGTGGGAGCTTAAATAAAAATCCTTGTATGTAAATGACATATTATGGATGGTACTAGTAGAATTAATTAGAAGTAATTATGGAATTATGATGAAGTTATGAATGATTTAAACATTGGTGTCTATTTAGAAAGACCAGGAAGTTTAAATAAAAAGTCGAGATGTTTTTCCTTAGATTAGAAGGTCAGAATAGAATAAAAGCAAGGAGAGGTCCTTGGAAATCTAGTTAAAACATTTAGTGGATTTTTACACGATAATAGTGGTTATAAGATATGTTGCCCTTTATAATGTTATAATAGTTGGCATCATATAGAACCATATTATGTGCTCGACGTAGTATGACCCATGTTCTTGTAAGAAGAACAAGTACTGAAGTGAATTTTGAAATTCACTGTAAGTAAAATGTATCCTTCATTGTTTAACGGAAACTGAGGATAAATTTGGAATCTATAAATTTTGAATTTATAGAGAATAGTAAAACCAACAAATGTTGTGGTAATGACTAATCTGGATGACTGACAATCGAAAGTCATAGGAGGCGTTAGTAAGACACTAGGCTGACAGTAGAATGTCAAACTCTACATAGGTATAAAAGGTGTATATACACAGCAAAATTATACATATTATGATTGGTTGAGAAAATATGTTCTCTAACTAAGTGATTTCCTGGTATACTTGGCTGATTAAGATTCAGAGTATGCGCAGGGAAAGAAAAGTCTCACTTAGTCACCAAATATGTATACGTTATCAAGATAACGGGATGATATCAAACAAGGTGATGTCAATGAATCGCAAAGAACATACGGTACTGTATGGTACAGGTCGTTAAAGGAAAACTCTTCCACAAGCAGGCATCGTCATAAATTGCTTATAAGATAAGATGTTATGATTAATAGTGAAATGCAACTGGTTTATTTGTACTCTAGTGCAAGTGGGAGACTGAAGGAGATATACCCTAGAGACAAATAAATATTAAGTATTTATCGCATTATCTCATTAAGTTTATAATAAGTTTTATACCATGCTATAGCTGTATTAGTTGGAATTATTAATACAAGTGTGGTATGTAAACAAACCAGAGTCCCTAGTTAGCCTCTATATATAAACTAGTTCATTAGTCAACTGATGATCGAGAATTCCCGATCATGGATATTTAGATAGTTGATGATGAGGTCATTTTATTAGTGGGATAAAATGATGGACATACCCACCAAAGTATTGCATAAGGATCGTGTCACATAGTTCATTGATGCAATAGGAAAGTAATATGGTAGCTTATTCCTCAGACCGTGAGATCGTATTAATTGCTGCCTCCGGAGGGTACTTTGAGTGCATCAATCGTCAGTCCATAAATGGGTGACTAAAAAGGTGTATCTTGGGTATTCCAAAAGGGTAAGTTGAGGCGTATGGATCAAGAGCGGGATTTGTTCGTCCGTGTGATGGAAAGATACTCTGGGCCCACTCGGTGAGATTACATCTATAAAGCTGCGCAGCGTATGACTAGGTCATGGGGATGTAATATCACAGAACGAGTTAAGTAGCCCTCGTCGGTAACGAGATAAAACAAAGCATAGTATGTTCACGATCATATCTTGGACAAGGCTAGTATCGAAGGAACAAAAGGAATGAATATCATGTTTATGGTTCAACGATGATATTCATGGAATGCACAGGGACCGTCATAGCCATCCAGGTCTCCCTGACGGTCATTGGCGAGCGAGGGGTCTCGACCATGTCTGAATTATTCTCGAACCATAGGGTAACACACTTAAGGTCTTGATGACGCTTGGAGATCGTTTTGGAATTATCGGAATAATAGAAATAGAGAGAGAAAATGAACCGAAAATGTTCCGGTGGAATCGGAAGGGTTCCGGGGAAGACCGAAGGAAGTTCGGAGTGGTCCGGAAGTTGTTACGGAGTCACGGGAGATTAAAAAATATGCAAATATATTAATTAATGAATTATATATATTTAAATATTAATTTAATATTAAATAAAAGGAAAAATATGGGCAGCCCACCTAAATGGGCCAAACCCCGAAGGGGAGGCCCATGTGTGGCCGCACCACACATGGGGGTGATGCGCATGGGCCACAAGGGGCCCATGTGGCTGCCTTGGCCAGCCGCACCACCCCCTCCTCTCCTTTGATTAGTCCCACATGGGGGGCTAGGGGCATTGGCAAACCCCATCCCCCCTATATAAAGAGAGGCATATTAATTGGATTATATACACATTAAATACAATTAATTTTGTATGCCGGCCGAGTTGCTCCCTCCGCCCTCCTCCTCTCCCTCTCTCCACCTCCCGTAGTGCGTGGTCCCTTGAAGGACTGCGCGCGCGTGAGAAATCTATACCGCAGTACGTCGTCGTGTTGTGGGATTCCACCCAAAAGTTCTGCTTCCGCTATCTCGGCTAGATCGGAGAGCCCGAGAGTCGTCATCAAGCTCCGCACGTGTGCGAGTACTCGGAGGCGCCACACTTGAGGCGCTGGGGCGTCATCGTCGTGCCATCTTCGTCTTTGTCGCGCCAAGTTCTTCGTGACCTCGAGGTCAGCTTCGTCGTCTACTTCGGCAATGCTTGTGCGGGAGCGTAATTCCCGCTTATCGGTCTACAAAGGTATGTTATCGATATCTCCTCCGTTATCGCATTGCTAATAGATAGATCCTTGGCTTAGTTTTGGCGTACGCTAGTTAGAAAAATTATTGTTTTCTGCTGCGAACCCCTTCACCTAGGACAAGGCATCTTCTCAATAGCTTCAACCTTGGCTCTATCAACTTCAAAACCTCGTTCAGAAATTTTATGTCCAAGAACAATACCTTCATTTACCATAAAATGGCATTTTTTCCAATTCATAACAAGGTTCGTTTCCTCACATCTCTGCAAAACTTTATCAAGCTTGTGCAGGCAGTTATCAAAAGAAGTTCCATAGACGGAAAAATCGTCCATGAATACCTCCACAATTTTGTCACAAAAACCATGAAAAATAGCAGACATACATCTTTGAAAAGTAGCAGGAGCATTACATAAACCAAAAGGCATACGTCTATAAGCATAAGTTCCATAAGGACAAGTAAAAGTGGTCTTCTCCTGATCTTGATGTCTAACAGCAATTTGAGAAAACCCAGAATCACCATCAACAAAATAAAAATGAGTGTTCTTAGATAACCTTTCTAGCATTTGATCAATAAAGGGCAAAGGATAATGATCTTTCTTTGTAGCTTTGTTTAATTTTCGAAAATCAATGCACATTCTATAACCAACTACAGTTCTTTGTGGAATAAGCTCATCATTATCATTTGCAACAACAGTCATACCTCCTTTTTTAGGAACACAATGCACATGACTAACCCACCTACTATCAGCAATAGGATAAATTATACCTGCTTCAAGGAGTTTTAGTATCTCATTTCTTACCACTTCTTTCATTTTCGAAATTAATCTCCGTTGATGATCAACGACTGGCTTTGCATCCGGCTCGACATTAATTATATGTTGACAAACAGCTGGAGAAATTCCCTTAAGATCGTCCAAAGTATAACCCATGGCGCCTCGATGTTTCTGAAGTACTTCCAATAATCTTTCTTCCTCCTGTCCTGAAAGTTTAGCACGAATAATAACAAGATATATTTTCTTTTCATCTAAATACACATATTTAAGATTATCAGGAAAAGTTTTAAGTTCAAAAACAGGATCTCCTTTAGGAGGCGTCGGCATCCCTAAAGATTCAACAGGTAAATTATGTTTAAGAATTGCAGGCTGATGGAGAAAAATGTTCTCCAATTCATCTCTTTCCTGCATAAATACATCACTTTCATGTTCTTCCATGAATTGCTGTAAAGGATCGTTAGGAGCAACAGCAATAGCAGCAAGTTGTTGAATTTTATAGTCCTCATTTGGTAATTATTTTTCATGTCTTGGTTTAGTGAACTTGGAAAAATTAAATTCATAACTTTCACCGCCAAATTTAGTATAAACTTTTTCCTTCTTGCAATCTATGACAGCACTACAAGTGTTCAAGAAAGGTCTACCAAATATAATAGGACAATATTTATCTGCAACCGAACCAAGCACAAGAAAATCAGCGGGATATTTAACCTTACCACATAAAACTTCAACATCCCTGACAGTACCAACTGGAGAGATAGTATCTCTATTAGCAAGCTGAATAACCACATCAATATCTTCAATTTCGCAATTCCCAATCTCATGCATTATTTCTTGATAAAGAGAAAAAGGAATAGCACTAGAGCTAGCACCAATATCACATAAACCATAATAGCAATGGTCACCAATTTTAACAGAGATAACCGGGGTGCCAACTTTTTCAACCTTTCCTTCTGGTGGTCTAACAATATTTGAAGCATCTCCACAAAAGATTATATGACCTCCTTCAACATTTTCTGAAGGAGATATGCCCTAGAGGCAATTAATAAAGATATTTTATTTGTCATATCTCGATTGTTCATAATATGTTTTGTACCATGCTATAATTGTATTAAGCGGAAACATTAATGCACATGTGGTATGTAATCAACTAGGTCCCTAGTAGCCTCTTTACTAGTCCGTTGTGCGATTGATGATCGAGGTTTCCCGATCATGTGACATTGATGTCAGTTGACAATGGAGTCAATCATTAGGTGAATGATGTGATGGACACACCCAATATTTGTAGGACGTAGTCATTACGCCTTCGACCGTGAGATCAAATTTAATTGATGTTTCTAAAAGATACTTTGATTGCATCAAACGTCATATCTTACATAGTGTGACAATAAAGGTGTCCCTCTCGGGTATCGGAAGGAAGTAGTTGAGGCGAGGGATCAAGAGCGGGATTTGCCAATCCGCATAGCAGGATAGATACACTGGGCCCACTCGGTGAGATTACATCAATGAGCTTGCAAGCATGTGACTAGGTCACGGGGATGTAATATCACAAACGAGTAAACATAGTATTGTCAAATAACGAGATCAAGCTCGGTATCGTGATGGCGGAGATCGAGTCTCGGATAAACTAAGTGTCGCCAGGCAAAAGGTTTAAGACTTGACGTCTAAGGTTCGAACGACAAAGTTATTCGTGAACGCACAGGGGCTATTATGGGTATCCACGACCCCGATGTTAGTCATTGATCGGAGAACGGGTCTCGATCATTTCTGTGTGTTTCCGAACTGCTAGGGTGACACACTTAAGGGTGGGTGACGTTTATTTAGATTGGACGCAGAAAAGAAAATAGAGAGAAGAACACCGGAAGCGTTCAGGGACTTATCCGATGGAGTTCGGAGGGCGACGAAATAGTTTTCAAAGACGGAATAAATTAGATAATATGTATTTAATATTAATTAATGGAATTAATAATTAAATATATTTTTATTTTTGAATTTTTAGGCACCCCAACTCTAAATGGGCCTTCCCATGGGAAGAAGGCCTATAAGGGGGGGGGACTTCCCCCCTTTGGTGCGGTTTTGGGCAGCAGCCCTAGGTGGGCCACATGGGGCCCACCTAGGTGCGGCGCACCATGAAGGAGGTGGGCTGGTGTGGGGTTTAGTCCCACACCGCCTAGCCACCGAGGCTGGCAGCCTCCCTCCACCTATATATTGAGGTGCCCCCTTGCCTTTGAAATTCACCCAATTCTCTCTATCTCATCCGTTTAGACGTGGCTCCGCAATTGGGGCTACACATGGTTGAGGTTTTCTCCACCATACGCACTCCGCCGTGCTGCTGGTTGCTCCAGTCCAAGTCTTCTACTTCCGATGCTTCGCTGGATCGGAGTCCGAAGGTTGTCATCTTCTCCGTACGTGTGTAAGCTCTGCGAGGCGCCACACTTGAGGCGCTTGGAGGAGTTCATCTTCACGACCTTGAGGCATGTGCGGGGGCGTAATCCCCGCTTTTCGGTCTACAAGGGTATGTACATCGATCACCTCTGTTACGATATATCTGCATAGTAATAGATTCTGGCTAGTATTAAGGTTATAGTTGTTAGAATTTTTTTTGTTTTCTGCCTACGATCCCCTTCATTTTCTACTACCAGATCCTTAACTAAAGCTACTGAAGAGTCAACTTTTAATTGTTCATAAGGTTCTTTAGGTTTCCTCTCACTTTTCTTAAGGACACGAGTTATCATAGAATGCTCTTTTACTCTAATAGGAAATGGCAATTTTTCAACATAAGGAGCAGGTAAAATAGGATCAACGGTATGCACTTGAATAGCGTTATCAGGAATAGGAGTGATCTCAATTTCATTAAAAGGTTCATGATACTTTTTCCACTTTTGCTTAGGAATATTAATATAAGAGGCAAAAGATTTAAAAAGATCAACAATAATTTGAGAATCAAGCACATATTTAGCACTAAACTCGCGAAAGTCAGGAGTTTCACCATAAGATTCAATGCATTCATAATCATAAATTATACCTGATTCATTACCTTTATCCATTTCCCAGTCTTCAGTATTGCGTTGAATTCTTTCAAGAAGATCCCATTTATCTCCAACCTTCTTGTTTGAAAAAGATCCACCAGATGAAGCATCAAGTAAGTCTTTATCATGACGAGAGAGTCTTGCATATAAATTAGTAATAATAATTTCAAGCATCAAAGATTTCAATCTCCCCCAAGCTTGGGCAATAGTTTCTCCATTGTGTGGCCAGAAGTTATAAATATAATTCCTATCTTGGTGTATTTCATGAAAAGGATAAAATCTAGAATAAAAGAGAGGCATAATTTTCTTCCAATCCAAGAGATGAGAATTATCCAGTTGCCTATACCACTCCAAAGCCTTGTCTTTCAATGACAATGAAAACAATTTCCTCATGATTACTTCCATAGGAACACCTGCAATCTTAAACAAGCCACATAATTCTCTCATAAACATCAAGAGGTAACCAGGATGGACAGTTCCATCTCCTGCATAACAGTTACTCATAATACGATCAACAATTCCCATAGGTATTTTAAATGGGATACCTTCAGTAGGTGGAGGACCCCTTGTTGCCACAAGGGCAGTGGAGAGGGTGTCTCCAAACATCAGTTCAAAAGCAGACAGCTCCATAATTAAATAGAGCAGCAGGCAAAAATAAAAACAACACTTACAGTAAAAGTTCTCCTTACCAATTCGACTTACCAATAGTGCTTCACTCCCCGGCAATGGCGCCAGAAAATAGTCTTGATGACCCACAAGTATAGGGGGTGTATCGTAGTACTTTCGATAAATAAGAATGTCAAACCCAACGAGGAGCAGAAGGTGCTGGCAAGTAGTTTCGTGCAAGGTTTCACTACAAATACTACATACAAGTTTTTATGGGTTTTTGTAATATCAAGTCAATAAAGTGCGAGTAAATAAAAGAGAGCAATAATAATTGCAGCAAGTGGCTCAATCCTTTTTAGCACAAAGGACAAGCCGGTGGTGTTAATTATGATGGCTAAAACGTTCCTGAGGACACACGGGAATTTCGCAAGTCACTTTCGCTTCATACCGCTGCTTAGTCTTTAATATTTTGATAAGTGTTGTGTGGGTGAACCTACGCTAATGTACCACCCTTACTTGGACAAATACATACTTGTGATTAAACCTTCTTACAAGCATCCGCAACTGCAAGAAACTATTTAAGAATTAACTAAACACAGATTTAAACTCCGGGATCCTACACTCCCCTGTGCAATAGCTTACCCATGGGGGGTTTCGGTTTCTGTCGCTCCGGCAACCCCACAATAAGTAAACTAAATACACAATGCATTCTCCTAGGCCCATAAAGGTGAAGTATCGTGCAGTCGACGTTCACACGACACCACTAGAAAAATAACACCACAACTTAAATAGAAAACTATTAAATACTATCAACATAATTCCACCACTAGTGTCAAGACTTCTCCCATGTCCTCAAGAACTAAACGAACTACTCACGAAACATCATAAGGATCATGATCAGAGGTGATAAAGTGATGAACAACAATCTGGACATAAAAGTAATTCACTGGTAAAACTCACTAGCATCAACTACAGCAAGTAATCAACACCAGGAAAGTGAACCCCAATAATCTACACAAGGAGGAACCCTAGATGTCTCAGCGGAACGGAGTGGAGCGGCGGTAATGATGATACTGGTGGTGGAGATGGTGTAGATGATGATCCCGATGAAGCCTGTGGCGATGACGATGATGATGGCGATGGCGACGATTTCCCCCTCCGAGAGGGAATTTCCCCGGCAGATTTCTCCCTGTCGGAAAGCTTTTCTCTCTCTGTGTTTTCCGCCCCCGAGACGGCGGCGGCATGTTTCTTTGAAGTGTCTCCCGTAATTTTTAGGTCACGGGGAAGATATACATGAGAGGGGTGTGCTGGAGGCGACCCAGGGCTGGCAGGTGGGCCCCAGGCGTGGTCCCTGGTCGCTCCCCTCGGCTCCGTCTTCTGGCTCCCCTCGTCGTCTAGCAAAATAATATTCTCTGAATTTTCTCGGAATTTTTGGAGTTGCAAAAATATAGTATCTTGACGGTGCCTTTTCCAGCTGATTCCAGACTCCGGCAGTTAAATCCTCCATAATCATCAAACATGCAAAATAAGATGAAATAACATAAAAATTGTATTCTAATATGAAATATATCAATGAATAACAATAAATTATGATATAAAATAGTGATGCAAAATGGACGTATCACTAATGCCGCTACAATTTGCTCTTCGGTGCACTGAATAGGGAATGCTTCAGATTTTTCAAGGTTTGCCCGCTTGCATTTCCGAATGCCTCTAGGATGCAGAAAATCGCTCTCATGTCTTACGACTCAGGCCCAACGAAAATCCCGACGTCTTCCGCATAAAGAGAGACGGTGAAGCGGATCGGCCAAGCTCTGATTGGGCTGAGGATCCCCTGCTCTGTGGCAAGCCGAAAGAGGTGGTGCAACGGGTCAATGGCCAAGATAAATAACATGGGCGAAATGGGATCCCCTTGGCGCAGCCCTCTGGCATGGGCGATCGACAGACCCGGCTTCCCATTTAGAAGCACTCTAGATGACGCCGAAGAGAGTAGAAGGCAAATTCATCTTCTACATTTAGGACCAAATCCTAGGACCTCAAGTAGCTCTAGCAAATACAGCCAACTCACGGTATCAAAAGCCTTCACAATGTCAAGTTTGAGGAAGAACCCCGGCGTCTTTTCTTTGTGCATTTCTTTGATCAAACCTTGGACATGCAAAAAGTTGTCATTTATGCACCGTTTTTTGATGAAGGCTGATTGACTTGGGGACACCATTTGAGGGAGGAGAGGCGCCAGCCTTGATGCCAAAACCTTCGAAATGATTTTGGAGAAGCTATGAATAAGGCTGATACGGCGGTAATCCGCAATCACACCCTCCTCCGCCTTCTTCGGAAGGAGAACAATATTTGCCTTGTTGAGCAGCCCAAACGCAGCCGATAGAATTTGCCAACGAAGCCGTCGGGGCCTGGTGCCTTCTCCGCCGGAAGGGCAAACACCACAGCCCTAATCTCGTCAATGTCGAAGTGTAAATCAAGGTGTGACAAGTCGCGTGGTGTGTAGCCCAATGCACCCCAATCAAGAGAAGTAAGCCGAGGCAAAGCTGTCCCCAGGAACGAGCTGAAATGTACTCGCAGTGCTTCTTCTCTCTCGGCATGGGTTACCGCAAGGCCACTAGGAGTCGATAGAACTTGCATAAAAAAATTCCGACGTCGCCCATTTGCACGAAGGTGAAACAGCTGTGTGTTTGCATCACCGAGTTTGATGGCGGAGAGTCTTGCCCGCTGCCTAATGCGTATCTTGTTGATGGAGGCGATGCCAAGAATCTTGTGTAGAAAAATTAGGTTTGAAGCTAATTCGGTCTATCCTCTATTCCTCTGCCTTATCGGTGGTGCCGCTCACAATGCATATTGAGGCTACAGGGTGGGACCTTTATATAGACTCCAAATTCTAGATAAATCAATCTGTTTCCAGATAGGACTCGTGACATGCTAGACCAACCACAATACCTAACAGCCAGTTACCTAGCCTATTACTGTTAAACAATTAGGTCCCAGCACACATGTGTGAGTCATTCGTCGAGTTTGAATACACTATCAAACTCGCAGGCTTTAATAATCCATAGAGCCAATCCTACGGATAACCTGCCATTCCACTCTATACTGTTCCCGGGTACAATTCCAGCATATTCATGTACACTGTGTTCCAATATAGTCATACCGGCTTCCTTAAGAATATTTCCTTGAGTACAATTGCACATCAACAATTCCCTGTTATTTCCATGACACTTCCACACTGAAGATTAATTCCGGACAATGTAGTAGATATATAAAATGTTGCAAGACACAATTTCCTACATCTCCACTTGGCTGAAAACATTTTATTTTAGCTAAGTGAATTCCCATGCAATTAACATGGTGAGTGGTTAATTCCTTTCTTCAGTGCACTCACGTTGCATATAAACTTTGTGACTTTTGGAGTCATATTATCACAAAGTACCAGGTTATGATGCACCTTTCCACGACCTTAAGTTCATAAAGAAATTTACTTTATGATGCACCTTTCCATCCACCATACAACATCTTAAATGCGGCATGCTTGGCCTTCGATGCCTTCCCATATTCGATGTTGTATCCAAAGAACTCTTTTACAAGACCCATCAACAACCTCGGTTTCATGGGTGGTTCATTCTTTATACTATTGATGAATTTGTATGCGATGAAGTCGAAGGTGAGTTGACGGTGCTTTGTGGATGGATTCCGGCCCCGTTTCTTGCACATGTGATGGGCTTCACAACTTGTTATCTTCCATTGCCCGTGGGGGTTTGGTCTTGCACGGACTACCCATGGGCATCCTTTTTTGTCGCAAATCACGGTGTAACGACTCTTCTCGTCCGAGTGCTTCACTATGAATGGCCTATGGTGCTTCACTACATATTCCCTAAGCCACATTTGCAATTCTACCAAGTCCGAAAACTTCAAACCTTTCTTTATGCGAGAATTGTTGTCATCGTCGTCTTGAGTTGTGCTTGGTGTTGCTTCTAGATCTTTATACCTCCACCATCCACCATAGCCTTATCGGCAAGCGTGAGATCACGAAATAATGGAATTTGGTGATCCCGGCCTACCACTTTTAAAAAGGCTTGGGCTTCTTTCACCGTGAACCCATCTTCGTCCAATTCTTCTGGGCCCTCGTCCTCCGAGTCGGAGGCATAACAACGGCGATGGAAGATGTCACGGTCAATGCCATCCTCCTCGACTTGTGCTTCTAAATCTCCAATATAAATGTCATGATACTCGTCATCCCGCTCGGACACATCACGCTCCATGTCTTCTTCCTCCCTATCTTCATCCTCAATGCCAAAGCCATAACCATGATCCACATTGACATATTTATCATGTTCATTGACTTGGTCGCCATCATTCATCTCCAAGAAATTGTGTTGGCTCAAAGGAGGTTGGCTCATATTATTCAACTCGACCGCATCATCAAGTGACACATTTCGAGTGGGGGTCATTGCATCATGTGTGGGGGGAGGCACATCGGTTCAAGTCAAAATGCAACCAATCACCGCCAACCTTGGTAGCAAATAACTCGAGCGACTTGTCTTTGGAAGCCGCCACAACCTCTTTGTATGCCCCCCAATCTAACTCGCATGTGATAGGTATTTTTTTCTTTTGCGGACGGTGTCCTGATCCAACAAAATACCTTCCATCTAGTTCAACCTTCTCCCTAGAATCCATCCATTCAAAAACTTCCCGTACTCTTGCAACAACCTCGGCATATGTCGGACTATTGGCAAATACCATAACTTTTTCTCCATTGTCAACAAACTCTTCTTCATTGTTACTAAAAAATGCTCTTTGTCAACATGATGGACATTCATGATTCTTGCCATCTATAATTAAATGACATGAAACACAAATGTATCACATTGATGTGTAATAGCAAACACACCACAATTACCTAAATTATACATGTGTGCTAACCACTACCTCCAACCCTAGACTCAACCATAATTCTAGGTAAGAAAACACATGAATCTATCTAACCACAATGATTCCTACACGTCACAAACACCATATAGCCCGCAGTGCACCAATTCAAATAATGGATTTAGGAGAAATCAACAAATCTAGGGTTTGCCTAAAACTGAACAATGCCACAAAGTAACACAAATCCAACCAACAAAAACGTAAGATCTGAGAAGGACTACCTCAAAGGATGGAGATGATCCGATTCCATGAGCTATGCCCTCCGATTTGGAGGGATTTGAGAGAGATTTGAGTGGGGAGGAGAGAGGGGGAGAGGGCAGCAGCTCGGGTTGAGATTTGAGAGGGGAAGATTGAGAGGCTGGGGGCACGGCGGCATCACTTAATCCCGCACGTGTACTGCCGGTATTCGAGGCGGTATGGTGCTTAAGTATACCGCCCGTGGCCTAGGTGGTATTCATCGAACCCTACCGCCGGCTCGCTTGGCGGTATCGCCACATCAGCGCAGTCAACCGGGAACGGCGGACTGTGGACTAGGACGGCTACCGCCAATGACACCGGCGGTACCCCGTGTAGTCTACCGCCTCTATGTTAAGCGGTATGAAAAAGGGAGATATGTTTAGTCCTCCTGTGCTGCACTGGATTGCTCGACATGTAGACAGCTGAAATATTGTCACAGTATACAATGGTGGCCTGCTGAATAGGACGGTGTAACTCCGCTAACAAATGACGTAATCAAATAGTTTCAGCAACTTCATGTGCAACCACACGATACTCAGCCTCTGCAGACGAGCGAGAAACAGTGACCTGCCGTTTAGAAGACCATGAAATTAAATTGTCACCGAGAAAAACACAGTATCCGGATGTGGATCTACGAGTATCTGGACAACCGGCCCAGTCTGCATCAGAATAAGCTGTCAAGGAAGTAGGTGAAGATGAGTTTATATGAAGACCATGGTCGAGCGTGCCTTTGAGATAGCGAAGAATGCGTTTGACATGATTGTGATGAGGAATACGTTGGTCGTGCATATAGAGACAAGCCTGTTGGACAGAATATGAGATTTCAGGCCTAGTGATGGTAAGATACTGGAGAGCACCCGTGAGACTACGGTAGAGAGTAGGATCAGAAAAAGGTTCGCCAACAGAAGATAGGTTAGCGTTTGTGTCAACAGGTCTACGGGAGGATTGACAGTCAAGCATTCCAGCCCGAGACAGGAGATCAAGGATGTATTGGCGTTGAGAAAGAAATAGACCACTAGAATCGCATGCAACAGCAATACCGAGAAAGTGATGAAGAGAACCAAGATCTGTCATGGAGAATTCTTTGTTGACTAAAGAAATGATATGAGTGAGAAAAGATTGCGAAGAAGCCGTAAGAACGATATCATCAACATAAAGAAGCAAGTAGGCTACCTGAGAGTTTTGGAAATAGATGAAAAGAGAAGAATCAGAAAGGGATGGAGAGAAACCGATTGTTTGGACAAAAGTGGAGAAACGTTGGAACCATGCACGAGGAGCCTGCTTTAAACCATTGACGAGGGGTTAACTCATCAAATCCCATGGTCAAGCACCTAGGGTTGAGATTACGAGGGAGAGAACGTGGTAGAGCTGGTAGTTTCGTCGGCTGACAAGCAAAAGTAGGGATTTACCCAGGTTCAGGCCTCCGGAGAGTAACACCCTACTTCCTGCTTGTCTGGTATTGATCTGGTGTGTATATGCGAGCTACAATGGGGTCCCGTCGAGATGTTGATCTCGCTAGGTTTTTTGGTGATTCGAGTATTTCCTCTCCTGGATTGGCGGCCCTCCCAGCCTTTATATAATAGGCTGGGTCTCGGGAGTTCGCAACCGACTCAGATTATATGTAAGGAAAGCCTAAACCGACTATGCCTATGTCTAATCTTGGAGGATACTCCATCTTGTTGGGCCTTTCGTCATGGGCTTCATGTAGGCTCTTGATAGTTGGGCCTTAGTCGACAGGTGCACCAGGTACCCTTATGGTAGGGTACTCGGGATGTATATCCTTGTCAGTAGCCCCCCGAGTACTTGTCTGACTCGAAGAATCGGGCATGTACTCGTCCGTAAGTGCACGTCATATTCTTTGTACTTGTGTTTATAATTGGAATTCCTGTATGAATAGCACATGTTGGCTATGTCGAGTATTTCATCGACTTTGATTTTTGCTTATGATAATCAATGGATAATAGCTTAGTAGGCCCGGTACACTCGACAGATCGGGACCGGTTAACTACACATTCGGGTAAAACCTTACTAGCTTTCAATCAAACTCGAGTCCCCAGACTCGAATTTGGAACAGACTGGTCAGACTCGACTAGGCCGCGAAGGTCTTACTGAATCGATCTGCAGTATAACTTTGAAATTTACCCAACGCGTCCGTCAGGATTTTCCATCATGTCTGCTGACACGGAAAGTTTTAAGGATTAATGTTGCTAGAACGGTCCTTAGCCCAGCTCGAAAGTTCGGTGGGTCTTACCTTTGCACTATGCATGCAGCATCCGAGGTTATTTGCGGCGGACGCAACTCGGGAAATTTTCGAGTATAATTTTGCATATGATCTGAGGCGAATCTTTTGTCGACTGATACTTTGTCATTATTCTATCGGGTGCGCGACAGCGCTCCCGATGGGAGTAGCCCCCGAGATTGTGCTTTATTGGTTGCAATGGAGGATAATCTCAAATCTTTTTATCCCATTTACTCTTAGTCGAAGAAATTTTTGATACGCTCCCGATGGGAGTAATATGCCTTAGTCGAAGGAACGGTCGAGTGACCAATTTTGCCTTAACATTGCTTTTTCACACCCGAACCAAGCAAGGCAGTCAAGTGACCGATATGCGTTGGGCAGACTCGACTGCTTTTCTGAACAGAGCTCTTGCGATGACGTCAGGGATGACGCTTATAGCGACTGTGCTGTCTGACACGCGGTGGCGTGCGTTATGCTGTGATGGATGGGACGTGACACGTGGGCCCCAAGCTGCAGTGCTGACCGAAGACTTGTGCCGTTTGGACTGGATTTGACCGCTTTGGCCAACTTTTTACATAGACGCGATGATGGCTCCTCTTTTTTCGTGCGTAGTGGGCGGAGTAGCCGGCGACGGTTGCCCTCCGCGCTTGCCTCGTGTACGATAGGATCGCCCGCGGAGCGCACGATTGCGATTTGAACGGTTAAGATTGACTTTGCTTGGTGATAAATAGGTAGGGCGGCGCTGCCATAATTTTTACTTGCCATTTGCTTTGCACGCCGCCCCTGCTTCATCTTCTTCCTCACACTCCTCCATTGTTTGTGCGCCCACGCTCTCTATTCCCTCTTTAGCCACCACCACCATGGCGCCAAAGAGGAAGCTTGTTGGCGCCGCCACTCCCGCGACCGACGTAGCTGCTTTGAAGGGCAAGAAAAGCGCGGCGAGCGCGTCTGCATCCGCCGCTGACCTGAAGAAAGGCGACGGAGATTGGGTGAAATCCACCATCAAGGATACACACCTTGACAAGCTACGCAAGGAAGGGATGCTGCCACCCACGGACCAGCTGTTCGTCCGCGCGCCGTCGCCCAAGGAGGTACTCCCTGAACCTCACGCCAATGAGCGAGTTTGCTTTGCGGAGTTTTTGCCTCGGGGATTTGCGTTTCCCCTCCACGACTTTGTTCGTGGTTTGATGTATGCCTACGGGGTGCAAATCCATGATTTCACCCCGAATAGCATACTGCACATTGCCTGTTTCATGGTTTTGTGCGAGTGCTTCTTGGGGGTGTCCCCTAGCTGGGCTTTATGGAAGTCAATCTTCCTCGTCCGACCGAACAACAGAGGCGGCTGCACCTATTCTGTTGGCGGCTGCGGGATTCAAGTACGCAGCGACACACGCTACTTCATCCTGAAGCCAGTCGACTCGGCGCAAGGTTGGAGGAAGAAATGGTTCTACGTCCGCGTAGACCAGGAAGGAGTCCCAGAGTTTTCGACTGCCAAGTCTATTGTGAGGACAAATGCCTGGGACCATCAACTGACAAGTGCGGAGGAGGCGGAGGCGGAGCCCCTTTTGGCCAAGATTGACGAACTGCTTGGCAGCATAACTGGTGTGCACTTGATTGCCACCTTTGTGAAGATGCGAGTCTGGCCGCTCCGAGCCCGAGTCCACCCGATGTGGGCTTATGAAGGTGTGCTCGACTCCAGTCGAATGAGCATGGAGGAGCTGTCGAAGAACGAGCTAGTGGTGCATGTGCGATCCATCACCAGCCTCAGTTCAAGAGACCCCTGCAACGTCGACTGCCCTGTCGCTCCTTATGGGGCTGAAAAGCCTTTGGAGGAGGTTAGTGAACGATCGAGTTTATTATCTCCTACTTTGTTGTGCATATTTGTAACTTTCGACTGCTGTGTTTGGTATGCAGGGCCATTTGACTGCTTCGTCTCTTCCTCCTCTCCCAGAGAACGGCCCGACTGCGGAGACAGAGGTGCAGGAGGTGCAAGAGGTGCGAGCAAAGGGAATTGATGACTTGCCTCTTCCATCGGCCACCACTTCGCCTACAGAAGAAGTCGAAGAAGAGGGAACAAACGAGATGCAGTCTGAGGACCCACCCGTGCCCGGTCATGAGGTCGAGAACCCCCTTCCCAAGCATCGTCGCGTGGTCAAAGGGATGTCCTCTTCTATGAGTTCACCCGCGAAGGAGTCGGATGTGAAGGATGACGGAGACTCGGGCTCCTCACCTTCTGCCAAAGCTGCTCCTTTGGATGTGAGCCCGTTGAGCTCAGCTCTCCTCCCAAGTCGGGTGAGGAGCTGCTTTTTGGAGGCCCAAATTTTGACAACCTCGACGATGAGGTGGAAGAAGAGCACATGTTTGCTCTTATGCTTTCTGCACTTAGTTTTTTCGTGTTGGTATTCGTGCTTATGTTGTTTGTCTTCTGTCACTCGTAGTGCTGAGACTGTGCATCCTCCGACTCCTCCATCCGACAAAATTTTCACCCATGAGCACCCAGACGTCTCTCCTGTTGCTCCTGAGATCGTTCAATCAGTAGCCACGGCTACTGCCATTGAAACGGCCAAGGTTGCGAGTGCTGCAGTCCCAGAAGTCGGGTCATCTGCCGCAAGGCCTGCGCCTTGGATTGAACACGTAAGTGTCTTTTGTCGAGTCCGCATACGGGACAGATTATGGATAACTCATGATGGTTTCGTGTGCTTGCAGCCCTACTAGCTCAACCTGGTGGAATCAGGCAAAGCATTTGTCCGGGTGAAACAGGAGAGGGACAGTCTGCGTGCTAACTTGGAGCAACTTACCCATAAGTGTATTTTGATTCTGTACCCAAAAGTTCTTTTTGCACTGTCTTTGCTTAGTCGAATGTTTGAGTTGCTTATTGCCATCAAATTCAGGCGACAAGGTGATACGTCTCAAACGTATCTATAATTGCTGATGTTCCATGTTGATATTATACCAATTGTTACATGTTTTATATACACTTCATAGCATTTTTATGCATTTTCTGGGACTAACCTATTAACAAGATGTCATAGTGCCAGTTCCTATTTTCTGCTGTTTTTGTATTACAGAAAAGCTAGTCTAGAAATATTCTCGAAATTGGACGAAACTTGGACAGAACCTCCTATTTTTCCAACACGAAGACGGAGTCCAGAGGAGACACGGAGGGGAGCCACGTGGCAGCCACACCATGGGGCCACGCGGGCCCCCCTGCCGCGTCGTGGGGTGGTGTGGGGCCCACGTGGCTCTGCAGCCGCCGCCCTTTCGCCTATTTATTCCTCCCGACGCGAAAACCCTAAATACCCGAGCCATTATCCACGAAAAGTTCCAGAGATGCCGCCGCTGTCAACCCTAGCTCAGGAGGGTTCAGAAGCTCTTCCCGGCACCCTGCCGGAGAGGGGAATCATCACCGGAGGGCTCTACATCACCATGCCTGCCTCCGGAGTGATGTGTGAGTAGTTCATCCTTGGACTACGGGTCCATGGCAGTAGCTAGATGGTTGTCTCTCCACTTTATGCTATCATGTTTAGATCTTGTGAGCTGTCTATCATGATCAAGATCATCTTATTGTAATGCTACATGTTGTGTTTGCTGGGATCCGATGAATATTGAATACTATGTCAAGTTGATTATCAATCTATCTTATATGTTATTTATGATCTTGCATGCTTTCCGTTACTAGTAGATGCTTTGGCCAAGTAGATGCTTGTAACTCCAAGAGTGAGTATTTATGCTAGATAGTGGGTTCATGCCTCCGGTAATCTGGGAGAGTGACAACAACTTCTAAGATTGTGGATGTGCTATTGCCACTAGGGATAAAATAACCGATGCTTATTAAGGGTACGCCGTTAGGTCTAATGCATTTGTTTACTTTACGCACATTACTTAATGCAATTATCCGTTGCTTGCAACTTAATACCAACGGGGAACTCGGTATGACAACCTGGCGGTGGATTATTAGTCATAGACGTTGTTGGATAACGGTCTATGTATTTTGTCATAATGCCCACATGAATATCATAGTAATCATCATGTTATATATATGCATTGTTATGCGCTCAATATTTTGTCAATTTCCCAGTTGTAATTTGTTCACCCAGCATGTTAGTTATCTTTTACGGAGAGACACCACTAGTGAACTGTGGACCCCGGTCCATTCTTTTACACTGATAATACAACCAACTGCAAACACTGTTCCTTTTCATTCTCTGCAATTTACTACTGTTTTCCACACCATACGTTTAATCTTTGTTTTAGCAAGCCGGTGAGATTGACAACCTCACTGTTTCGTTGGGGCAAAGTAGTTTGATTGTGTTGTGTGCAGATTACACGTCAGCGCGCCACTGACAACCTTCGAAGTGATTTCTTGCTCCTACTGGTTCGATTAAACCTTGGTTTCATACTGAGGGAAAACTGCTTCTATACTGCATCATACCTTCCTCTTGGGGTCTCCCAACGAACGTGTGATCCACGCAATCAAGCATATTTTCTGGCGCCGTTGCCGGGGACAGAAGCACTTCGGTTCAGAAATCTCCTTCCACACGTCATATTTCCTGGTACCGTTGAGCAAGAGGATTTCTGCAAGGGGAGTTTCACGCTTCCAATCTCTTTACTTTGTTATTGTCTTGCTTAGTTTATTTTTATTTAGTCTTGTTTGCTTTATTTATCAAAAACACAAAAAAATTAGTTACTTTTATTTTCAAGTTGTTATCTTTCTGTTTTGTTTTAATTTTGCTAAAATGAGTACCCTGAGAACACTAAGTTGTGTGATTTCACTAGCACGAACAACAATGATTTCATTAGTACACCTATTGCTCCACCTGCTTCTAACGCAGAATTCTATGAAATTAAACCTGCACTTTTAAATCTTGTTATGAAAGAGCAATTCTCTGGTGTTAGTACTGATGATGCTGCTGCTCACCTTAATAATTTTGTTGAACTTTGTGAGATGCAAAAGTATAAGGATGTAGATGGTGATATTATTAAACTGAAACTTTTTCCTTTCTCTTTGAGAGGACGTGCTAAAGAATGGTTGCTATCTTTGACTAGAAATAGTATTGATTCATGGACTAAATGCAAAAATGCTTTCATAGGAAAATACTATCCTCCTGCTAAGATTATATCTTTGAGAAGTAGCATTATGAATTTCAAACAATTTGATAATGAGCATGTTGCTCAAGCTTGGGAGAGAATGAAATCATTGGTAAAGAATTGTCCCACCCATGGACTGACTGCTTGGATGATCATCCAAACCTTTTATGCAGGACTAAATTTTTCTTCAAGAAACCTATTGGATTCGGCCTCTGGAGGTACCTTTATGTCCATCACTTTGGGTGCTGCAACAAAGCTTCTTGATGATATGATGATAAATTATTCTGAATGGCACACCGAAAGAGCTCCACAAGGTAAGAAGGTAAATTCTGTTGAAGAAACCCTTCCTTGAGTGATAAGATTGATACTATTATGTCTATGCTTACAAATGGAAAGATGCATGTTGATCCAAATAATGTTCCTTTAGCTTCTTTGGTTGCTCAAGAAGAGCATGTTGATGTGAACTTCATTAAAAATAATAACTTCAACAACAATGCTTATAGGAATAATTTTGGTAATAACAATTATAAGCCCTATCCTTTTAATAGTGGCAATGGTTATGCTAATGGTAGATCTGGAATGCCTAGTGAGGAAAGGATGTTAGAAGTTGAAAAGGCTACTAAGAACTTTATGCAAACGCAATATGAGCAAAACCAATTGTTTACTAAAACTATGAATGAACAATCTGCTATGTTGAAGAATATAGGACATCAACTTGAGAACTTAAATAGGGAAATTTCTGGTTTGCAGATTAAGATTTCTAATGCTGAAACTTGCATTTCATCCATGTCTGAAGCACAAGCTTCTTTGATTAATAGAATGGCAGCTAAACCTGAAACTATTGATAACAATACCTTTGCTACTGCCAATGCTATCAAGTTAAAATTGATAATAATGTGAGGATGTTAGCTGATTTACATGCTAGGTGGGCAAGAGAGGATGAAATTGCTAAAAAGAATAGTATTGCTAGAGTTTATACTATTACTACTACTGAAAATGCTATAAACTCAAGTGTTAACAAACCTCCTACTATCAATGGTAAAGTAATTGGTGTTGGCAATGTCTCTACTTCTGTTGCAAAACGTTTAAAATTGCCTGAAAACACTGAAACTGTTCCTGATAAAAGTGCTGAAATTTTTCGAGATGTGGGAGACAATGGTCCTATTACTTTTGATAATAATGACTTTGATTTTGATGGTTGCAATATTTCTGAAGTAATTAAGTTCTTGCAAAAGCTAGCTAGAAGTCCTAATGCTAGTGCTATAAACATGGCTTTTACTAAACATATTACTAATGCTCTCATGCAAGTTAGGGAAGAGAAATTAAAACATGAAGCTTCTATCCCTAGGAAGTTAGAAGATGGTTGGGAGCCCATCATTAAAATGAAGTGAATGATTTTGATTGCAATGCTTTATGTGATCTTGGTGCTAGTATTTCTGTTATGCCTAAGAAACTCTATGATATGCTTGATTTAGCACCTTTGGAACACTGTTATTTGGATGTTCACCTTGCTGATAATACTATAAAGAAACCTTTGGGGAGAGTTGATGATGTTTTTATAATGGTTAACAATAACCTTGTCCCCGTTGATTTTGTTGTTTTGGATATTGAATGCAATGCTTCTTGTCCTATTGTTTTGGGAAGACCTTTTCTTAGAACTGTTGGTGCTATTATTGATATGAGAGAGGGGAATATTAAATATCAATTCCCACTCAAGAAAGGTATGGAACACTTCCCTAGAAAGAAGATGAAGTTACCTTTTGATTCTATTGTTAGAGCAAATTATTCTGTTGATGCTTCATCACTTGGAAACACTTGATTCTTACTTTCTGCGCCTAGCTGAAAGGCGTTAAAGAAAAGCGCTTATGGGAGACAACCCATTATTTTATTTCTGCAATTTTTCTTTTTTTGAGTCAAGGAGTTGTTTACTTCTGTAACAATTCCTTTGTATCTTTATTTTATCGCATTGTTGTGCCAAGTATTGCCTCTAATAGGAAGATGATGCTAGATTTGGATTTCTGCGCAGGAACAGATTTCTGCTGTTCACCGTTTTAATTCTGTAAAATCACAGAAAAATTATTTAAATCTGAAATTTTTGTGCGTGATCCTCAGATATGTACGCATCTTTCGTTAGTTTAAAGTTTTTCGATCTGAGCAACGTAAGTGCCTCGAAAAAATTCGTCTTTGCGGACTGTTCTGTTTAGACAGATTCTGTCTTTTATTTTTCGCATTCTCTCTTTTACTAGTGTTGAGTGGAATTTTTTTTAGGGTGAAGAGCTTCACATAACATCAGTGGCAGTAGCTAATGTTAAAAGTAACGGTCATGTTTGTGTCCTTATAGAACATGTGAGTTTTTGATTGTGCACTAACCCTCTAATGAGAATTACTTTGAGTTTGGTGTGGCGGAAGTTTTCAAGGGTCAAGAGAGAAGGATGATATAATGTGATCAAGAAGAGTGAAGAGCTTAAGCTTGGGGATGCTCCCATGGATCACCCCAGCATATTTCAAGAAGACTCAAGCGTCTAAGCTTGGGGATGCCCAAGGCATCCCCTTCTTCATCAGCAACTTATCAGGTCATCTCTAGTGAAACTATATTTTAATTCTTTCACATCATATGTGCTTTACTTGGAGCGTCTGTGTGCTTTTATTTTCAGTATTTTATTTTTCTTATGGTCAACTTGATTGGACCCCAGCATTCTTGATTGGGAGAGAGACACGCTCCGCTTTTTCATATGAATACTCCTATTCTTCACTTATACTTGTTGAGTATTCTTATCTAGCTATTGCTATGCTTTTAGCTCCTTTTTGCATGCATCTCTTATTCAGAGCTGTTAGTTCTTTTAAAGAAAGTACTCTCTTGCTTCACTTATAATTGTTTGGAGAGTTTATGTTGAAATAAATTGATTGGTGTTTGGTTGGAACAGAAAATGTTGCATGTGGTAGATGGTATAATGGAAAAAGCTTACATATTCTTGTAGATCATTGTATTGGATAATTTGATACTTGTCAATTGTTTTGAGTTATCAAGTAGTTCATGTTTAAGCTTTTGTATCATGTAGTTAAAACCTATTAATGAAGAACTACCGTAAAGCTCGTTGAAATTTGGTTTGCATGATTGGTATCTCTAAGGTCTAGATATTTTCTAGTAAAAGGGTTTGGTTAACAAGGAAGACAGTGTAGAGTCTTATAATGCTTGCAATATGTTTTCATATAAGCCTTGCTGTGTCGGTTGATATCCTGTGTTTGCTTCAAATAACCTTGCTAGCCTAAACTCTGTACTGAGAGGGAATGCTTCTCGTGCATCCAAAACCTTGAGCCAAATCCATGCCATCTGTGTCCACCATAACTACCTATATGTGGTATTTCCTTGCCATTCCAAGTAAATTTTTCATGTGCTACCTTTAAACTATTCAAACTTTATTACTCCTATTTTGTGTCAATGTTTACCAAGCTCATGAGGACGGGGTGGATGTCTTTATGTCAACTGTCAAACAGACTTTACCACCGGACTAGCGGCATATACATCCGCTTATCCATTAATTTTGCAAAAAGAGCTGGCAAATGGGGTGCCCAGTCCCAATTAATTACAACTTTAACCGCTTAATTCTCTTCACATTTTTGCCCTGATTTATCAGTCAAGCAATGACAAACAGTGAAATATCTGCATGTGTAAACAAAAGAGAAAGAGGGATGATCTGCCTTGCTGGTAGAAATAACGTCCTTCATGGGAGCCGCTCTTAAAAGTCTGGTTGGCAGGGGTCATATTGTACTTTCCATTTTCTGATTCGTTGACAATTAACAAACACCTCTCAAAACTTATTTTTACTCTCTATATGATTTCAAAAACTTAAAAAGCTCTAGCACATGATTTAATCCCTGCTTCCCTCTGCGAAGGGCCTTTCTTTTACTTTTATGTTGAGTCAGTTTTCCTACTTCTTTCTATCTTAGAAGCAAACACTAGTGTCAACTTTGGTGCAACAATTTTTATATGCTCGTATATTGCACTTATTATATGCTTTGTGTTGACAAATATCCATGAGATATATATGTTGAAAGTTGAAAGCAATTGCTGAAACTTAAATCTTCCTTTGTGTTGGTTAAATACCTTTTACTTAGAATCTATTGCTTTATGAGTTAACTCTTATGCAAAACTCTTTGATGCTTGTCTCGAAAGTACTATTCATGAAAAGTTTTTGCTTATATGATTCAGTTGTTTGCTCATTATCTACTTGCTAGCAAACTATAGACCATTGACCTGGATCACTTCATTCATAACATGTGCTTTACAATACTATTTGATCAAGATTATGATTGTAGCATGTCACCTCAGAAATTATTTTGTTTTTATCGTTTTACCTACTCGAGGACGAGTAGAACTAAGCTTGGGGATGCTTGATACGTCTCAAACGTATCTATAATTTCTGATGTTCCATGTTGATATTATACCAATTGTTACATGTTTTATATACACTTCATAGCATTTTTATGCATTTTCTGGGACTAACCTATTAACAAGATGCCACAGTGCCAGTTCCTGTTTTCTGCTGTTTTTGTATTCCAGAAAAGCTAGTCTGGAAATATTCTCGGAATTGGACGAAACTTGGACAGAACCTCCTATTTTTCCAACACGAAGACGGAGTCCAGAGGAGACACGGAGGGGAGCCACGTGGCAGCCACACCATGGGGCCGCGCGGGCCCCCCTGCCGCGCCGTGGGGTGGTGTGGGGCCCTCGTGGCTCGCAGCCGCCGCCCTTTCGCCTATTTATTCTCCCGACGCGAAAACCCTAAATACCCGAGCCATTATCCACGAAAAGTTCCAGAGACGCCGCCGCCGTCAACCCTAGCTCGGGAGGGTTCAGAAGCTCTTCCCGGCACCCTGCCGGAGAGGGGAATCATCACCGGAGGGCTCTACATCACCATGCCTGCCTCCGGAGTGATGCGTGAGTAGTTCATCCTTGGACTACGGGTCCATGGCAGTAGCTAGATGGTTGTCTCTCCACTTTATGCTATCATGTTTAGATCTTGTGAGCTGCCTATCATGATCAAGATCATCTTATTGTAATGCTACATGTTGTGTTTGCTGGGATCCGATGAATATTGAATACTATGTCAAGTTGATTATCAATCTATCTTATATGTTATTTATGATCTTGCATGCTTTCCGTTACTAGTAGATGCTTTGGCCAAGTAGATGCTTGTAACTCCAAGAGTGAGTATTTATGCTAGATAGTGGGTTCATGCCTCCGGTAATCTGGGAGAGTGACAATAACTTCTAAGATTGTGGATGTGCTGTTGCCACTAGGGATAAAATAACCGATGCTTAGCTTAAGGGTACGCCGTTAGGTCTAATGCATTTGTTTACTTTACGCACATTACTTAATGCAATTATCCGTTGCTTGCAACTTAATACCAACGGGGAACTCGGTATGACAACCTGGCGGTGGATTATTAGTCATAGACGCTGTTGGATAACGGTCTATGTATTTTGTCGTAATGCCCACATGAATATCATAGTAATCATCATGTCATATATATGCATTGTCATGCGCTCAATATTTTGTCAATTGCCCAGCTGTAATTTGTTCACCCAGCATGTTAGTTATCTTTTATGGAGAGACACCACTAGTGAACTGTGGACCCCGGTCCATTCTTTTACACTGATAATACAACCAACTGCAAACACTGTTCCTTTTCATTCTCTGCAATTTACTACTGTTTTCCACACCATACGTTTAATCCTTTGTTTTCAGCAAGCGGTGAGATTGACAACCTCACTGTTTCGTTGGGGCAAAGTAGTTTGATTGTGTTGTGTGCAGATTCCACGTCAGCGCGCCACTGACAACCTTCCGACGTGATTTCTTGCTCCTACTGGTTCGATTAAACCTTGGTTTCATACTGAGGGAAAACTGCTTCTATACTGCATCATACCTTCCTCTTGGGGTCTCCCAACGAACGTGTGATCCACGCAATCACAAGGCATCGGCTGAGTCCCGAGTGAAGGAGCTAGAGGAGGCACTCGCCTCCCAGCGCGCCGAGTCGAAGAAAACTTTGGATGCTACCAAGGACACAGCCGCCGTGCGCGAGAAAGAGTATGATGAGCGACTGGCAGGCCTTGCGCAGAATGTGAGAGGTAAGTAACTATCTCTTTGCATGCTTCTCGTATACCCGTTAGGTATTATGTACTAATGTTTGCTCTTTCTGGTATTTGTTGCAGAGGAAATTGGTGTGCCAGCACCTATTGACATGGTCAGTGAAGAGTTATCTCGACCAGGTTATAGGTGACCTCGGCGCTACATTTGTCCAGGCGAAGGACGCCCTTGCCAAGTCTGCCAGCACCCTCGGCGCCGTGTACAAAGAAGTGCTTCCGCTTGGCGAGCAACCGTTGACTTTTGATGGCTTCGCCAACGTTCTTGGTCCAGGGATGTCGACCATGGCGAATTTTGCTCGCGCCCTCACAGTACGTGGCTCGGAGTCCACCCTCAAGCTGATATTAGGTCATGGGATAGAGGGTAACTTTGAGGCGGCCATGTCTGACTTCCCTCGGAAGGCTGGCGGGAAACTAGTATCTCTGAAGCATGTTAGCGAGCCAGCCGCCCGACTGGCCAACATATTTATGACCACCATGGAGCGCCGGGCAACAGAGGTCGCCGCCCGTTCAAGTAGGCTAGGTCGGAGTCTGCGTCATAGTTTTAAGGCAGGCGAACCTATTTTTATGCTATGCAATGACACATTATGATCACGCAAGTATGCGTGTACTTTTGCTGCACTTTGTATGAATGTCATCTTTAATGCCTTTTGGTTCCTTGTTGTGTTTTCGCCTGTAAGGCTATGTGCTGTTACTCGCTTGAGCTTTGTGATGAATCTCTCATATCTGACATGAGATTTTTATGATGTTTGGAACAGCCACAGGCAGCCGCTACTTCAGCTGGTTCATCGCGGCCTCGTGCTTCCACTCGATCTCGAGCTCAAGTGGCGAATGATGCCAAAGTAATGCGTTATATGAAAGCTCGAGTCGTGCAACTGGAGCAAGAGCTAAAGAGTGCCCAGTGCGAGCTGGATACACTGAGAATGAGACCAGCTCCAGCCACAGAACGAGAAGATTATGTGCTTGGCGAGATGGACCTTGTAAACAGGCAACTCGAGTGTGAGTACAATCATTTCCCTGATTATGGATTGTTTGGCTACTCTTATTGCGAGTGACTTGATTTGTTCTTTGACTTTCAAGCAGAGCAAGCTCGTATTGAAGAGCGTCTGGATAATGCCACTGACAACCCAACAACTGGCCGTCAGCATTTTTGGCTTGATAGGTTCCGAGCGCGCACACTCGCTACTCTGAAGGATCGAGCGTGGCGAAGCGCTCAGCTACTCGAGTTATGCATGGCGGCTTTGATTCGCATCAACCAGACCTTGTTTCCAACAGGACGACAACCACAAGGTATCCATGCCTTGCTTGATTTTTTTCGTAATGCAGGTCCCATCTGGGAGCTGCTTACATAGAAGCTTGTGGTTGGAGCCAACGCGGCGATGGTGTATGTGCGGAGTCGACGTCCCAACTTGGTGCTGCCACCACCCGCCGTTGGAGCGACTTTGTCTGAGGAAGACCTTGATGGCACCCTTCTATCTGCAGAGATCCTGGTCGAGCGATTCCATGATCTACTCTTTGGCCCTGGTTTGCCCATCAAGGATGAACCGGAAGAATAGGAACTGTTGCGCATGTACTTGTGTACAGAGGGGCAGCCCCCGAGTGTAAATGTAATACTTGTAAGTATTATGAACTAAATATTCGTATCTCCGCAGCCCCCGAGCCTATTGAGTGGGATGTATGAAGTAATTTATTGTAAACTTATGATTATCCGGCCCCTGAGTACTCGGGAGCGGCTGAGAGTATTGTTTATGAGTTTTTGTTTTAGGACCTAGCCCCGAGCATTCGAATGAGGCTGGGCTGTTTGTTTGCACAACCTTTTTTATGACCCAGCCCCCAAGTATTCGGATGCGTCTGGGTTGTTTGTTTTTGCGGGAGCGAAAGCTCGTGTTTTTGATAGCGCAGCCCCCGAGTGCTCGAGTGCGGCAAGATATGAGTTATGCGAATAGTAAAAAGATAGGAGGAACATTGATTATATTCCACTTTTGAATATTAAGCTGCAGGACGCCTCATTAAAAACCTTTCAGTCCCCGTAGGTACCCTGGTAAGGAAAAGAGCGCGTCTGAAACCTGCAGCCATCCGACATATGTGCCTATTACATTATGCGACTGAGCAATCTAAGCATAGAAACGGCGCAGCTGCGCAACGTTCCAAGGATTATGCGATAGTTCGCCTGTCTTCGCGTGCTTCAGTCTGTATGCTCCGCCACCAATGACCTCGGTGATGATAAAGGGTCCTTCCCATGGGGAGCGAGTTTGTGCACCTTCTTTTGCTTCAGTCGAAGTACCAGGTCGCCAACCTCGAAGGACCTGGTGTGCAGTCGACGGCTGTGGTAGTTGCGGAGGTCTTGCTGATAGACAGCTGTGCGTGCTAGCGCGTGTCGCATGCTTCTTCGAGCAAGTCGACTGCATCTTCGAGTGCTTCATCTGTCTTCTTCGTTGTATGCTTCGACTCTTGGTGCATTGAATCTTACATCTGATGGCAGGATTGCCTCTGCGCCGTAGACCATAAAAATGGGGTGAACTGTGTTGAAGCGTTAGGAGTTGTGCGTAGGCTCCATAGCACAGATGGGAGTTCTTCGACCCAAGCACCCGCGGCTCTTTTGAGTGGCACCAGGAGGCGTTTCTTGATTCCGCTCGTCACGAGTCCATTGGCTTTTTCGACTTGGCCATTGGACTGCGGGTGTGCCACGGATGCATAGTTGAGCGTGATGTCTTGCTCTTTGCAGAAAGTTCGGAACTCTTCAGCCGTGAAGTTTGTACCGTTATCAGTGATGATGCTGCTTGGTACACCGAAGCGGTATATGATGGATTTTATGAAATTGACTGCTGTAGTGGCAGTCGAACTTGTGATAGGGACTGCTTCAATCCACTTGGTGAACTTGTCGACCGCCACCAGAAGGTGAGTATGCCCTCCATGGGAGGATTTTTTGAGTGGCCCGACCATATCGAGCCCCCACTGGGCGAAGGGCCAGGCCAATGGTATTGTCTTCAACGCCGATGCGGGTGTGCGGCTTTGTGGCGAATTTTTGACAGCCGATGCACCTTTTGACTATGTCCTCCGCGTCTTTGAGTGTTGTGGGCCAGTAGAAGCCTGCGCGAAAGGCTTTGGCTACGAGTGATCGACTGCTGGCGTGATGCCCGCAGGTACCTGCATGAATATCACGAAGGATGGCCTGGCCATCTTCGAATGCTATGCATCGTTGGAACATACCTGATACGCTGCGCTTGTATAGTTCGCCGTTGATGACGGTGTATGCTTTAGATCGTCGAGTGACGCGTCTTGACTCTGTTATGTCTTCAGGTACCTCGCCGCGGAGTATGTATGCGAGGAAAGGTTGAGTCCAAGTTGGCTCAATGAGGAGTACCTCGACTGGCGGGTCCTCTGTGCTAGGTGCTTTGCTCTTGGCTGGTGCGGCTGATGTAGGAGATGTTCGTTTTTGCTTGATGGACCTGTGCTCGATGCGCTCGAGGAAGACACCAGGTGGAACTGGTGCTTTGGTCGCGCCAAGGTTGGCTAGCTGTCTGCTTCTTCATTGCTCTCGCGCCCTATGTGCCGCAACTCGCAGCCTTCGAAGCTGCCCTCCATTAGGTTGTACAGGTCACGGTAGGCGATCATGTTGTCTGCGATGGCATCGCAGGCCTTCATTGTTTGCTGCACCACCAGGTTCGAGTCACCATAGATCATCAGTCGAGTGCACCCGAGGGCTTTGGCCATCCGCATGCCATGGATCAGGGCCTCGTACTCAGCTTCGTTATTGGATGGTAACTCGAATCCCATCTGCAGGATATAGCGAAGCTTGTCGCCTTTTGGTGATATGAGGATGACACCTGCGCCTGCGCCTTCGTTCTTCTTTGAGCCGTCGAAGTACATAGTCCATGAGTTGGACACATCTGGTGCTCCTGGCAACTGAGCTTCGATCCACTCGGTATGGAAGTCAGGTAAGACTTGTGCTTTGATGGCCTTCGGGTAATCATACTTGATATCTCGTGGTCCTAGCTCGATGAGCCATTTTGCGACTCGCCCAGTTGCGTTGGGATTTGTGAGGATGTCTCCGATCCCTGAGGGGTGCTCTGCGAAGTAGTGCGTCAGCTTCCTTGAGGACATGAACACGGCGTAGGCCAGCTTTTGATAATGCGGGTACCGCTGCTTTGATATGGAGAGGACTTCACTCAAGTAGTAGACTGGGCGTTGTATGCTTTGGGCGTGTCCCTCCTCCTGCGTTCGACTACCAGTACGGTACTTACCACCCTGTTAGTTGCGGAGACATACAGGTATAGTGGCTCGTTCCCTTGGTGCGACGAGGATTGGAGGGCTTGTGAGGACTCGCTTGAGGTCCGTGAAGGCTGCTTCGGCTTCTGGCGTCCACTCGAATTTGTCTGCTTTCTTCATCAGCCGATAGAACGGGAGTGCTTTTTCGCCCAGTTTGCTGATGAATCGCTGAGTGCTGCCACTCGACCTGCTAATTTTTGTACGTCATGGAGCTTTGAAGGCCTTTGCATTGTCAAGATGGCCTGTATTTTCTCCGGGTCCGCCTCGATTCCACGAGCCGAGACTAGATACCCCAGGAGCTGCCCGGCTGGCACGCCGAACGTGCACTTCTTCGGGTTGAGCTTGATGTGGAAGCGTTTGAGGTTTGCGAACGTCTCTCGCAAGTCATCGAGTAGTGTGTTTTCCTCCCTTGTTGTGATGACGATGTCGTCTATAGACCTGGACGTTTCGCCCAATTTGCTTCTTGAGGCAGTCTTGCATCATGCGCTGGTAGGTTGCGCCTGCGTTCTTGAGCCCGAAAGGCATTGTTGTGTAGCAGTAGACCCCGAGTGGGGTTATGAACGCCGTTTTCTCTTCATCTTCTTCCTTCATCCAGGAAGGACAAGCGAGCGCACCCGGCGGTGGAGTCGACGATCTGGTCGATTCGAGGTAGTGGAAAGTGATCCTTTGGACAGCATTTATTGAGTGCTGTGAAATCTACGCACATCCGAAGGATATCTGTGTGCTTCTTCTCTACAAGTACGGGGTTAGCCACCCATTGTGATTTCTTGATTTCTCTGATGAAACCTGCTGCGAGTAGTCTGTCGACTTCGGCTTCGACTGCGGTTCTTTTCGGGCCGGATATGCGGCGCATTGTTTGCTTGACTGGTTTAGCATCTGGAAATAATTGGAGAGAGTGCTCGGCGAATTCCCTGGGAATACCTGGCATGTCGGCTGGACACCACGCAAATATATCCCAGTTCTCACGGAGGAATTCGACGAGCGCGCTTTCCTATGCGATAGGCAGACTCGAAGAGACATTGACTGTCTTGGTCGGATGGTCGGGTGCACCTGATGCGACCTTGTGTCATTGGTGGCATTGAATGCTCTGTCGACTGCCACCTTCTTGTGCTCCGGCATAAGTGTTCGATCGTTGGAGACCGCTAGATCGGCGAGTGTTGCTTCCATGCCGAACATCTCAGAGATTTTGCTAAACTCTCGGTCGCAAGAATCGGACTTTTGGAAGTTTCCTTTGACTGTGATTACTCCTTTTGGTCCAGGCATTTTCAGCTGGAGGTATGCGTAGTGTGGGACCGCCATGAATCGAGCGAACGTCGGGCGTCCAAGTATGGCGTGGTATTGTGACTTCCAGTCGACAACTTCGAACTCAATCGACTCTGTCCTGAAGTGGTTTTTGTCCCCGAACGTAACGTCGAGTTGTATGGTGCCTTCTGGGCTTATTGCTTTGCCTGGGACGATACCGTGAAAGGTATTTGAGGATTTTGGCAGGTTTTCGACTGACCTGTTCATTTTGCGGAGCGTATCCGCGAAGATGATGTTTATGCCGCTGCCACCATCCATGAAGACCTTGGACATGGCGTAACCTCCAATTTGGGCGTCGAGTACCAGAGCAGAGTGCCCTGGACGAACACCGATGGTGGGTGGTCCTCTCTGCTGAAGCTTATTGCAGTTTCGGATCCCTTCAAGAATTCAGTTATGGCAGGAGGTGACATGACCGCCATATTTACTTGTCGAGTGCGAAGTTTTTGCTCCCTGTTGGAAGGGCGACCTTTCTGTATCATGTACATCTGCCCTTGGGGCGGAGGGTACTGAGGTTCGTCCACCCGAGGTACGGGTTGTATGGCACCCGCGATATTTCCGCCTGCGGCAGGCTGTGGTGGTGGAGGTGGTGCCATCAGAACGGGCACATTGTTTGGCTGAGGCACAGGTGCAGGTGCGGGTGCGGCTGTTGCCTTTCTGAGTTGCACGTATTCAGATGCTAGTTGGTCGAATTCTCTGCAGTTTCTCATCGAGTGATTGGAGCGCAATTTTCCGTCTTCCCCCTTGTACAGGTGGAATCTGCAATCAGCATCCATCTTGTCATCGAATGATCGCTCGTTTTGTGCCGGAGCGCGACTTGCGCCAATCTTTCTTCTTGTAGCTCGCTGCGTTGGTCCGGTCTCGACTGTCCCGGCGATCATCTCGACTGTCCCGTCGATCTTCTGACCGTCGGTCGCTTCTGTCTTGGTCGTTGCGGGGTGTGGAGAATCCAGCCGCCATGAATTCGGGTCTGTCGTCGTCGTAGTGACGTTTTGAACGTTTGCGCCTCCGGTCGTCTCTGTACGAGTCCCTGCGGTTCGACTGCCGCTATCATGATTGTCACGGGGTGAGGACCCGCGTGTGGTGCGCGCCATGTCTTCTCCGTCTGCCCACTCAGTCGCGATCTTTAGGAGGTTAGCCACAGAGGTTGGCTTTTGGCGACCAAGTGCTTCTTTGAAATCTCGCCTGGCGAGGCCCATGATGAAAGCATCCATGGCCATATCTTCTGAAATTACTCCAACTGAGTTGCGTATCTCAGTCCATCGTCGGATGTATGACCTCAACGTTTCGTCCGACCGTTGAATGCAGGCTCTTAGTTCTTCGAACGTTTTTGGTCGCTCACATAGAGGCTCGAAGTTTTTGATGAAGTCTGCGCGGAAGTGATCCCACGAGTCGTATGTTGATGGAGGTAGAGCCTTGAGCCAGTCGCGGGCTGTGCCTTCGAGCATGAGTCGTATGTATTGCATGGCTGTGTTTCGTGCCTCGCTGGCACGACAGCCAGTCTGTAGTCTTCCAGCCATCCTGAAGGTTCCTGTCGACCCGTGTATTTGGGCTGTTCAGATGTGAGTTTGAACCCTTTGGGCATCCGTGTCTCGCGGACGCGTCGAGTGAAGCACAGAGCTCCGCATGGCTCAGGCTCCTGATCAGAGTACGAGTCGCTACTGTAAGATCTGCGTGATCTGCTCCTGGACCTGCGCCGACGTGAGCCGCTCCTTTCCTTCGAGTGGTGACGCGACCACTGCGATTATGTTCTTCACGACGCGGGTTTACTATGGCACGGTCTCGACTCCCTCCTGGAGTTTTTGGGATTTGGCGTATGGCCTTTGCGCTAAGGCGAGTGATTTGATCTGTTGGCGATGTAGTTTTGCATTGGGGTCATCCGCTGGAGGCTTGATTGCCTCTAGGTATGCTGCAGCAGTAAAAAGGGCACCCGCAGCTGTTTTGGGTACTGGTACTCCCTCTTCGTCGAATGTCATGAAAGAGTGGCCTAAGTTGCGGGTGAGCGCTTCCCTCTCATCTTCCGCGAGGCGTGACAGCCTTGATCTGGGTCTTGTGTCTGCTCGCCCGGTGGAGCTCAGGAGAGCTGTCTTCTCCGTGCACTCGACAAGCTAGCTGCTTTTTACGTTCTTCGAGTGTTGCTCTGATCTGCTGCAGTCGAAGTGATTCCTGCCAGTTGAAGTACTGGAAGGTCAACATCTCCTCTCGTGTTGCGTCCACTGGCATCATTGTGCACTCCTTGATGACTTTATCTGCTTTTGCTGCCATCTCAGCAGTAATTGTGAGATTTGTGACTCCATCCGGCATAGTAACTGTGCACGGGAATTCTGTAGGCCTGCGACTGGCCGCAATATCAGATGATTCTGCGGCGAAGGCAACGTAGACCTGCTGGGGTATCACCCGAGGGTATGTGTTTTCGAGTCCCGTCATGGACTCGACGTCTTCATCGAGACTCATATCAGAGTCAGTATGCAGTCGAACGGCCCATCTGGGGAGCTCGCCGTCGACGTGTTCATCGCCTATGCTCATCTCGTGTCGGCGAAGTGTTATGGATCTCGAAGTCGAGGTTGTTGTTGGTGCAGATCTCGGAGTCGACGTGGTTGTCGATATGAGTTTCGGGCTCATCGAAATCGCTGAGGGAGATCCCGCAGTCGAAGCTATCCTGAGTGGAAGATTGAGCTCGGGATCGTTTGTGCGGTATGCTGATTCAGCCTCCTCACCTTGGAGTTCTTTCGCAATGAACTCGTTGATCTCTCGAGTCGACATGGTTGTTGCAGACGAGCAGGCTTGGAGGATCGACGATGGTATGGACGCAGTTGATGGATCGCAGTCGAAGGAGCCGCAATGATGGAGCCTCGGGTGCGGAAGTCGCGAGTTGGCGTGGATCTGTCAAGTCCTGCATACCAAGCTTGTTTACGAAAAAATTGAACGAACCAACGGTTAAACCCAAACCTGACTCGAGATCAGCAAACGTCTCCTGGAATTCTGGCGAGTGTGGCTCAAAGTTCATCAGAGGATCTGATGTGCTTTTTGCAGGTGAAGTTGGCGTGCTGCCGTTTGTCGAGTGAGTCGGCGAGTTGCCGTGTGCCGCCCGAGTCGCGAGTTCTGGTTTGTTGATGCAGCCGGCGAGTTGCCGTTTGTAGATGCGATCGGCGAGTCGCTGTTTTCCGATGGAACCGAAGAAACCGTGAGTCCAGCACTATTCTTTCCCACATACGGCGCCAATTGACGAGGGGTTAACTCATCAAATCCCATGGTCAAGACCTAGAGTTGAGATTACGAGGGAGAGAACGTGGTAGAGCTGGTAGTTTCATCGACTGACAAGCAAAAGCAGGGATTTACCCAGGTTCAGGCCTCCGGAGAGTAACACCCTACTTCCTGCTTGTCTGGTATTGATCTGGTGTGTATATGCGAGCTACAATAGGGTCCCGGCGAGATGTTGATCTCGCTAGGGTTTTTGGTGATTCGAGTATTGCCTCTCCTGGATCGGCGGCCCTCCCAGCCTTTATATAATAGGCTGGGTCTCGGGAGTTCGCAACCGACTCAGATTACATGTAAGGAAAGCCTAAACCGACTATGCCTATGTCTAATCTTGGAGGATACTCCATCTTGTTGGGCTTTCGTCATGGGCTTCATGTAGGCTCTTGATAGTTGGGCCTTAGTCGACACATGCACCAGGTACCCTTATGGTAGGGTACTTAGGATGTATATCCTTGTCAACCATAAAGAGACTTCTGAAGAAGACAGACATGATTAGGACTAGAAGAATCTATGAAACCTAGAGGTTGTTGACAGTAGACTGTTTCTTGTAGATTTCCGTTTAGAAAAGCATTTTTTACGTCTAGTTGATGAATGGGCCAGGAGGAGATAGCAACACTAAGGACAGTACGAATGGTGCTAGGTTTAACAACAGGAGAGAAGGTTTCATCAAAATCAATGCCATGTTGCTAAGAGTAACCATGACAAACCCATCTAGCTTTGTAACGAGAGAGTGTCGTCGGAGTGAAATTTGTGACGAAACACCCATTTTCCAGAGACAACATTAGCACCGAAAGGACGAGGAACGAGCTGCCAAGTTTGATTTTGGATTAATGCATGGAACTCATCTTTCATAGCAGCAGACCATTGGGGATCAAGAAGAGCTGATTTGTAGGAGGTGGGAAGAGGAGAAATAGTGGGAGTGACATGTAAATTGAGATGATCGATGGGTTGTCGGAAACCTGTTTTTGAACGAGTACGCATTACGTGATCATTGATAGGTGGGATAGTGGGGATAGCACGAGCTGGGAGAGCAGGAGGAGGAGTAGGGGTGTCCGGTGCAGCGGATGATGCGGACACAGGAGTGGATGGCGAGGAGGGAGAGGTTCCGAGCGTCCCGGGTGTGGAGTCTGCCGTGGCAGAGAAATCGGGAAAATCTGCCAGGGCAGAGGTTTGTGGAGTTTGAGGTGAGGGAGGCTGTGTAGGGGCAGGGATAGGCGGGTGAGATTGCACGGCAGGGCTAGTTTGGGGTGAAGAAGGGGTATCGGCAGGGGTTGTCGCGGTAGGAAAAAGGGGGTGAAAATGCTGCCGCAGCAGGGAATCGGTTGCGATTAGAGCACGATGATGGGATAGACTTGGTAGCGTTGTCAGGGGAGGTGCGGCTAGCGAAGGGGAAGACGTGCTCAACAAAAGTGACATGACGAGATATGTGGATACGCCCAGAGAGTAGATCGAGACAACGGTAACCTTTGTGTTCGTCAGAATAACCAAGAAACACACAGGGAAGAGAGCGGGGTGCTAATTTGTTGGGAGAGGTAGCATACGTATCAGGGAAGCAAAGGCAACCAAAGACTCGGAGTTCAGTATAGTTGGGGTGACTAAGAAAAAGAGAGTAAAAGGGTGTTGTTTTGGGATTAACTTGAGAAGGACGAATGTTGACAAGATATGTAGCAGTGCATAAAGTTTCGGCCCAAAATTTAGGTGGCATGGAGGAGTGGATTAAGAGAGTTCGGACAATATCGTTTATAGTGCGAAGAGATCTTTCGGCTTTGCCATTTTGTGGGGAGGTGTAAGGACAAGAAAAACGAAGAAGGATGATGTGTTGAAGGAAGAAATTACGATTTTGGAAGTTGTCAAACTCGCGACCATTGTCACATTGTATAAAACGTATAGGAAGTAAGAAGTGAAAAACAACATATCGTTGGAAATTTAGGAAGATGGTGTGGACATCAGATTTATTACGCAAAGGAAAAGTCCAAATGTAGTGAGTATAATCATCTAGTATGACGAGATAGTATTTGAAACCGGAGACACTAGTATGAGGAGACGTCCACAGATCACAATGTAGTAATTCAAAAGGAAAAGTACTATGAGAAGAAGAAGAAGAAGAAGAAGAAGAAGAAGAAGAAGAAGAAGTAAAAGGCATACGAACATGTTTTCCTGTTTGACAAGCTTCACACACTAATGGATCATGACTAATTCGATTACAAGGTAGAGAAAATTCACTAAGAATAGACGATAAACTAGCAGCTTGTGGGTGTCCTAGACGATGGTGCCAAAGATCAGTGGAGGCCAGCATGGAGGATGGTTGAGGGACTGCAGGAGCACCATGGATTGAGTAGAGATCTCCGGAGCTATTGAAACGAGCGATTTCAGCCTTAGTCAGGAAGTCCTTCACAGATAAACCAAACGGGTCAAATTCAACGGAGACATGATTATCAGAGGTAAATTTACGAACGGAAATTAAATTTTTAATTAGAGCGGGTGCAACTAGAACATCACGAAGAATAAGGTTTTTAGTTGGAGTGGTGAATTTGGGGTGACCGACACATTGAATTGGAATAGAAGAACCATCACCAAGAGTAATGGAGGAGAAAGGGGATGAAGTACTGGAAGACAGCATAATATTTGAAGCGGACATGTGACTAGAAGCACCAGAATCAAAAATCCAGTCCATACCTGAGTTTCCTTGAGCAGCAAAGTTGTTCATGGCCTGCAGAAAAGCAGCTTGGTCCCAGTTTAGCGTCGCCGTAGATGGCTGAGCAGGTGCAGGTGGCGGCATGACTGCAGGAACATGCATGGAGTACGTAGAAGGAGAGCCTCCGCTGTCAGTAGGTGCACCAAATGGAGAGTATGTCGGAGCAGCGAGGTAGGCGGCAGCAGGAGGACGCGATCCAAGTAGTCCAGGGGCACCGGTATGAGGCCGCATCCCAGGCGACCAGGAGCCGGAGTAGGCGGGCGGGGCGCCGAACGGTGATGGAGCATTCCATGGCATGGGCCAGGCCTGTACCATGCCGGTCCACGGGTCATGGGGCGGGCGCCACGCGTGAGGAGTAGTTGGAGCCATGGTCGAAAGTGGAGCCGGACTCGGGAATGAGGCGGAGGGTGCAGATCGTGGCGGCCGGTAGGTGGGGTTTTTGCCTTTGTAGTTGGGGCTCGGACGCCAGCCAGGAGGAGGATGGGCCGCTGGAGGAGGTGGCACGGTGGCAGGTGCAGGCAGAGGAGGTGGTGGCGGACGCGGCGTAGCAGCGAAGACCTGGGGCCATGCATCTTTGCGAGACTGCGAGAGATCAGCCCATTGGAGCAGCGACCGGACCTCGGCGAAGGACGGCGAGGGCATGGGGATGAAGGAGGCCTGCTTTTCGAAGCGATCAGAGAGACCGACGAGCAGGACGTTGATCAGCTGCTGATCGTCAATGGGATCGCCAAGTTCCCGAAGCTCATAAGCGATGGCCTTGAGGCGCTGGCAGTAGACGCCGACTTGCGAATCTCCTTGCACTGTATTGCGAAGCTCGGTGTTGAGGCTATTGACCCGAGCGTCGACGTTGTCTTGGAAGAGTTGTCGAAGAGCCGTCCACAATTCGGCGGCGGTGGCAGCATCACGGAACACCAGGTTGAAGATCTCGGTGGACATCCGTGTGTAGATCCATTGGATGATAGCAAGGTCATCCTTGACCCATTGCGGATCGGTGGGGCGAGGAACCGAGCCGGCGGTGACGTGGTCATGCAGATTGCAGCGGCCAAGGTGGACTTCGAAGAGATGGCGCCAATAATAGTAGTTGTGGGCAGCTAGGTCAAGGGAGATAGGGATAAACGGCGCAATGTCGGCTATGGTGTCGGTGAAGGAGATGGGAGTAGCCATTAGGGTAGTAGGGAGAGAATTTGGTGGGGAAGCAAGGGATAGGGTAGAAGAGGATGCTGCCGCAGCGGCGACAGCTTTGGCAACAAGGGCAGCACGGCGGTCGAAGTAGCCGGGTGGCGGCGGTGGGGTGGGTGGAGGAGCCATGCCCTAGGATCGAAAATCTGATACTATGTAAGATTGGAATAGAACTCACAATTGCATTGATCTCATACGGTTTACATTGTTTATATAATACATCAAGGAACCGACTTAAGCTAACCTAACTTGGAGTACAAGCCTAAAACATAGTCTGTATAGGATACAACTCGTATATTCTAACACATATTGAGTCTAGATGGTGGGATCTTTATATAGACTCAAATTTCAGATAAATCAATCTGTTTCCAGATAGGACTCGTGACATGTTAGACGAACTGCAATATCTAACAGCCAGTTACCGAACCTATTACTGTTAAACAATTAGGTCCCAGCACACATGTGTGAGTCATGCGCCAAGTTTGAATACACAATCAAACTCGCAGGTTTTAACAATCCATAGAGTCAATCCTACGGACAACTGACATTCCACTCTATACTGTTCCTGGGTACAATTCCAGCATATTCATATACACTGTGTTCCAGTATAGACGTACTGATTTTGTTAAGTATATTTCCTTGAGTACAATTGCACATCAATAATTCTCTGTTATTTCCGTGACACTTCCACACTAAAGATTCCGGACAATGTAGTAGAGATATAAAATATTGCAAGACACAATTTCCTACATCTTGGAGCGGAGGCTAACCCTTAGTCTTCTCTCTTCCGCCGTTAGAGCCCTTGATTCCTCCGCAGCGTCAAGCCGCCCGATGATTTCCCTAGCGATGGCCATTTGAAGTCGCATGCTCCCAAAGAATTGTTTATGCCATTGCTTGAGAGCCTTGGCAGTGCGCTCCAGTTTGACATGAAAGGGCCGCATCGGGTCATTGGTGGCCACTTCATCAGCCCAAGCCTGCTGGACTACATCATGGAATCCCTCCATACGCAACCAAAACGATTCAAACCTAAAGGTGGCAAAACGAGGGATATCCGCTGCACCCACAAGCAACAACGGCGCATGGTCTGAGATGGAGGATGGCAGGGGCTGCAGTATAGCTGACGGAAAGCCAACATCCCAATCATCTGAGCAAAAGAAACGGTCGATGCGAGTCAAGGTAGGATTTTGCTGACCGTTGGACCAAGTAAACTTGCGGCCCTTTTTAAGCTCCCGCAGCCGCATTACGTCCAGAGCCGCCTTGAAGCGCCCCATCAAACGTCTGTTGAGGTTACCGTAATTTTTGTCCGTCGCTTGGTAGATTAGATTGAAATCGCCGAAGAGCAACCATCTCGCCGGTCTTGTTAATGCAATGGTACGGAGCTCGTCGATGAAGGCGTTCTTTTGAGCTTCACCTTGAGGACCGTAGACACCTGTGGCGGTCCAAGATGATCCATCGGCTCTGCTAGTGATCGTTGCCGAGATGGAGTTCTGTCGTGTCCCCACTGTCAGACATTGTGGTGACAGACACCGAGTTCGACCCTGGCTAGGTCGAGGTTGGGCCGGGTCCACTTGTGGCGTGTTGTGCGTGCTCGTGGAAAGGGTGAGGTTATAAACCCGTGTATGCTGGAGAATTGTGTTTATCGACGAAATAGAATGAAACTCTAGTTTTCCCATCCTGTTCTCTGCTCTCTCATCCCCTTTCTCTGTGATTTGAATCTCTGAATCATGTGTATCTTTGCCGATTGTGAGATCACCTTCACGGGTCCGCACAATTTGGTATCAAGAGCCTAGACCGCTGCTGCGCTCGATTTCCTCGAGTTTGATCCGTAACATCCACCACAAAAGGTGTCGTTCGACGTTGGTTGAATAGCGCAAAATCCTGCGCGGGGTTGGATCGAATCAGAGAGAGTGACAACGGCGCCGTCAAAGCCTTCGGCAGCTACCCGTCAGATCCTGACTGCAATGGGGGAGAGCTCAGAGCATATTCAAGCGAAATTAGGGGAGCTACTAACCCGTATCGATTCCATGGCGCTCGAGGTCTCCAATCTTGGCAAGCAGCTCATCTCGACGCAGGAGAGCGTCGACGAGGTGCGCATGAAGCAGTTGGAGGCGGCGAGACTAGGCAAGGCACCCCTCCACCCGTTCCTCCTGCTCCTGACGAGGCTCGTGCGGGGAATTTGTCCTCTCTCCCAACGCCGCGTCTCGCCAACAGCGCTCCACCTATCCTGACCAATCCTGTGGTGGTGCGGGATGGAGAACCACCTGGGCAAGGTGATCGTCCACAGTCGGGATCAACGCACCGCGAGTTTCGTTCAGCGCCATCCTCGCCTCGTGAGTTTTTTGCCAAGCCTCCTAAACATGACTTACCAAAGTTTGATGGGTCCAATCTGCACATGTGGTTCGATCTGTGTCACACATACTTTGAGATTTACTTGATTCCTCAACATCAGTGGTTGTTGGTAGCGTCTTTGTATTTTTCTGGTCATGCAGCGCTCTGGTGGCAGGCCTACAAACGCTGCTATGTTGTGACGAACTGGGAAGGGCTCTGTGTAGCTATTTTTCAAGAGTTTGGTTAGGCTGAGTATGACATTCACATGTCCAAATTATTGCAGCTGAGGCAATCTGGTTCAGTACTTGAGTACCGCACAACTTTTGAATCAATCATGTAACAGCTAATCTCGTTGGTGTTAAGTGTATATCTAGTGGTTGTGTTCAGGCCCATAGAGGCCCAGCCCATGTAACAACATGTATATCTTCTACCGTTCAATACAGAAACAATAGTTCGGTCATCTCGTTTTCCTTTCGACTTTGACATGGTATCAGAGCGTCCCGCCGGCGTTTGGCTTCCGTCGCCGCCGCTCATGTCCCCGCCGGCGAGCTGATTCCTGCAGCTGATTCCGGTGAGCTCCCAGTCCGGTGCGGCCTGCTCTCCAGCAGCCGCCGGTCTTCGTCGTCGCTCTGCCCTGCCGCGATTCTCCTCCTACCACGGCCCGGCCTGCTCTCCAGCAGCCGCCGGTCTTCGTCGCCGCTCTGCCCCTTCGCCGTTTCTCCTCCAACTTGTCCGGCCGCCGCATCCACTGGCTCGGCTCTCTCCTACCCCTGCCGCTGCGCTGCCACTCCACCTTGTCCGGCCACTGCACCCACAGGCCACGGTCTGGACGCGATCTCGATCTAGATAAGTGTTGACTTCACTCAGATTTTCCGAACTGTTCTCACCCGGATTTTCTGAGCCTGTCACCGTAGCTACTGGACTCACTCGGATTATCCGACTGCGGCTCACCCGGATTATCCGACTGCCACTCACCCGGATTTTCTGGGCCTGCTTTTAGTAGTTTGTGCTGCTGCTGCTGTCCAATTCTTTACTACTGTTGTCTAGTTGCTGCTGCTGTCCTTTTTTAGTGGTCTGTTTGCTGCCATGGCGAGGAATGAATTTGGGACAGGTTCCTTGTCTATTGACATCAAGCTGGATGGCTCAAACTACAGAGAATGGGCCTTCTCAGCTAGGACTGTAGTGAGAGCTGCTGGATATCTCTCTCACTTGACCGATGATCCACCTACTCGTGCTGATGAAGCAGCAAAGAAATCTTGGCAAAAAGATGATGATCGTGTGATGGGAGCCTTGGTTCCGGGTGTTGACCCTTCTCTCCGGATGAGTCTTGAGCATCACACATCTGCAAAGGAAATCTGGACATATTTTGAGCAGCGGTATCTTCAGCCTAGTGGTGCACTTCATTTCTCCTTGCTACAGAATTTAAACAGTACTCAGCAAAATGACATGTCCATGGATGAGTACTATGTTGTTTTTACTCGCATTAGCGGCCAACTTAGCTCCATGGTTCCAAAGAGCAGCCCTGGTTGCACATCTTGTGCGGCTAAGGAAGAATTTGAACAACGAACCCTCATGTACCAGTTTGTGATGAAGCTGAGGCAGGAGTATGAGAACATCCGCACTCAACTCCTTGGTCGTACTATTTCTCCCTCCTTGACCGAGGCACTTGCTAGTCTGATTGCTGAGGAGACTCGTCTTCGTTCTATGGCTGCGACTTATACACCGTCCCTACACAACAGTGTTCTGGGTTTTCCTCACCGGACAGGTCCTCCCAAGGATCCATATCCGTCGCGACCTCCGTCACGTTTTTTCTGCACACATTGCAAGATGCCAGGACACAACATGGCTGGTTGTTTCAAGCTTCACCCAGAGTTGTTAGCTGAGTTTCGTGCTAGACGAGCAGCCCTTCAGTACCAGCAGCGTCATCCTAATCGTGTTCAGCCTCAGTCTGTGAGGACTTCTACTGCTGTTGTCACTAACCACCAGGGAGGAATGCTTCTGTGTCTGCTCTCTCTCAGTCAGCTGTGGTTCCAGCTCAGCCTTGGGTTTTGGACTCTGGCGCCTCTTTTCATGTGACATCTGACCGCTCTCAGCTTGTGTCTTGCCAGCCAGTGAAGGATGGTGCATCTGTTCAGACTGCTGATGGTACATCTTGTTCTGTTACCCATCAGGGTTCTCTTTGCACATCGAAGTTTACTGTTTCGGACATCTCTTTTGTTCCTCAGTTGTCCATGAACCTTATGTCTATTGGTCAGATTACTAATATGAACTATTTTGTTGGTTTTGATGCCTCCTCTTGTTATGTGCAGGATCATCAGAGCAAGAGGATCATTGGAACTGGCCATCGCCATAGAGGATCCACATCCCTCTACATCCTTAACAACTTGCACCTTCCTTCGGCTTCCACTGCATCGTTGTTTCGCTCTGCAGCATCTACATCAAGTTCTACTTCGTCTCTTTTGTTTGCCCAGTGGCATCATCGTTTAGGTCACTTGTGTGGTTCTCGTTTATCTACTCTTGTTCAGCAAGGTGTTTTGGGTCGGGTCCCTGTAGATTCTGGTTTTCATTGTAAGGGATGTAAGCTAGGCAAGCAGATTCAACTACCATACCCCTCTAGCACTACTCATTCTAGCCATCTTTTTGATTTGGTGCACTCTGATGTATGGGGGCCCTCTCCTTTTGTTTCAAAAGGTGGTCACAAATATTATGTCATATTTATTGATGATCACTCTCGATATACTTGGGTGTATTTCATGAAGCATCGTTCTGAGTTGATTTCTATATATAAGGCTTTTGTGTGCATGTTGCATACTCAATTCTCCAGTGCGATTCGTGTTTTTCGTTCTGACTCTGGGGGGGAATATCTGTCTACGTCTTTTTGTGAGTTTCTCTCTTCTGAAGGTACTCTCCCTCAACTTTCATGTCCTGGTGCTCATGCTCAGAATGGTGTTGCTGAACGTAAGCACCGACACATTGTTGAGACAGCTCGCACTCTTCTAATTTCATCTTTTGTGCCTACTCAGTTTTGGGGTGAAGCTATCTCGACTGCTGTCTACCTTATCAATCTCCAGCCTTCTTCTCGTCTTCAAGGAAAGTCTCCTGGTGAGGTTTTGTTTGGTTCTCCTCTCACGTATGACCATCTTCGTGTTTTTGGTTGTATTTGCTATGTTCTTTTAGCACCTCGCGAGCGTACCAAGTTGACTGCACAGTCCGTTCAGTGTGTTTTCCTTGGCTATAGTCTCGAGCATAAGGGCTACCGTTGCTATGATTCTTCTGCTCGTCGCATTCGCTTTTCTCGTGATGTCACTTTTGTTGAGGATCAACCCTTTTTCTATTCCCCTTCGACTCAATCTTCATCATCAACCTCTTTAGAATCTACCTCTTTTCTTTCACTTCCACCTATTTTTTCAGATGATTCTGCACCTGATCAGTCTTCGGATCCACCTCCAGCATATGATTCACCAGCTCCTCCTCTAGCTAGTTTTCCTTTTCATTATAGTCGTCGTCCTAGAGTTTCACCAGATATTCAATCATCCATTCCTTTGTCTTCTCCTCTGGCCAGTACTACTGATCCTTGCACTGATGACTCCTCTCAGACAACAAGGTATGCTCTTCGTGATCGCTCCTCTCTTGAGATTCCTAGCAGATATCGCAGTGATTTCTGTGCAGGGGCAGCTTATGAGCCTACTACTTATCAGGAGGCAGTGGTGTTACCTGAGTGGCAATTAGCTATGTCCGAGGAGCTTGCAGCTCTAGAGGGTACTGGTACATGGGATTTGGTTCCTCTACCTTCTCGGTCCGTCCCTATCACTTGCAAATGGGTGTACAAGGTCAAAACCAAGTCAGATGGATCTGTCGAACGCTACAAGGCTCGACTTGTTGCAAGAGGTTTTCAGCAGGCTCATGGGAGAGATTATGATGAGACTTTTGCTCCAGTTGCTCACATGACTTCAGTTCGCACCTTGATTGCTGTGGCTGCCACTCGTTCATGGAAAATTTCCCAAATGGATGTGAAGAATGCTTTCCTTCATGGTGATCTGCATGAGGAAGTATATATGCAACCACCTCCAGGTATTGAGGCTCCATCTGGTCATGTTTGTCACCTTCGAAAGGCGCTATATGGGCTCAAACAAGCTCCTCGTGCTTGGTTTGAGAGGTTCACTTCTGTGGTTCGAGCTGCTGGCTTTTCTCCTAGTGAGCATGACCCAGCCTCTTCATTCATACATCAGAGCGTGGGCGTACTTTGCTTCTACTGTATGTAGATGATATGCTGATCACGGGAGATGATGCTGGATATATTTCCTTTGTCAAGAAAAAGTTGAGTGAGCAATTCAAGATGTCAGATTTGGGGTCCCTCAGTTACTTTCTCGGAAATGAGGTCCAACACACAGATGATGGTTACTATATCTCTCAACAAAGGTACACTCGGGATTTGCTTTCGCGTTCTGGCCTCACTGACACATGCATTGCTACTACACCCATGGAACTTCATTTGCAATTGCGTCCTACCGATGGAATTCCCCTTGAGGATTCCTCTCGATATCGTCATATTGTTGGCAGTCTAGTGTACCTCACAGTAACAAGACCCGATATTGCACATGCAGTTCATATTCTCAGCCAATTTGTGGGTGCTCCCACCTCGGTACATTATGGCCATCTACTTCGAGTGCTTCGATATTTAAGGGGCACGACATCTCGTCGCTTGTTCTATGCTAACTCAAGTCAGCTCCAACTTCATGCTTACTCTGATTCCACTTGGGCGAGTGATCCCGTCGATCGACGTTCAGTCACTGGTTATTGCATATTTCTTGGAACATCTCTCATTGCATGGAAATCGAAGAAGCAAACTGCTGTGTCTCGTTCTAGCGCTGAGGCTGAGCTTAGGGCTCTTTCTACTACTACATCAGAGATTGTGTGGCTTCGCTGGTTATTGGCTGATCTTGGGGTTTCATGTCATACACCTACACCTCTTCTCTGTGACAGCACGGCTGCTATTCAAATTGCTAATGATCCTGTCAAACATGAGCTGACTAAACACATTGGTGTGGATGCATCTTTCACTCGATCTCATTGTCAGCAATCTACTATTAAGCTCCAGTATGTTCCATCAGAGCTTCAAGTTGCAGATTTCTTCACGAAGGCTCAAACTAGAGATCAACATAGGTTTCATATTCTCAAACTTAGTGTATCCGATGCTCCTGATCCACCTTAAGTTTGAGGGGGGGTGTTAAGTGTATATCTAGTGGTTGTGTTCAGGCCCATAGAGGCCCAGCCCATGTAACAACATGTATATCTTCTACCATTCAATACAGAAACAATAGTTCGGTCATCTCGTTTTCCTTTTGACTTTGACAGTTGGATCCTTCTCTGAACACAAAATTTTTTGTCTCTCAATTTGTGCTGGGACTCAAGGATGAGTTACGTACTGCAGTGAGACTACAATCACCAACGAGTCTCACTAGGGTTGTCTCTTTGGCTAGAATTCAGGAAGAAGAATTGGATTTGCATCGTCCCAGACAACGTTCCTTTCCTGTTGCTAGACAGACAGTGAACAATACAGCGGTTGCTGTCCATACTCAGACTGCTGCCACAATACCAAGGAAAACAACTGATGATTACAGTAGGGAAAGGCAGTTAAGGGATTTTCGCCGAGCAAATGGGCTATGTTTTCGGTGTGGTGATAAGTACAGTAAGGAACACCAGTGCAAGAAACCCATGCAATTGCTCACCATTCAGTTAGGAGAATTTGGAGAAGTCTTTTCTGAAGACACAGTTCAGGCCCTTGAGCTGTTAAATGAACCAGAAGTTGAGCAAACGGTGCAGTGTTGTCATATCTCTTTGCAAGCAGTCTCTGGAGGAGAGGCAAATGAAACAATTCGACTATTAGCACAAGCTGGTACTCAAACAATGGTTATCCTGATTGACTCTGGCAGTAGTCACAGTTTCATTAATCTGGAATTTGCTCATCGTGCTTAGTGCCCTATCATACCAGCTCCACCTGCCCAAGTAAAGTTGGCTAATGGCAGTTTAGTAATATGTGATCAACAAGTAACTTAATTGGAATGGCTCACACAGGGGTACACCTTTGCAACTGATATGAGGGTTTTGGAACTAGGCGGTTATGATGCGGTGTTGGGTATGGATTGGCTTCAAAGTTACAGCCCTATGACAGTTGACTGGATAAAGAAAACTCTCACAATTCCTCACAATGGTCAGGAAGCATGTCTTGTGGGTATTCAGTCTTCACTAACTTCTCCATCAACATTGCAAGCCATGAGCGTTGAACAACTAAGAAAAGCTTATGCTGGTAATGACATTTGGGCCTTAGCAGTTCTAGATCTCTCCTCTGGTACACCTAAAGCAGTGCCTACATCTGAGCTGTCACCAGAATTGTCTACCTTGCTGTCTGAATTTGAGGATGTGTTTGCCACTCCTAGCTCTTTACCTCCCCATCGTGTCTATGATCACGCAATTGCTTTGGAAACAAATGCTTCTCTAGTTAATTGTCGGCCGTATCGATATTCACCATTTCAAAAAGATGAAATCGAACGGCAGGTTGCTGAGATGATCAAGTCTGGTGTATTAGTTCCAAGTATGAGTCCCTACGCCTCACCTGTGTTGTTGGTTAAGAAAAAGATGGTGAATGTCCTCACCTGTGTTGTTGGTTAAGAAAAAAGATGGTGAATGGCGTTTCTGTGTGGACTACAGAAGACTAAACTCCTTAACTATAAAGAACAAATTTCCACTTCCTGTTGTGGATGAACTCTTGGATGAATTGGCTGGTGCACAGTTCCTCTCCAAGCTGGATCTCCGCGCAGGTTATCATCAAATCAGGATGAGGGAGACAAATGGGGAGAAAACTGCCTTTAAGACTCATTCTGGGCATTTTCAATTCCGAGTAATGCCGTTTGGCTTAACAAATGCACTGGCAACGTTTCAATGTCTCATGAACTCGATCTTCTCTGATCAGATCCGCAAGTTTGTGATAGTATTCTTCGATGACATCCTTGTTTATAGCCGTTCATGGGAGGAACATCTACATCACCTACGACTAGTTCTGCAAACACTGCGTGATCATCAATTATATGCCAAGATGTCCAAGTGTTCTTTTGCATTGGACAACATATCATACTTGGGGCACATCATCTCTCGGAAAGGAGTTGCTACTGGTGTAGAAAAGATACAAGCGATGGTTAATTGGCCTACTCCAACTAATATCACTGAGTTGAGAGGCATTTTGGGTATGATAGGTCACTACCGCAAGTTTGTGGAAAACTATGCCATTCTGGCCAAACCATTGACCACACTCTTATCCAAAAAGGGTTTCCTGTGGACTGAACAAGCTGAAGCAGCTTTTGTGCGCCTAAAGCAAGCAATGGTCTCTACCCCTGTTTTGGCCTTACCAGATTTCAATAAACCTTTCACAGTTGAAACTGATGCATGTGAGTCTGGAGTTGGGGCAGTTCTGTCACAGGAAGGACATCCAATTTCTTTTCTGCGCAAAGCTTTGGGTGTTAACAATAGGAAACTGTCTGTGTATGAAAAGGAATTTATTGCAGTGATGCTGGCTGTGGACAAATGGCGTCCTTACTTGCAACGGGGACCCTTTACCATCTTAACAGATCAAAAAAGTCTGGCTAATTTGCAGGACCAACAGCTGACCACTGAATTACAGAGAAAAGCCATGGCAAAGATGGTTGGTTTGCAGTTTACTATCAAATACAAGAAGGGTTGCGAGAATGGGGCTGCCGATGCTTTATCTCGAGTGGCCCATCTGATGGCGGTTACAACAGTCGCAACTTGCCAACCAGCTTGGGTGCGGGAGGTTACCAATTCATATACTACTGATGCAGCTGCTCAAACCTTGCTGACACAGCTTGCTATTGCTAGTCCTGACAACAAGGGTTTCTCTTTGAGTGATGGGTTGATTAAATACAAGGGTCGGTTTTACATTGGCAATAATTCTGCTCTACAAGCTAAACTGATTAATGCCATGCATGCTAGCGCAGTGGGAGGTTATTCAGGGATTCATGCAACTTATCAAAGAATCAAACAACAATTTTATTAGCCTGGAATTAAGCAGCAAGTGGAAGAATGGGTGAAGCAGTGTTTAGTCTGTCAACAAGATAAGCACGAAAATACATTGCCAGCTAGGTTGTTACAACCTCTACCAATTCCAACCCATCCTTGGTCCGACATTACAATGGATTTTATAGATGGATTGCCCAAGTCCGAAGGTTTTGAGGTTATTCTTGTGATAGTTGATAGACTGACCAAATACGGCCATTTCATTCCTCTTCGTCACCCCTATACTGCTTTACAAGTGGCAAATGCAGTGTTGGACAATGTGGTTAAACTCCATGGGGTGCCTGCTTCCATCGTCTCGGATCGAGATAGAGTGTTTACAAGCAACTTTTGGCGCAAACTATTTAAAGCTGTGGGAACTAAGCTTTCTTATTCTTCAGCTTATCATCCTCAAACCGATGGGCAGTCAGAGCGTGTGAATCAATGTCTGGAGCAATATTTGCGTTGTGCAGCTCATGACAGTCCTAAACAATGGCGTAAGTGGTTACCAATGGCAGAATTTTGGTACAATTCCTCTTTCCATACATCTTTGGGTTGCTCTCCGTTCAAGGCTTTATACGGTGTGGAACCCAACTTTGGAACCATGCCCAACTTGGGTGCAGCTAGCACTGATGCAATTGCAGATGTTGCTAAAGAAAGACAGGCTTTTCTGGATTTATTGCGAGCTCATCTGATTCGTGCTCAGACTCGTATGAAGAATCAGGCTGATAGACGTCGCAGTGATCGTCAATTTGTTGTAGGTGATCAGGTTTTGCTGAAGTTGCAACCCCATGTTCAGTCGTCAGTTGTGGATCGTCCATCAGCGAAAATGGCTCTGAAATTCTATGGGCCATATCAGGTGCTGGCCAGGGTTGGAGCAGCAGCTTATCGACTTCAACTGCCTCCTGATAGCAAGATTCACAATGTGTTTCATGTATCACAGCTGAAGCCATTCACTGCTAATTATAGCCCTGTGTTTACTGATCTACCACCTCTCATGGACTTGTCATCTGGAAGTTTTGTCCCTGAAGAAATTCTGGAAAGGAGAATGGTTAAGAAAGGAAATTCTGCAGTTCCACAGATCAAGGTTCGTTGGTCTTCTTTCTCTGATGATTGTGCTACCTGGGAGGATTATCATGTTCTTCAGCAACGTTTTTCGAATGCTGCAATCTGGAAGGGTGCTACATCTCAAGGAAGGGCAAGTGTCGTGTCCCCACTGTCAGGCATTGTGGTGACAGACACCGAGTTCGACCCTAGCTAGGTCGAGGTTGGGTCGGGTCCACTTGTGGCGTGTTGTGCGTGCTCGTGGAAAGGGTGAGGTTATAAACCCGTGTATGCTAGAGACTTGTGTTTATCGATGAAATAGAATGAAACTCTAGTTGTTAACGCTCCGAAAGAAAGAAAGAGAGGCGGCGGCCTAGGGTTTCAACCCTAGCCGTCGCCGCCGGCGCCATCTGCATCTTCATCGTCGCCTTCGTCTAAGAATTGACGGGTCCTCGCCTCCTCTAGTTGCCGCTCTGGCACTAGGAGGGGTGGGGACCTCGGACCTGCGCAGGGCGCTATACACTTAATGTTAGAGCTTGGTTTTGGTTGTTATCTTCTTCGTCAATGGAGATGGATGCGTCTGCAATAAGTGATCTTCCGCGCTTCGTTCGACGGCGTGATCTCCTTCCCGACGTCAATGGTGGCTTTGAAAGATTAAGTTTGTCTATGTATGGTTCTTCAGATCTTGCTTCGCCAGATTAATCTTGGATTGTTTCTTATGGTTGCCGCGAGGAGGATTATCCTCGCAATATCTATCCTGGCTACTACGTCTTCGGCAATGGTAATTCGTTCTCTCGGCTCCCAACGACGTCGACAAAGTGGTTCGGTTATTTGTCCCTGAAATATCAGTGGTGGTGCTCTTGCCGATGTTGCTTGATTAATTTAATGGTTGCGTGCGTGCATAAAGCCTTGGCATTGCGGCTCAAAATTAAAAGAGGAGAACCTTCGTTGGTATTCACAGGTCTGTAGTTTGGTGTATTCGGCGTTGTTCTACGGCTGCCTTCAGAAAAGTACAAGATTGTGTCATGGAAGAAGAAAGGGATTGAAGATCTCATAGATTTGCTCGTCTCTTTTAGTATTGTTTTTGTAATCGATATAATCGTGTACTTTTTGCTGATTTAATATATATGGTAAAATTCAAAAAAATAAAAAATGAAACTCTAGTTTTCCCATCCCGTTCTCTGCTCTCTCATCCCCTTTCTCTGTGATTTGAATCTCTGAATCATGTGTATCTTCGCCGATTGTGAGATCTCCTTCACGGGTCCTCACAAGTTCTCAGTTAGAACAGCATTGGACAAGCTGTAGCAAAGTGCATCAGCAGGCAGCAGCCAGGATGATTCCACCACGAGTCCCATCAGCAGGCAGGAAGGCAAAGTTTCCAGCGAAATCAGGACCTAGAGCACTAGTAATTAACTGGTTATCAACATGCTGCAGTTTCGTCTCCTGTAGGCACACAAGCGAGGCGTTTGAATCACGAGCTAGCTCACATACTGCATCACAGCGAGCCTGACTGTTAAGACCACGAACATTGCTGCTAAGCAGCCTTAATTTGTCAGCTTCCATCAGAAACCTGAAGCTTCCTCTGACAGCAACAACACAAACACAAACACATATCAGAACAGACACCCAGGACAGAGCAACTGTAGACGCAAAGGCAACAAACTGCCGCGTCGATGACCCAAACTCTTCCACTCCCGGCCTGCTCACAACGAACAGCAGCAGCCGTGACGGAATTCAGAACAGCAGGCAAAACATGGCACGCAGGCCCAGCAACACACACAGACGAGCAGACGGACGCCCACGGCAACATTGGCCGGGTGCAGTCCACGAACGAAGCAGCCGTGATCATCTACACAGCAACAGGCAGCCCGGGCTGCCCAACTCCATCTCCCAGCACGGGGAGGACCATCTTCTTCTTCTTCTTGACGACCAGCACCAGCTCTTCAATTGCAGCCACCGCCTGATCCGACAGAGGCCCGTCAAACAGCGCCATGTAGGCCTGCAGCAGCCTGTCGGAGAATGGCCTCTCCGGCGGCAGCGAGCCAAGGCGCCGAGCCAACGTCTCGATGGGCGTCCCAGCACCTGGCCTTGCAGCAATGCGCACGCTCCGGCGCTCCAGCGTCTCCAGGATGTCAGGCGCGGCCACGCGGGCAGGCACCGGGGAGCCCAGCACCGTTGCCTGCAGCTGCACTGAAATGCCTGTAATGAAGGCCCCCAGCGCGTCCATCTCTCCCTCACCGCCCATCTGCAGCTCCTCGATCATCATCTCCCCTTGCTGCTGTTCCTGGCCCACTGCCGCGAGCATGCCATCCACCGACGTGCCGCCGGCCGCCTCGCCCTGCAACTGAGGACCCATGCTCACCTAAACAGAAGACACAGTTGATTAAAGGATTTTTGCTAATCATCATATGGGATTATGTCGCTTCAGGCATGTAGATTCGTCCCGATACGCATTATGAAACAGTTATTTTGTTGAAACTGAAAATTAGCACCACAGATAGCATCCTAATATGGGAGATATTCGCTCGGTAAATATGATCAAGGAGGGTGCTTTAATATCAGAATTTCAGATTTTTTTTAAACTGTCACATCTTCGAAAGATCATAATTTATACATTTCAGCCGCTGCACAGGAAGGTGAAGCAAAGGCATGAAGACTTCCTTCTACCCAAAGATAAAATGATACAAGCATACAGCTGAGATACCAAAACGGATAACAAGGCAACAAACTATGGTATTCCAGGCTCCCAGGGATGCATTCATACGCTTACACCTCCTCAATAAGGACCTTGGACTGCGGGTTGTTCTTTCTACCAGCCTTCCTCAGTCCGCTTGCACTGTCCAGCTCCTCAAGAGAAGCTTTCTCTACCTCGACAATGCGAGCCAACGATGCCCAGACATCAATTGGCTGCTCATGGGCCCAGCAGGTCATGAAGAAAACCTTCCTATCCGCCGCACGAAGCTTTCGAGAGCTCTGCGCCCTCTCCATCTTGCCCACTTTCTCTTCCTTGAGCATGCTCTCACCATCTCGGATGAGCCGGCGTAGGTCACACAATGCACAGACAAGTGCATTGCCTCCTAAGGAGAGGATGGTGATGACATCGTCCACGAGTCCAATAGCAAACCTGAAACCTCCTGTGTGCCTGTAAACTGGGGAGCATGTCTCCTCTATGCAGGTCGTGAGCGATTCAGATATTGTCTCAGGTTTAGCGTCTTCCCCCAAGACTTTCGACATGGACAAGGCAACAGTTGAAGCGCCAAATGGATCAGAGTGCCAATCACCATTGTAGAGGCGAAGCGTGAAGCAGTAGCTGTAGAGAATATCAACCAAGTGAACACTGAGCAGAGGAGATGGCTCTGCCCTAGTTAGTTGTTTGAGTGATGGGAGAGGAGATTCTGGCCCTTCTGGCATTTCATTGATGATAGATTCTGACACGGTCGTTGGATCTGATGAAGTAGTGTCATCTGTACTTATTTGTCTGATAAGCTGGCTTCCATCATGACTAAGAGAGATTGATTTAGCAGAAGGATTTTTCCACCATGGTGTCCATGGTCCAATCATCTTGCTGAGTTCACCTGAGGCCAGAGCTTGACGAAATCGTTTCATTTCATCATCAGAGAGGTCTTCAAGCTTAATCACATCACCTGTTTGGTACAAAGAACAAGAAAGCACTCAATACAGAAACTGATGAACATGGGAAATTAACTTGTTCGACCAAACATCCAATGTAGAATGACAAAGCCTTAAATAAATAAAAATGTGCAGGCAGATAAAGGTGCTACAAAATGATTGGCTAATGTCGTTGACATCTAAAGTGTACTTAAAACAAAATTGCAACATTAACAGGCTTGCTTAAAGAACCTATCATGGTGTTAAAATAAGCTACCATTTTATCACAATTATAAAGGCATAACGGGTAAAATTATAGCATACCAGAGATGACTTTCTGAATAAGCTCCTCTGACAACATTGACTCTGCAGGATAAAAAATGTTTAGCATTGCGAAAGTGAAAGCATTGCTTGTTGCTGGTATAAAAAACCAAATACACAATCAACTATTTAAGAGATAGGTGCGGTCAGTATTTAACTATTTATCAATAATCGCCCAAAGGAGCTACAGTCAAATCAAATAGATGTGTCAAACGGAATTAAATTTATATACATCAAAAGGAGTCCAGAACCAGATTCGGTCATCTGACCACCATGTATCACAAAATAAGATCACATCACAAAATAAGGAAGACAGTCATCTTTTCCCAAGGGTAGGAATTAATTTAACTTTTCCTAATAACCTTAATCAGCTATTTTGGTGTAATGAAATACAATTAGCTGGCAGCGCCCGCATGTAAGCAGTATATTCTACAATGGCAACTATTACAACTACATATAAGCACCAAGTAGACATTGTACCATCTGTCAACTATCTTGTTTCTTAGTGGAGCTATCATCTAGTTTGCTACTTGTGACTTACAGATGATAATAGAATAAAAAGAACCCAGCTGAGCATCTCAAAGAAATGCAAGCTGGAATTCTTAACTACAAACACAGAGATCCACTTATATTGCCTTCTGCATTATAATTTATAAGACTCCGTGCCGATTACTAACAATTTTCAGAGGAAACGGTATGCAAAAAGAATTCATAGTTTTGCAGGACTGACAAACCAAAAGATAACTCTAAAGCCTGTACTTGACTACAAAACCTAACACGATACTTCAAGAGAGCTTAGGGACATAATCAGACACACTGAAGCAATAGTCAACACATCGATAAGAGTGGCATACACATCTACAGTGCACAAGTTTGCAAACTGGAGTGCCTGTGCGCAAACAAAGGGGATACACTATGGTCTACAGCTATCAGGCATAACAAACAAAATCTTGTGAAACCAACATACCATCTTCACCATCGGACTCCATTTCCTCTTCCAAGTGGAACCTTTTGAGTATATCAAGCATCTGCCTTTTTGATTCATCTTCAGGCTGAATCTGCTTAAGCTCCTCGGTAACATTCTCACGCATGAACAGTTCGGTGCATTGAACACTATGTCCCTATTAAAGAAGAATAAAAAAAAAAGTTACAAGAAATACTGGGCAATAAGACCCTTCAATGCAAAGTTAAATGCAAATAGTCAAACACCAATCCCCCATTGTACCTACATGCATACAAAAGCAGATACACAATTCCACAGCTTATCAGGAGAGAAAAACAGTATATCTCACGATTGTTAAGTGAATAGATAAAAATTACAGCTGACGGCAGTGAGCACCAGGTTTTGCTGGTGAAGTACTGCAACTTCTTCAGGAAAAATTCACATTATACTAACGCAAACGGAAACTCCTAGACCACAGGTAAAATGACTAGAAAGAGCACATAAACACCCAAAGCTAACTATGACCCCGTTTTTTCGTTTTAGCCTGGTTTGCAACAAAACCGTCATGTACAGTGTGAAAAGAAACAAGAGGATTGTCAGAAAGTTTGTTCTCAATATGGTTTCCTCCAACAGTTCACAAATGCACTGCGGCATTTCAACGAACACCGTGTGGGCGTAACCGAATCAGAGCTTTGATCTCCAGAACGCTGTTCCACAAGCTTTCAGGCAGATAACGCGCACGGAGAGCACAGGGAAGGGAGAGCAGAGCTCACCTTGTAGCACGTGAGCGAGCAGTAGCGGGAGTTGCAGCGTGGGCAAGTGTACTGCGCGAACTGCTTCTGGCATCTGCACAAGCACAACGGACGCAAGCGAAATATCAGTCACGAGGATTCCACAATCCCAGAGGAGAGGAAAACGTAGGGAGGGAGCGGGGGGGTGAGGACGCACACGCGGCACACGACTCTGGTTTCGGCGAAGGAAGAGGACGGGGCGGAGGCGGCTGCGGCCGCGTCCTCCGAGACCAGGACGTCCCTCTCCATATACGGCGCGCGGCGGTTGCTTGTCCTCTTCTCGCTCGCTGGGCGGCGCGCTCGGGCGTTCTGGGTGTGGTTTCCGGCGTGCGGCGCGGCAGGGCCTGGAGCTTTCTCGAAGCTGGAAGCCTGGAACCGGAAGACGCACACAAGGACGACGCTTGGAGAGCGGTGAGGTGGGCTGACATTTAGGAGAAAACGGGCCGTGGCGGGCGTGCTGGTCATACGTTTTTTTTTCACCAGAGGTGTCAATTGTTCTAAAAAAACAGAGGTGTCAATTTTAATTTGGTCAGTGGTTCTCCAGTTTTGCTCTTTTGTGTTCTTGGTCCTCCTGACAATAGGACGATGCATTCTCACATGTCACATCCTCTCTTCCACAGTGCAAATTCCGTCATGTCACCAGAGGTACAGATGAATGTCATATGCAGAGGATAAGCTGGCTTCGAATTTTTTTTCTAAGTAACTTTTAGTTTTATTCAGCATCTTTGGTGTTCGTGTTCAGGGGCATGTAAGCATGACACCAATTATTTCATTGATCTTCCTTACAACTAACAAAATGCCCTAACAAATATGCTCGTGTTGGTAGTAGTTTCTTCGATCTGATCTACTATGTGTAGTCAACTAATAAGCTTGTCTAAGAAAACGGAGTTTCTACAACCCAATATGGTTATAATTTATACATGCCCTCCAAACAAATTTGCTTACACTTGAGCATTCAAAGAAACATAATACAGCCACATCATCAAGAGAGAGATATATAGTATTCCCTCTGTTCCGAAGTAAGTGGTGTGGTTATTTTGGAACAGATGTAGTAATAAATATATAAACAACTGTACGATACCAAAATTCACTCTTCACAGGAGTCAAATCCTGCTTGGCACTGAAGATTGAAGTTACCACAACGCCCTGACACTGGGTTACAGGCCTACAGCCCAGTTCTACCATTTCAAACATCACCGAATTGATCATAACGAACGACGAATATAATGTGACAAACAGGTATCAGAGGTAATGAATGGATGTAAACAAAATCGATTGTGTTTACTGAGGTACAGTCATGGACAGCTAACATGATATCCCAGCTAACAAGAGGCCACAGCCTGAGCTATGCATGAAGGAAACAGGCAATACAGTTCATTGACAAACTAGTATTACTTTGATTCCAAGAAAAAACTGAACGCTAGTAATTCGAGCCAAATTAGCAATGATCAAGATTTATTCAACCCTAATGCATCAGAAGCATCAACAACAGCTGGGATCTGTGAATTGTTTGTGCCAGTTTTATTCTATAAATAGATATACAAAAAGCGAATGGAGATGAGTGTTCAAAACATGGTCATCAAGGAGAGCCAAAACCGCCACCACCAGGAGTGAAAATCTGAAGTATCTCTCCAGCATTAACCGTGACAGTGTTCTTCCCTCCAAGGTAAACTCTGCGGCCATCCGTCCTGACCAAATAATTTGCACCACGAGCTCCATTTTCCCCTCCCTTCAGTCCCCTGGGAGCATGCACCCGTCTCTCGGAAAGAATGCTCACAACAACAGGCCGGCGGAATTCGATCTCCCTTACAAGGCCATCACCACCTCTGTGGAGACCAGAACCACCGCTGTTCTCTCTGATGCTAAACCTGTGCAAAAGAACAGGGTACCGCTGCTCAAAGATCTCCGGATCAGTCATCCTCGTGTTCGTCATGTGGCACTGAACACCACTTGTACCACCCCAGCTGGGCCCGGCTCCACAGCCACCTCCGATAGTCTCGTAGTAACCAAATGTGTCATCTCCGAATGTCAAATTGTTCATGCAGCCCTGGGAGCAGGCGCAGGCTTGGAACGCCATTAGGACAACATCTGTAACTCTCTGCGAGGTCAATACATTGCCGCCAACCACTGCAGCCTTGTCACTTGGTGAAAGAAATGAGCCTTTGGGAATGATGATCTTCACAGGAGCTAAGCAACCTTGATTTAAGGGTATATCTACATCCACCAAGCATCGCAAGCAGTATATGACAGCAGCTGCTGTTACTGCTTCAGGAGCATTCCAGTTACCGTACACCTCAGGACTGGTGCCCTCAAAATCAAAGGTAGCCTCACCTCTATGAGAATCAAGGGTGAGCTTTAAATGGAGCACAGAGCCATCATCCATATAATCTTCATCTTCGATAACACAAGAACCCGTCTCCTTTTCAACTCTACACGCCATTACCTTGAGCATCTCTCTCACGGCTACCTCAGCATTCTTTTGTACGTGATTCATATAAGATTGCACAGTGATCAGGCCATACTGATTTATCAGTTCTTTGATAAGTGTTATTCCCCGTTGGTTTGCTGCCACCTGAGCACGGAGGTCAGAAAGATTATCTTCAATCTTGCGTGTTCCTGGAATCTTTTGATTGGTAAATTCATCAGAGCAGGGTGACTGCAGCAATTGAACTATTCCTTCCTCTTGAAAAACACCTTTTTCCACAAGTTTAAACGCTTTGATGGCAGCACCTTCCTCCCAGATGGATTTAGAGAAAGGAGGCATGCTTCCTGGCGTGATACCACCGATCTCTGCATGGTGACCTCTACTAGCAACAAAAAAGATCAGCTTACCATTATTAAACACTGGTGTGACAACTGTGATATCTGGCAGATGGCTACCACCAGAGCATGGATGGTTTGTTACAAGAACATCACCCTCATGCAGGTTATCACCCCAATAACTAAGCTGCCAGCATACAGTGCTAGACATGGCTCCTAAATGCACAGGAACGTGCGGGGCATTTGCAACAAGGCCACCATCCGAACCAAATAGAGCACAAGAGAAGTCCAGCCGCTCCTTTATGTTTGTAGAAATGGAAGTTCTTTGAAGCGTTCGACCCATCTGTTCAGCAATACCCATGAACCGGTGATTAAAGATAGAAAGTTGAACTACATCAGCTACTTTTTCTGATATTTCTACAGTGCTCAGAGATGCACTGATCTCAATTTTGATGTTACCATACTTTGTAATAATAGCCTTGCAGTCTTTTTCTACTATCACTGTACTATTCCCATTCATAATAACCACGGGGCCTTCCAAGACATGGCCATAACCCAAATTCTCGAGCTTGTACAGCGGTGTTTCTTGCCATCCATATGAAAAATAAATTTTACAAGAACTTTCTTGCACAGGCTTGGTTGATACTGGTGTCAGTTCACGAGGTTGTAAGATGTTCGTGGCACCAACACCCTGGACTCTCACATCACATATGAGTATCTTTCTGTGTAGCAGTTTGAAGCCATACTCTTGTTGAAAAAGTTTGACAAACTCATCAGCATAATCACATCCAGATTCTTTCGCAGGCTGTTTAACCATGATGGCTGTATCAGTTCCCTCATACCTCAGGTTCAAGTATGAATCTGTTCTGATGCTCCCTCTCCAAATCCCTGCTCTATCAGTTTATCTTTCACCTGCTTTACCAAAAGAGCTGCTCTTCGAGATGCCTCTGTGGCAGAATCTGCATTATAAACAGCAGAGTATGGTTCTTGTAAATCTTCAATTACATCAGCAAGGCCCATCCCGTATGCGCTCAATATGCCACAATAACGATGGATAAGTAACTCAGACATGCCTAAGGACCTTGCTATAGCGCATGAATGTTGAGGACCTGCACCACCAAAGCACGCTAGTGCATGGTTCTTAGTATCATGCCCCTTCATTTCTGTCAATTGGCGTATAGGTCTGCACATTGCCTCATTTGCAACATTCACAAACCCAAGAGCAATCTCCTCAACTGTCATGTCCTTTACTAATGGATCCTGACTCTTCCGGTAAGAGTTGACCTCAACAGCAAGTTCCTCAAATGCTTTTCTTGTAGCCTCATCATCAAGGGGCATGTTTTCATTAGGACCAAATATGGATGGAAAGTACTCAGGAATAACAGTTCCCAAGATCAAGTTAGCATCAGTAATTGCCAGCCCGCCACCTTTCCTGTAGCAAACTGGACCAGGGTGTGCTCCAACAGATTCTGGTCCAACCTTGAAAGCCCCAAACTGAAACTTAAGCTTGGACCCACCGCCAGCAGCCACTGTGTTTATGTCAAGCTGGGGAGCTTGAATGATTGCCCCAGCTATCTGGGTTTCAAGAACTTGTTCATAGCTTCCATCATAGCGGCTGACATCGGTGGATGTACCTCCCATGTCAAATCCAATGAGTGGCTTCGACGTCTCAAGTTCAAACAAGGTCTGGGAGTAGCCAACAACACCACCTGCAGGACCTGATAATACTGCTTTGTGACCAGAGAATCTGCTCTCCGGGGCAAGACCCCCATCTGACTGCATAAACAGCACATTCACTTGTTCAGCTCCCCCATCAAATCTTGACATGAATGCTGATAAGTACTCTTTGATGACTGGTGTTAGATAAGCATCCACACTGGCTGTAAGGCCCCGAGGTACTGCGCGCACCATCGGCGTCAGTGACGAAGACAGTGACACATGCTTGAATCCCATTCCCAGTGCTAGTTTCTCAATGAGGAGCTCATGATGGGGATACGTATACGAGTGCATCAACACCACTGCCAAACACCTTATCCCCTTGTCAAGCAAACCTTTCAGTTTAGGCTTCAACGCTTCCACATCAACCGGCTTCCCTACCCTGACCAGTTCCCCTGAGATCCCTTCAATAGACGAATCATCCCTCTCGCCATCAGGCACAAGTTCAACCCGCTCATCGACCTCAACCACCTCCTCATACAGATTCGAGGACTTCACGACCTTGAGGTCGAATATGTTCGGGCGGGCCTGGTTACCAATCTGAAGCAAATCCCTGAAGCCGCGGGTGACACAGAGCGCGATCCTCTCACCCTTCCTCTCGAGGAGCGCGTTGGTGGCAACCGTGGTTCCCATCCGGATCCAGTCGATCATGGCAGTCGGAATCTTGGCTGACCGGGGAATCCTCTCGCCCGAGAACTCCTCCAGGATCCTCCTGATCCCTTCGATGGGGGCGTCGTCGTAGTTGGACGGGTCGACGGAGAGCAGCTTCATGACGTAGCCTTCGGGCCTCCCGGGGACCTCGGCGTAGATGTCGGTGAAGGTGCCGCCCCTGTCAATGCAGAACCTGAACTTGCCCACGCTGCCCATCCTCTCCGGCGATCAGCAGGCCCGGAATCTGAGTTCTCTGCAACGAACAAAAGGGTCGTTATAATCTGCAACTAGCTACTAGTACTCCACCACGAAGCAAGCTAATCCGCAGCAAACTGGACGGACTCGAGTATCTCATCCCAGATGAACTGAACTGGGTACCTCATCCCAGATTAGATTGCTCAAGAAGAATAAACAAACCCTTGAACGATCCAAGCAAGTTAGGGTTCGTTACTAGCAGAAGGGATCAACCCAAGCCGGGATGGATCTCCAGTCCAGTGCAGTGGAGAGGGGAAGTGGAGGGGAAGACCGTGGGAGAAGAAAGGATACCTTGGAAAGTTGCGTGCGCCGATGGGAGGGGGGCGGAGAAGTGTACGACGATGAGCGTGCGACGATGATTCGTGAGAATTTGGGAGCCGGGAGGAAGTAGGCGTCCGTCGAGCCGTCACAGGATTTGGTGGTGGTGGACTGGTGGTCTTACCGCCTTGGCCGTGGAGACTGGTGGACTGGACTGCTGGAGAAGTGGAGAGGCAAAGTGGAAAAACGAAAGAAGAGGATATGGACTTGGTTTCTTGGGATTGTTTTCGCACAAAAGAGCAGCACTCCTCTTTTTCGATAAAAAGAGCATCACTAGAACAAATTCGTGCAATTTCCTAGTTTCTTGGGATTGTCTACTTGATTTTGCTTTGACGCGTTTTTAGTTACTTGCAGGATTGCAACCCTTGGTGTCTTTTTTGTAAAAATAGATTTGCTTGTTCTTCATGTACCACCCAGGCAACCAGCCCAGGGCCGCTGGTCAACTGACGGGGACGCATGACGCGCCCCGTCAGCAGCAATGAATTGCTCAAGCTGGAACTGTCGGGGAGCGGGGAATAAACCGACAGTTCGTGAAATTGTTGTCCTTGCAAAGGCAACAAAGTCGAAGATCGTTTTCCTCTCAGAAACACGTCAACCATCTGAGAAAATGTGACGACTTCGAAGGAGGCTCGGGCTCCGTGGATATACAGGGATCGATAGTAATGGAAGGAGTGGTGGGCTGGCCCTCTTTTGGTGTGAACATTTAACAGTAGAGGTACAAGAGGTAAATGAGAGGTATATCGATGTGCATGTGTGCCTCTCGCCAAATGACCCTAAATGGAGACTCACCTGTGTATATGGGGAGCCACGCACTGAAAATCGACACCTGATGTGGGAAAAGTTGAAAGAGCTTTGAACATTTCTCGGCTACTCCTCGGCCCGAGAAACAGATGTTGGACTTTAGGGACACGCTAGAGGTGTGCGAACTGGTGGATCTAGGGTTCACTGGGAATGCTTACACATATGATAACCGGAAACAAGGCAGAGCAAACGTACAGGTGCGGCTGGACAGGGCAGTGGCTGACAATAGATGGCGTAATATTTTTGCTGATTCTCGTGTGGTTCACAAAGTGTCGCCATGCTCTGATCACTTGATGATCGTCCTTGAATGTATGAAGGAGGAGACCACAGGGCCTCGACCATCACGTCGTCATTACGAAGTGATGTGGGAGAGAGACCCCAGCCTCCAGGAACGGGTTGCCGAGGCATGGACTGCGGCTGGGCCTAAAGTGAATCTGGTTGGAATTCAAATGGGCCTTGGTAGGGTAATGGGACAGCTTCAGCAGTGGAGTAAGAGCAAGTTTGGCTCGGTCAGCAAAGAACTAGAAAAAGCAAGAAACAAACTGGATGAGTTGATGAGAATGAATGCCGATCGGATGGAGATTAGAGCAGTAACGGATAGCATGAATGAACTATTATACAGGGAAGAGATGATGTGGCTTCAACGCTCTCGCATAGATTGGTTGCGTGAGGGTGACCGCAACACGAAATTTTTTCACAGCAAAGCGGTTTGGAGAGCGGGGAAAAACAAAATAAAAAAGCTCCAGGATGAGGCGGGTGTGTTTCACTCGGACCAAACGTGTCCACCTACTTCCAGAATTTATTCACAGCTGATACCTCCCTCAATGCTGAGCCGGTGGTGGATTTGTTTGAGGAGAAGGTTACTCCTGAGATGAACGAGAAACTCTGTTCTGATTTTACAGATGAGGAAATTTCCGATGCTTTGTTTCAAATAGGACCTCTAAAAGCGCCGAGTCCTGATGGCTTCCCGGCACGATTCTTTCAAAGAAGCTGGGGAATACTAAAAAATGAGGTACTGGTGGCGGTAAAGGAGTTCTTTCGGACGGGAGTGATGCCAAAAGGAATAAATGAAACAGCAATTGTGTTAATTCCAAAGGTGGATGATCCAACACAAGTGTCCGAATTTAGGCCAATAAGCCTATGTAATGTGATCTACAAAGTGATATCTAACTGCCTTGTCAATTGCCTTAGGCCTCTGTTGGATGAGATTATTTCAGATGCCCAGAGTGCATTTGTGCCTGGCAGGATCATTACAGATAATGCACTCGTGGCATTTGAGTGTCTCCACTACATCCAGCAGGAAAAACATCCGGGGAAAAGCTTCTGTGCGTACAAACTGGATTTGTCAAAGGCATATGATCGTGTAGATTGGGTCTTCTTGAAGCAAGTGATGATCAAGTTGGGCTTCGAGCATCGTTGGGTAAACTGGATAATGACATGTGTTACCTCGGTGCGTTACTCTGTTAAATTTAATGGAGTCCAGCAGGAATCGTTTGCACCGTCGCGTGGGCTTCGGCAAGGTGACCCTCTCTCACCGTTCCTATTCCTCTTTGTCGCTGATGGTTTGTCGAAACTACTGGAACAGAATGTGGACACACAAGTTATACAACCAGTAAAGATATGCCGGAGAGCTCCAGGGGTGTCACATCTCTTATTTGCGGACGATACACTTTTGTTCTTTAAAGCAAATAGACAACAAGCCCAACAAGTGTGTGCACTAATTGATACGTATGCTACAGCCACCGGACAACTAATTAATAGAGCCAAATGTTCCATTTTCTTTGGAGATAGCTGCCCAGCTGAATTCCAGCAAGACGTGAAACAAGTGCTCCAGATACAAGCTGATGAGTTTGAGGAGAAATACCTCGGGTTACCAACATCAGAAGGGAGAATGCATAAGGGCAGGTTTCAAAACCTGCAGGAGAGACTGACTAAGAGAATCATGATGGGAGGTGACATCATGCCATCGCAAGGAGGCAAGGAGATTTTTATCAAGGCAATAGCCCAATCGATTCCCACCTATATTATGGGTGTTTTTAAGCTACCCATGGCAGTGTGTGATGATCTAACCCGTATGGTTAGGAATTTCTGGTGGGGCTCAAGGGATGGGAAGAGAAAAACCCATTGGAAGGCTTGGGAGAAGATTACCAAACCAAAAACACAAGGAGGCATTGGATTTCGTGACTACCGGGTGTTCAACCAGGCTCTACTCGCGCGACAAGCTTGGCGTCTCCTCACCAAACCAGATAGCCTATGCGCCAAGGTTCTAAAGGCGAAATACTATCCTAATGGAGAATTGCAGGACACGGTCTTTTCAGGCAACGCTTCACCCTCCTGGCAGGGAATTCAGTATGGCCTCGAATTGCTCAAGTTGGGGCTTATTCGCCGAATCGGCAATGGCAGAGACATGAGGATATGGCGTGATCCATGGATACCGAGACCTCACTCGTACCGGCTAGTGTTGAGACAAGGCGACTGTCGCCTACGCCGGGTGTCTCAGCTCCTAGATGCTACCGGGCAGTGGGATATGTGCAAACTACGCCGTCATTTCTTGCAGGTTGACATCGAAGAAATCCTGAAGATCAAGCCAAACCCTCGTATTGCGGAGGATATCATTGCCTGGGGCCCTGTACCAAATGGTCTCTTCTCTGTACGCAGCGCGTATTGGCTTGGAATGGAGATCCAAAGCCGGCCAAATCATGGCGCCACTAGCAGGGCACCGGATGGCCATCGGGCCATTTGGAAGGCTCTTTGGGGGTGCCCTGCCCCCCACAAGGTACGCGTGTTTGCATGGAGGATTGCTACTAATTCCTTGCCCACTTTGGAGAATAAACATCGGCGGAAAATGGAACTGTCTAATCTCTGCCCTGTTTGTGGTTTGGAATGCGAGGACACGTTCCATGCTATGTGCAGGTGTCCGGCGGCGAGAGCTCTTTGGCAGGCGATGGAGGAGTTCTGGCCTATCCCCAAGCTTGACACGGTGGCGAACATAGGCAACGAATGGCTTCTGCGCCTCATCGACCAGAAGACCGAGGTGGTGATCTCCATGATACTGATGACCATGTGGCGAATTTGGCATGCTAGAAACGAGGTGGTGCATGATAAGCCAATGCCCACCATTGAGTGCTCCAAGCGCTTTCTTTGCAGCTATATGGACTCGCTTCTGTCAATTAAACAAGCGCCTCACCAAGATCCAGTGAAAGGGAAAACGGTGATATCCTATGATCAGGTGCCCCAGAATGACAAGAGGAAGACTAGGACTGATGTGGTCCTACCTCCAAAACCCTGGATCATGCCAACTCGTGGGGGAGTGAAGCTGAATGTTGATGGTTCTTTTAGTGCTGCTGATGGTAAAGGAGGTGTTGGATGGGTCCTCCGAGATGAGAATGGTTCAATTATCATGTCCACTTGCAAGTTTCTGAGTTCATGCAGTTGCCCTCTTTTTGCTGAACTTGTTGCTTGCCGTGAGGGCATGGCCATGGTGCGGGAGTGGTGCGAACTACCCTGCTTGGTCGAGATGGATTGCGCGGAGGCAGTCAAGCTGATCAAGATGCCAGGCATTGACCGTTCTGAGTTCATGGGTGAAGTCCAGAGTATCAAGGAGATGATGCAAGAAGATGGGAGCTTCTATATTGATGCCATCAGGCGAGAGCAAAATACTGCAAGCCATATCTTAGCAAATCTGGGGCGTGCTTTGACCCTTTCTCAGATCTGGCCAAATTCGGGGCCGGTGGAAGTCCTGACATGTTGTCAGGCAGATTGTAATCTCGCCTAATCTCCTTTCTTAATTCGCAAAAAAAAAATGTACCACCCAACTAAATCCATCACTACCTCTTTTAATCATTTCAGCTTCTGATAATTTATCAAGACATTCACGAAAATCTAATCATAAAAACATAATGTTGGTGAAGAGCGTTGCAATGTTGCAGAGTTTCAACCTGAGAACTCCGGCACATCCTTGATATTGAGAATTTGACGCGCAGTTTGCTGACTAGCTCTATGACAGATAAATATACTGATGAGGCAAGACCTTTCAAAAAATACCAAATGAAGCAAAAGTTAGCACTACAGCAGAAGCAGTAACGCCACACTCCACTTTCACCAGCATCGACTGCTGCACAGATCAAGAGCTCCCACAAAACTCGGCTGTGACCAAGCTTGAAGAATCTGTAGCTTAAAATGGCCAAAGATCACCCCACAGTGACTTCCGGGCCTGGAGATGCATGGCGGGGTTCTTGCTTTGTGTGACCACAATATGCTCGAAAGCGCCCTCAGATGCATCCCGTTTGGTAGAACGGCAAACATCTATATGTACTTGCTTTCCTCTTCGGATGGGGGTGTATACAATACGGCCCCAACCTCCTCCCAGGTCAGCACGGATGGGTTCCTCTTCCTCCTCTGCTCCACTCTCATGGAATAGACTTAATTCCTGTGTATCAGAACCATATGGGACCAAACTGTCATCTGTGGCCAAATCTGGGACCAAACCCTCCTCGTCGCCAGCAAGAGCTTCTTCATCTTCCTCACTTGGAAATTGTTCGTCTAAGCAAAAAGAACAGAGTGTACATGATTTTTAAAACACTCGTACATGAAAATACCAGACGAATAATCATGAATAGATAATCACCATAGTCAATGATAAGATCTTGTGGGTTTCTCTTGGCATGACGCTCTTTCAGAGTATCAAATTTCATGCCATCAAGTGGCCATGCTTCCCTAGTTCAGAGATAAGGAGGAATTATTATTAAATCCAAGCATATACTTGCAGGAGCATACGATAATGATAATCTAAACAAGGTGAGAATATGCATATGAGTGTACAGAGTTAGTGGTGATTGGATCAAACTGGACTTCAAAGTCACAAGCCCTTACTCTGGTCGCTTGCCCCTTCGTAAAGCAACATAACAGAATTTCTCGTCCTCAAAACCACGCAAAGGCACACCTTTTGACCTCTGCAGTAAGCATAAAAAACAATGAATTTAAAAGCCTAAGAGGTGTAAAATAATCTCTAGTTCTTACAAAGTTAAAAAAAGTGCTTCATTGAGCTCTTCAAAAGTGAAAAGCACAACCATTAAAACATATGAAGATTTGATTTGTGAATTGCAGTCATATCCAGTGCTAAATGTACTGATTTAAGATCTGAACTGAAGCCTATCCTACATTATGGTATGTAAGATTTCTAACATTTTTTAACCAGAATCAATCTCGCAACTCATGTTACAGCATACCATTTTTTTAATCAGACAATTAATTTGTGAATTTGTTGAATACCTCTTAGTGATTTAGATGGATGGTATGTAAAATTTCTCAACTGATTGACATGACTGCATTCTAAGAAAGACCTATACTACAACATGAAAGAGAAGTACTAGAACGGGTGAAAAAAGATGAAGAACCTTGTAAATACGCTGTGTTGATGTCCTCTCCAGTCTCTGAACAAAGTGGCAGTACTTATCTGTATTCTCCAATGGACACTGACCATCATGAGGACACTGATATGGAGTATGAATTTAGTTTTTACTCAAAAACACAAACTAAGATTGGAGCACTTGCAGTTTCAACTCACCGGGGCAACCACAAAGGCACCATTTTTCAACAAATCTTCTTGAGCAACAATGCTCTTAGTTTCACTTGAAGCACCACCTGCGGATTTTTCGCTTTTGCGGCACTTCTGGAGAGCACAAATATTACGAAATTAAATGCTACATAGTTAGGGAATATATCACTGAATACTGAATCATGCAGTGTGTGCATACTCTCTTTTCCATCCAAAGGATATATGAGCGCATTTGGGTTATGATCTTTGACCCTTGAGGAGTTCCAGGCTCTAACAAAACCTAACAATGCATAACATTTACAAGAGTCAAGAGAAAAATTGCCCCCACATAAGCACGCACACACATGAAAGGAGGGGTCATTATACCAAAACATCTTTTGTTAGGTCCCAAAGCTGCCTCACAATTGTTATACGGTCATTCAACGAAGGAATCTCTCCAAGTGCATAAGACTACACAATGAGGGAAAATATTCAATGAAGGGTGAAACATAAGAAACAGAGAAACAATTCAATAGAGTATAAACTGGATTGACTCATCAGTTGCAATATCCATTGAACCACCAGCATGAAACATTACAGAAGAAATAAGTCAAAGTACTTACTGATATTACAAGCTCGTGGCGTCTCTCATGTTTTTCGATGTTGCGGTTCAACTCTTGGATGCTATCATAACTGTGGATAAGTGGCAATCCCTTCAAATCTATATACGTTTGCAGAGCAAAAGGTGTAAACAAATTTATCAGTAACATTTTTAGAAAGCGGCAACCCCTTCAACATATAAACATTTGCAGAGCAAACAGTATAATCAACATTTATCAGCACATAAATTAAAAAGAACTAACAAAGCAATCAGCAACTCTCAGTGTCTGCCATTAAAAGGGTCACCATGGGTATGGTAAGCGAAGACCACTAAATATTAATCCAAGTTACCTAGACAAAAGCACAATTTTAAAAATAACTTTGTGACAATAAAGCTATGGTTGATGGATCCGTCATCATAAGGTTATTATATTACTTTCCAGTTGCATAACAATTTGTTGACCAGGTTCTAACGTACCAGCAACTCAGATGCTACCTGAAAAAACTAATAATCAATCGCATTATCCCGATATGCATTGAATCACTAAAGCAAAAACAGGGCTCAGCTTACTATCAAGAAGGGTCTGTCCCGCTCTCTGCATTTCTTTGGAGGGCTCGATCAAATTAGCCCTCTCAATTGACTTAGGCCACACTGCCCTCATTGCCCTGCATTATTGAAGCAACATTAAAGTTCTGTAAAATAAATCTCTAAGTAGTAACTATCAATTAAGTCTACGCACCAAAGTGCTGAGCTTGGTCCCGCTCCAAAGTCTAACACATTCTTAGGTGCAAAATCTGGCGAACGCCGACGAACCTGCAAAGCCACCCACACTTCAGCCCACCAAAACATCCCAGCGGGGTAATTTAACTCACTGGTAACAGAAACAACAAAAATGGGGCTGGTGGGTCTTGGACCTCACGGAGCACGCGATGGCATGCGGCGTAGATTGCAGGCATGCGAGAGGCGACATATGCGACCGTCTCATCCGCACGGTACTGAAGGCCGATATCACCGTAGGCAGACCGAACCTTCCACCGTGCAGTCCGCTGCTCGGCACCCACGGGCGCGTGGGGGTCGTCAACGAGCGAGCCACGGGTGGCGGCCGCGGCCAGCTCCGCACCGGTGCCCTTTGCGCGCTCGAAGGAGGACGAGAGCAGCAGCACCTTTCTGTGCATGTGCGTCTTGTCCTGGTCTGCGCGAGCACGGCGTTAGGCGTGAAACTATTAGAACTGAGCAATTCGTCGAGCAGGTGGTCGGCAGGAGGGAGGGGGTGAGACGGGGTGTTACCGCGGAGGTAGCGCTTGATGGCGCGGCGGAGCGTGATGGGGACGAGGTGGATGCCCTGAGACTGCTTTGCCGCCGTGCGGAGGGTTTCCGGGGTCAGCAGCCGCGACGCCGTCTCCGGCAGCAGTGCGGCCGCCATGCCTGTCTCTCGCGGCGGCGTTCAGAGCTGACCGACTCTGTTCTTCTATCAGTGTCGGTTCAGGAAATAGGAGTGGGGAAATTCGGTGACACATGCGAGTAGCCCACCATCCGATGGGAGGCAAGCCGCTCAGATCGAGCAGCAGTCAGTCGGTAGTCGGTACATGTACATTCGCAAGGTGTTCCCGAAAACCACTCCTAAAATATCAAACTAGAATAAAATAAAAGATCCCAAATTGCAGTGTGATTTGGAGCTGTGTTTCCTACTCAATGAGATTTTTTAACAAATCGAGTGAAATGCTATTTGACAATAATAAAAGGATATCGCCAAATTTAGACTGCATATGATCTAACTCATCGTGTCACACATATGCAACCCTAGCCGACGCGCTCTAGATACAATCACTGACCGCTCGGGCACGACGGGGAAATGATTCTCCTCTCTTGTCTAATGTGTAGGAAGATTTCTTTGGCTAGGTTTTGGTGTCGCCACGACACTGCTCCAACGGAGGTGGATGTGTTTCCATAATCAATACCGCTACTCTTTGAGGAAAAAGAAAAAGGAAACCAAGATCTACAATGTCACCAAGCCAAATTTGATCCTTATTGAGTTCATTGGCTACTCTTGAATTTGTTGGAAATCTTAACCAATTAGGGTCGTCGTGAAGCTTCGAAGTTGTGGATCTGCTTCGGGCAAAATTTTGAAAGTTGGATGCCGCCTCAAGGTCCTCGATTAGTGGATTCAGCAAGTAGTTTGGTGGGCTTACTCAAACAGAAGAAGTCTAGATCCAAGTGATCGTGTGGGCTTTGTTTGCTACGATCTCGCTAACGAAGATTAGTTTTCTCAAAATGAATAGAACATAAGGATACATTATGTTTCTTTATGCACCCTTTGCTATTTATATCCTCGTTATTACTGGTTTAGCGATTTACCCTAGTTTCTTTTTAGCTTTTATCTTGTTGCTAGAGTTAAACCTTGGCATATACTCCCTCCGTTCCCAAATATAAGATGTTTTAAACTTTGTCCACATTCACATGCACAAAAATGTATTTAGACACATTTCATGTGTATGTTCACTCATTTTATCAAGTATCTAGATAATATGTGTAACACGTAAAACATCATACATTTAGGAACGGAGGGAGTATACTACATCATCTATTTACATTTAGAAACATTTATCCTGAAATTTAAATGAAACTAATGAAAGGATAAAAATCATAATCACCTATCCCCCCTAGTCAACATCCTTGACCATTCGAATGGCAAAAGTAACTAGTTCAAGAGTTGGGCCAAATCTACATTCCTTGTTCTGTAGAAGTGTTGGCTCGTTGGTCTATTGATCATCAACAACATTCAAAGAATTACAAAAGTAATAAAAATTAGAAATACGTTTTTGGACCACCTAACGACGACTACAAACACTGAAGCGAGCCGAAGGCGCGCCGCCGTCCGCACCCCTCCCTCACTTGAGCCGGATAAAGCTTATCATAGTAGAGCTTGTTTTAGTAGACATATGAGAAATCTTATAATGCATGAATGCATTATTTGTGCTAAACAACTTAAGGAGATTCTCGTATCAATGTTCTATAGCATAAAGCATTATCAAGATTCCACGCACTGACCTCACTAAGTTCTAGTCATCGTTCCAGCACTAGTATAAAGCATTTATCCAGATTTGATCCCTTTTTTTATGAAGAACAGTACTATTGTATTTTATATTTTTGTTAATTTTTATCCGTTGGCTGCAGCATGGACAACTGTTGGGAGTTCCGTTCTATACAAGATGTACTGCTAGTGCTACCTCGTACAAGGCCGTTTGCGGTATAAACAGCTGAAGATGGGTGACTGCTCGAGGACAGTTCACCTGTACAATGTTGGTTACATACAACAAAGAGCAAGAACAGGCGCTGCACATTGTTAATTTGTCATTTTGAGTATAAAAGAACATACCAGACACACACGCAGCCCATGAAGTGCTCAACAGTTGCTTAAGAAAGCTCCGCGGAAGGGCTCTTTCAAAACTAAAAAGAAACAAAAAATCGCCATATAAACCTGCATAAGTAACCACATTGTGCTTCTGAAAAGGCTGGTTGCTTGATCCCATCATGATGGGCAGCCCATTTCTTTGTCCTGGGACCATCCAAACTCTTCCAAAAACGACAATAACACACCATTGGACCAACCAAAACCAGTCTGCAATGCGATGTCCATGATCTCAAGTTAGAATTTCAGATGATAGGTTGATGATAGGAGATCACTAATTTATATTTTTATCGGCGATGAAGAAAAAAATGCTGGAAGTATTACAACCTTGGTATCAACAAGTACAAACATGCTCATCATCATAGTGAACACAAATGGAAGGGTAAACTTTTAAGTCCATACCTGGGGTTTGTATTCGCCACCCCCTCCAGATTTCCCACAGGCCTCAACGTCGTACTTCTCATGCATCGCACCCGTTGATTTGTAGGCTGCATAGTTTGTTCTCACCCACCTCGTAGCAATTTCCTCAGCAAACTCTTTTGCTTCTGTCGAACCAGAGCTCAGTAATCCCTCAACTATCAGATGCTGCAATGGTGCCCATCCATTTGGAAAATCCCTGTTCAATTATCAGAACACATGTTTTAAAAAGGGAAACCAAACAAATTCCTGTGCAAACGCACTAGTTAGACCACCTCGAAGTGTCCATTTCATGAAACTAACCACTGTTGCCCTGTGTTTAATACTGAAGTTGCTATTCCTGCAGGATACACTAATCCTGATGTCTGGAGGCTTCTCATGACTCTCACAGATTTTTCTTCATCCAGAGACTGCGCCAAACCTGGTTAAGTTTCAGACAAACATAATCAGTGACGTGCAATAAAAGAGTAGATGTTTAGAATCCCATAATCGCTGTTATTCTAGTACTATTGTACTAGGAATGGTTCGCTGTTATTCTAGCGTCGCCCTGTTTGTGGGGTTGAGAAAACAAGCACAGGGAGACAGGGAATATACAGGACGCACCTGAATCATGTGCATTTAACCACAAGGGTACGAAATTAGAAGCAAAGATGTCGCGGTTCTGTGACTTCGATTCCCACTTGTAGACTCCCTGGAACAATAATTGATGATCAAGTTAATGTCGTCAGAAAATGTACATCGCAGTCGGATAGGAATGTAAGAGACCAAGCTGATATCCTTATTGAGCACCTCGCGGTTTCCATCGGTGGGAAGCCAGTAGTCAAGCCACTGTTCCATCTCCGAATTCCATAAAATAGTCTCGATTGCCGTATGGCGCGCTTTTGAAACCCCTAAGAATATTTCTGCAGTTGCCTTCTCTCCAATGATGTCAGCAAAGACTGCTATGTCCCGTTCCATCTGTTTTGGGTACAAAGGTAAGGAGCAAGTAATATTTTTGAAAATTATTACTCGAAACAACTGATAACTTCAACTTCTTGCCTAATAAGAATCTTCCAAGCTTCTTGCAAACAAAAAAAGGCTTCCAAGCAATGGTGAACCCTTGGACAGAATGAACAAAAATACGATGCTAACCAGCTGACATTTCAGACCCATTCTAAATCTGGATCATTCAATGTTGTAATTTGATTATAATGACAAGATCCATACCTTACCTTGCATATGAATGTGTTCAAGTCCACGGGTATAATGAAAGTTGTTACCAAGGTCGTCATGTCAGTTGAATTGCTTCACAAAGAATAAAATCATTAGATACAACATGTGTTACATTTAATGAAAGGTAGGATTAGCATTCCTTTTATTGGTAATTCAGGAGTTTCTTGTTCGTCAATCAAAACGAAGAAACATGAGTTACTGAACATCCAACCTCATCCATCGAGAGCTGAAATCCCATCCTGTTTCAGCTGCTGAAGCAATCTGGTGGTATAGTTTTTCCTTAGCAGCTGCAGAATTAAGCTTTGAGGCCAGATCCTCGTCCTAAAAACAGTACAGGCTATAAATATTTTGTTTGGGTTGCTAGGCTATATATAGTTAGTTCATCCTTGATATGTCAATACTTCCATTGCGATCAACATGGTTACCGACATAAAGGAAGTTGAAGACTTTACAATTGTTGCACTTTCTGGCCTAGGTTTGTTCCACCTAGCCTGGTAGCGACTCAAGTTATGCACACATCCATTATTGTCCATTATTGCTACGTTGTGAAGCTCTGCATAACAGAACCATTTAAAGTGAGATTGTGTTTTAATCATGTGAGATTGTAAAAGGGGATGCTAATAGATGGCTTTTACCACCGGCTACCTGATACCCAGAAGCTATGCTCTTTCAGCAGAGAGGGGAATGCTCTCCTCACAAGGCCCAAATCACCTGTTGCCATGTATATTTCTAAAACCATCGAGCTTAAAAGTGGCGGTTGACTGCATAATGAAAGCATGTATCAGATGACGATCATATTGCCATAGAACACGTTCAAAAAAATTATGTCAACAATTGGAATATGATTCCAAATTAATAGTATTTTTCTAAAATAATTTGACTCCAGTTACTATCCCTTAACCAATTATTGTTGCATGGTGAATCGGGTACATGTACAATTACATAAATGTATGAACTTTCCTACCGGTTACTGGTTACTGAGATATATAGAAGAAATAATACTCTATGGTGTGCAAACAAACAGATGGATGCACCATGCGTCCATCAATTGATGCAGAGACTAGGGACTCCTCCTCTTTGGTAAAAAAAAAAAGCAAAACAACAGTCGTCAATACCATAGAAAGAGTCGTTACCTTCGATTAGTGTAGTACGATCTTGCACCATTGAGAACAAAACCATATTCCTCCACAAGGTATACAAGATTGAGCACGATATCCTTTGCCGTGTCATACATTTTGCTCACGAGCAAACCTCTGCATCCATCAAGCCACGAACAAAACACATGTATCATGAATAAATATTCAAAAAACAAGAAACGAAAAACAAGAACAAAAGGATGGAGCAGAGATCAACATCTAGAGGATTTGCTATGGAGACACTATTTGGTGTGGAAACCGGCGGGATGCAGATTGGATGGTGTCCTTCCAACTTCCATTTTTATATTTAAAAAGTATGGATAAATGTTATTGAATACGAATGCGGAGCGGATATTACTCGATTACATGTACATATTGGATGTTTACTCAATTCGGAAAGGATGTGAATTCTTACAATTTTAACACCAAACTAGGTAAAAGAAATAAGCCAGCAATTATGTGGCACGAAATAATAGACGTATGTCGTACAATAAGTCTGTCGTACAATAAGTCAACATAGACTGGTAGAAGAATATGCTACTATAATGCATAATAGTTTTTGGTTCAATCATACTACACACGCATATCTTGGAGTGGGAGTTATGCGGGAGTAAGGCCCAAGAGAGAAAAGCAAACAAACCAACAGGGTCTTTTGTCTGATGGTAAGCTAATATGCAGAGAGAAATGCATTTGACCATTTGTTAGCTTTTAGGATGGATAATTAGCACATAGATCTATAATTTCTAAAATTAACAACGTAATGTTTTTGGATTTTAATATTTTCATTTCGATGTCCACATTTGCTTAAAAATCATAAACATGTGTGTATTCATATTTGTAAGTAAATTTGATATTTGTCGTATCCATTTTCATATTAGTTGATTTTTTTCACATTCATTTACACTTTTTCGGATGCTATGATATTTCAGATTATCCATATGCACCTTCCACCCCTGATCACGGTATACATGCCCTGTCCAACATAAAATGGAGAGGTGCTTTGGCTCCCCGGATATAGTGATCTCGGTATATAAAAAATAAAAATAAAATTAATGTTTGAAGTTTCATAAAATTCTTTAAAAAGGCGTCGATAGATACACATGTTATCTACATATAAAAAAGGTTTTGCTAGATAATATCTTGTATTATATGCTACACAAAAATTACAAGATTATTGTGAAAAGGAAAAAAAGAACTCATTTTCCTTCGAACATTTCTCATTTTTATGCAGATCACGTATGAAAAGATATTTCGATGCAAATTAATTCATCTATACTAGACATGTATATGCAATTATATGTTTTTTCTTGAATTTTCTGGGGACATAAAAATGAAATTAAGAAAAAGATCACTGGAGCTCATAGCTGATTTTCAACCCAAAAAAATTATACTGCTACTATACGACAAAAACTGAACCGGCGAGGGCAATTGAAGGAACCAAGGACGGATCAAAGCGTCAACAATATCACCTACTCCCTCCATCCACAAAAGGATGTCTCAACCTAGCCCAAATTTGCATGTATTAGGCATGATTTAGTGTATAGATACATGCAAATTTTAGCTAGGTTGAGACATTATTCTTTTTTGTACGGAGAGAGTATTAAAAACTCTTGACTTGACAAATTTTAAAGCCGCGGTCCCGCCATGCTCCGCCAGCAAAACACCTCGCCCATAGCCCATAGAAACAGGGGTTCACCTCAGCCGCCCATAGATAATATGAACATACAAGATTTAATAAAACATGTTATGTAAATGGACAAGTCTATTGACAGTATTTTGGTATTTAAAATGTTCATATGTTTATCTATATAATCTTGTAATTGGTCAAACGTTTGCTTCAAAATCAAAAGCATGTGTATATTCATATTGTAAATAAATTTGATGTTTGCCGTATCCATTTTCATATTAGTTGATTTTTTTCACATTCATTTACACTTTTTCGGATGCTATGATATTTCAGATTATCCATATGCACCTTCCACCCCTGATCACGGTTTACATGCCATGTACAACAAAAAATGGAGAGCGGTGCTTTGGCTCCCCGGATCCAGTGATCTCGGTATATAGAAAATATAAAAAATTTGAATGTTTGAAGTTTCATAAAATTCTAAAAAAAGCGACGATAGATACACATGTTACCTACATATAAAAATGGTTTTGCTAGATGATATCTTGTATTATAGGCTACTCAAAAATTACAAGATTATGGTTGTGAAAAGGCAAAAAAAAAACTCATTTTCCTTTGAACATTTCTCATTTTTATGCAGATCATGTATGAAAAGATATTTCGATGCAAATTAATTCATCTATACTAGACATGTATATGCACTTATATGTTTTTTCTTGAATTTTCCGGGGACATAAAAATGAACTTAAGAAAAAGATCACTGGAGCTCATAACTGCTTTTCGACCCAAAAAAATGAAACTGCTACCATATGAACTATCGAAGCGTCAACAATATCACCTATTAAAAACTCTTGACTTGAAAAAATTTAATGGCGCGGTCCCGCCATGCGCCGCCAGCAAAACACCTCGCCCATAGCCCACAGCCCATAGAAATAGCCGCCCATAGATATATGAACATACAAGATTTAATAAAACATGTTATGTAAATGGCCAAGTCTATTGACAGTATTTTGGTATTGAAAATATTCATATGTTTATCTATATAATTGGTCAAACTTTCACTTTCGACTAAAATATGCTCATATGTTTAACTACGCTACTATATATGCGACAGGCGGATGCAATTGAAGGAACCAAGGACGGATCAACCTAGGTATAAGCAACATCACGAATTAAAAACTTGATTTGACAAATTTAATGGCGCGGTCCCGCCATGCGCCGCCAGCAGAACACCTCGGCGATAGCCCATAGAAACAGGGGTTCATCCGCCCGCAGTAGGCGCAGATAAATCCAGAGATAGCGACAAGGATGAACAAACAAATGGAGAATTCCACCACGTAAGGCCGATCGAGTCAAACGAGCAGGCCTAGGCACGACTAGCTGACAAGTGGAAGAGTGCGACACGTGAAACTACTGGAGTATTGCTTTCCGACGTTCGTGACGAGGAAGTAGCTGCTAGCGACCAATAATGGAGGGGCCGGGCCGGCGGAGATCGACGTACACGCAAGGAAGGAAGGAAGGAAGGAAGGAAGGAAGGAAGAAGAGGTGGAGTAGCACGGCAGGTAGCGAGCAGTACGGACCTGACGACCCAGTAGGAGTCCCAGTAGTAGACCTCCCGGAACCGGGACCCCGGCACGACGACCCTGCCCGGCAGCGGCAGCAGCGTGTGCGCGTCGGGCCGCGCCGCGACGGCCGGCGCCACCCGCCGCGTCAGGTGCTTCCACAGCGCGTGCACCTCCAGCGCCCACGCCCGCGCCTCGCCGCCGGCCCCGACGCGCGGCAGGAACCCGCGCGGCTCGGGGTCGAAGTCCGGCGGGTCGGCCGCCAGTAGGTCGGACCCCGCCGCCGCGAAGTACCGGCGAGGTACGCCTCCATCTCCTCCCGCGTGCGCACCGAGGCGAGCGCGGCCTCCGCGGCGGCGCGGTAGGCGCCCGGGGCCAGCGGCAGGTCGACGAAGAGCTTCGGGTCGAAATCGAGCGGGCCTAGGACGCGCAGCGCCTCCGACTGCACGCGCTGCAGCAGCGCGAGGAGCGCGTGGGCGCCCTCTTCGCCGGACTCCATCCGGGCTGGGTGGAGCACAGAGAGGAAGAAGAGAAGGAGTAGAAGAAGATGGCGGCTCGGAGGCGGGGCCATTTGATTTGTTTGAGGAGTTTGGGTTTGTGGGGACTCGTGCGGGGAAAGCGCGATCGGTCGGTTCGGAAGGAACCGAGGCGGTTTACGTACGGCGGCGAGGGAGAGCACGGAGCGCGGCTGACTCTCTCTGTTCATCTTCCTCCTCCTCCTCTCCCGATGTTGGGCCTTTCCGACGCGTGGGTGGGTTTTTGAATGGGAAGGCTGGCCGATTTGGGCCGGTCGATGGGATCGACGCGTCTTGTACTCTTGTCGCGTGCGAAGCGTTTCTTGTGGTTACCTGTTTGGCTGTTTGTCAGGGTACGTGCTGGGCGCGGCTCGCCGGCGGCCACGTCGGTCTGATTGGTGGTCGCTGGACACCGATCCGCACCGGCATGAGCTTGTTCCTACTTTGCGATTTCGGACATGATTTCCACTCTGATTAGAGCACATATAGTAGTCCATGAAAAGGTGAGAGAGAGGACAAATGGCTCCCAAGTTCCACGGAGCTTGTTTTTAAAATAAAAAATCGAAAATGCTATTTGAAGTTTCAAAAAACGGCAAAAAAAAATCCCGATGTAGATAGTGATATGATCTACAAGTGAAGAAAATTGTAACTCAAAATTCGTTATATTGTGGGCTGAGAAAAAAATGAGCGGGTCTGCCTGGTGAACAATACAAAGTCTCAACAACTCTAAATTTTGCCCGATTTATATTTTTTGTGCAGCCAAAATACAACGAATTTTGAGTTAAAAAATTCATCTCGACACTATCTACATCTGGGATTTTTTCTCGATTTGTGGAAAATAAAAAAGTTCTGATTTTGATTTTTTCGAAAATCAAGCTCCCTGGAGCTCGGGATCCATTTGCAGTTTAAAAGGTCACCTTCATCCCTAAGAAGATTAGTCTTCTCAAAGGTTAAAATGGAAGGATTCAAAGGACACCTTTGATTCTGAAACAATATAGCTGGTAACAAGTTAGATAAGGAAAAAAAATGTTGCAAAGCACCAAAACTCGACAGCACTATATTGCATGATCCAGGGCAACGCTAACCAAATTCTAATTTCATATACAAACGTGACAGTGCGTATGAAATTAACCCGAAACTGCATCAGATAGGAAAATCTTGCGGAGGAGATAATGAGAATTGCAAAATAGTTCTTAAATTTCGATTTAGGTTTTCTTCCTGAAGACAACACGTGGTGCAACTAACTACTGGTATATTTCTCAAATCAAATCTGCTTCCGTGTAAAGAACAGGGAAACCACAACATGTCGACCAGCAATAATTTGAATACCGGGAATTACAGAATTACACTTATCCAGTATACATAACAGAGTAGTAAATCCGATACAAGATCGTCAGAGAAACAATGACAAAGAACCGAGGACAGAATGACAAGACCACAAGTAGCAATTCAGGACTCTTGATTGACCGAGGAGGATTCAGTAGCAAAATACAAAAACTATTTACTAAACCAGCTGGCAGTAGTAGTTTAAGCTCAACAAAATTTCTGCTTAGCAGCATACAGCTAGTACATGGGAAATTAGATATTAAAAAGAGCAGTTTCCACATCATATTATAGGGAACTTATCTAGTTAGATTAATATCTCTGAGATGCTATCTCCTGAAAAAGGGAGCGCCACATGCTCAGGTGCCATCAGTAGCCGGTTGTACACCACCATGCCTTACATCAGTGCACCTGAGTTGTGTTTCAGTAGTGCGCGCTTAGGCGTCTTAAGCTACTGGTGAGTATCAGCACGCTAGCAGAGTTAACCTAGCTATCAGGTTCTATTGGCACGGCACCGGAGAACTTCCAAGTCCATGTCATCGGGGTCGGTTGCCTGGATCTCAAAGTGCACCCCGTCGAGCTCGTGGCGGAATTGGTTCCTCGACACAGAATAGATGGTCTTTGCACGGATGCGGGAATCATCAGGAGACCTGAAAAGAAAGAGAACACCTAGTATGGTTATGTCCCTAGGAATTAGTAGCAATTAGTTGTGAGAACAGCGCACCCTGTAAAAAAACATTGAACCAGAAAATGTTGATATTCAGTATAACAAAGGAAACTTCCATGGACACGTCGTGCAACCCTAGTGATCTGTGTCCCACAATGGACATTTTGTCAAATTTAAAGGTCATCACAATTTTCTTGAGGCAAGGGTGTTCATAAGTTGTGTGATGAGTTTGCTGACAATAACTGCTGCAATGGGCAACCAAAACTCTGCGAGGTTACAGGAAAAATAATCTGTTTTCTCAGTGGGACGTGAGGCATTAAGTTGGTAGCTGGATGAGTTTGGAACATAATGCAAATAGGACTGCCATGTAATGTGTAGTGTACGAACATTAAAAATATTGTAGAATGCACCGCCGTCAGGCAGCCGCAGTTTTACTGAATCTGTGCCTTACATTCATCTCTTTGTGTTCACCAAAGAAACAAATCTTTACGAACAAGTATCACAGCAACAGGTCATGTTCAACAATTAACCCAGCAATAAATCCTCTGAACACTGACAGAATCTATCAATAAATAAATAAATAAATAAATAAATAAATCAGGATATATATCATTTGAACAATAAATCTATCAGGACAGAGTTCCTAACCATATTGAATCAGGACAGAGTCCCTGAGACCCTGACCATACTGAATCAGGACAGAGGTCACAAGAAACAGGGGCAAGAAAGACAAGACTAACCAGGAGATGAAGAAAATCTTGCTCTTGCGGCAGTTGTCGTCGCTGACGAAATCGAGGTCGTACACGGCGTAGCGGCAGTCGTCGGCGGGCAGCGAGGCCGTGAAGTCGTCGTAGCTCTCCCCGGGCGCGCCCGTCTTCTCGACGACGACCTCCTCGCTCCTGTCGTCGATCTTGAAAATCACGTACCGGTGCACCTTCCTCCTCTTGAGCTCCAAGAAGGCGCTCTTGCTCCGCTCCGGCACGTCAATCCACGCCGGCGAGCCTCCGCCCTACACAGACAAGCGACCGACAGACTCCACCCATCAGCCACAGAACAACAGACATTCCCGCTCGCTCGGTCACCCAGATCGGCGGAAAAAGAAAGGAGACGCAGTGCAAGAACAGCAACCATAAGCGTGAAGCCAAGAAACTCCATGGTGGTGCTGTTGCTATTGCTCGTGAGGAAGCGCGGAGGGGCTAGTTAAAGGGGGAGGAGGGACAGGGGCGTGGGGCGTGGGAACTCACCAGGCACGGCCACGGCGCCGCCGCCACCGCCATGTGCTCTCGCCAAGATCGATCCTGGTCTCGCGGCGGGGTGGCGCTGGTCGATCCGAGGGAGGCGGGCGGGCCGAGGGGTCGATCCCACGGGCGGTGCAGGAGATTGGGTTGAGGTGGGATTAGTTTTAGTTTTTTTTTTTTGAATTTTCCACCACACTATATTAAGTCAGCAAGCCGTCTCATTAAAACCCCGCCAGTCCCTTTCGATACCCTGGTTGGGAAAGAGTGTGTCTGAAACTTACCGCCTCAAACAAACACAGATACATCGCTTATTACATCGATTTTAACTGAAGGTGGGGATCCCCATCCCAAATAAAAGGACTATTTGAATCAAAACAAAGCCTAGTTAAGTTGTGTGCCACCTTGTTTGCCTCCCTTGGACAATGGATGAAGGAGATATTACCAATGCCTTGTGCAATTTGAAAACAGTCCGCTAAGATTGCAGTGTACGGGCTCCAGAGATCAGACACCCCCGTACATGCATTGATCAATTTCAAGTTATCACACTCCAATATAGCTGGTGTACATGCAATTGTTTCTAGAAGCCGGAGCCCCAATCTCACTGCCATTGCTTCTGCAGTCGTGGCATCTAGAAGATTTATATGCGGATCAGCTACTCCCACGATAGCTTCACCATGATCATTTCTGATTATCGCCGCTATTGCACCAGTACTATTTGGGAAAAAACAGGCATCAACATTTACTTTGTATGTTCCAAATGGAGGCCTCTTCCACATAATTTCTTTTGGCACCGCCACACCTGTTGATTGCGTAAAATTGGCAGTTAGTGCTTGAATAGAGAAGGCTGACCTTGCTGCTGGTGCGATGGATTCGCCTTTCACCGCTTCACGACGCTGCCACCAAATATAACAAGTCGCTACCGCTATCGTCTCCTGCAATCCCAGCTGTCCAAGGACTGGAGATTTTTTAATTGGGATTCTTAGGATTTCTTCAAGAATTACCGATCCAGATCGATCAACTGATACCGCGTGATTAATCACTTCTTCTAATCCCAAGGCTTGCCAGACCATCTTAGCACGTCTACATGTAAACAGGAGGTGTCGGATATCCTCTGCCTCTTGAAAACATACCGGACATTCCGCTGAAACTTTTATATGTCTATTAGCAAGTACACACCTTCCAGGAACCAAACCATGCAGCGATCTCCATAAAAATATTTTAACTTTTGAAGGGATTTGTAACTTCCAGAGAATTTCCCAAACCGGGTTTTGTCTTGAGGGACCTTGACCGTCTTGGCGCCTCATTTTGCCCCCATATTGGTGTTCCCATTCGGTATAGTACGCTGAACGAACCGAAAAGGAAAAAAGTCTTAGTCTTCTGCCAAGCAATAAAATCATCATTCAAATTAGGACTAATAGGTATTCTCAGCACAAGATCAGCCTCCATCTGATTAAGATTTTCACGAATAGCCACCTCATTCCAAAAACCAGTTGCTGGATCAATTAGTTCATCCACCGTCTGAAGTAAGCTGTCACCTCTTGCCGTCTCAATTTTCCTAGTAGCACTTCCTGGCACCCAATGATCTTTCCAAATGTTAATATTTCTACCATTCCCGACTCTCCAAATATGTCCTCTTTTAAATGTTTGAAGACCACTCACTATGCTCTGCCAAGTGAAAGAAGAACCTGCCTTTGGTCCTACATTCAATAAGTTGCCGTGTGGAAAATATTTAGCCCGGAGCACTCTAGCACACAAGGAATCAGGTTGTGTAATCAATCTCCATGACTGTTTTGCTAGCATGGCTAGATTAAAAGCATGTAAGTCTCGGAAGCCCATGCCCCCATCTTTCTTTGGAATGCACATCCTCCACCAAGCACTCCAATGCATACGTTTTTGTTCCTCTGTATCCCCCCACCAAAAGGCTGCCATAGCATCAGTAAGAAGTTTACAAATATTTTTTGGGATCTTGAAAATTGCCATTGCAAAAACCGGAATAGATTGGATAACAGCCTTCAATAAAATCTCCTTGGCCCCCATAGACAACTGCTTCTCCTTCCATCCATTCAACCGAGCTATAACCCTCTTGAAAGGATCGTATGGCCACCTAGAGGGGGGGTGAATAGGTGCTACTCCAATTTTTAACTCTTTTTCGATTAAGGCTTGACTAAAAGGTAAATTCTCTAGATATGCAACTATGGTGAATTTACCTATATGACAAGTTAAGTCTAAACAAGATAAGATACAAGTAGTAAATAACTAGAAAGGAATAACCGATATGAAAGCACGCGGAGACAATGATGTATTCCCGAGTTCCTCCTTTTAGGGGAGTACGTCTCGTTGGAGGGGTGTGAGTTCCAAACTCAAGACGCCACAAATGGCCTCACCCTATTCTCCGATGAACCTCGCACAAAAGCTCGGTCCACCTTTCTTTATCAGAATCCTTCAAGGCGGAATCCGGAGCCCTTACAACAACATGAGGCTCAACCCACAAAAGGATTGGGGGCTCTCAATCACCACAACACCTGCTACACAAAAGTAACAAGCAAGTGAGAACAACAAGATGCCTAGGTTTTCCTAGTGGAAACCCTAGGCTCGAATCACTCAAGTGAATGAAGGGGAAATGAAGAACGCTTTGGTGAAGTAGTAGATCCGGGCCTTCTCCTTCAATCCTCCAAAGATCAACGAGTTTGGGTGGAGGGATTGGGAGATCTAGTGATTCTTGAGCTTGCAACAATGGGGATCTTCTTTTCTGGGCGAGCTACTTGTCCCGAGCTAGGTGGAGAGGCTTTTATAGCTCTTGTAGGAAAGTAGCCGTTTGTGAACTGTGTGCCCGGTCTGTAGGCCGGTTTGGCCGGCCTGGGGGCCGGCCAGGCGTGTTCTGGCCTTGCTGCAGAGAGGCCGGCATGGGGCCCGGTTGAACCGGCCTGGGAACCGGCCAGGCATCTGAGCCAGTCCGGCTGCAGGCCTGGGAACCGGGCAGGCAGCTGAGCCAGCCGGCCTACAGCCCGGACTGGCCGGCCTGGTGACCGGGCAGGCAGCTGAGCCAGCCGGCCTGCAGCCCGGACTGGCCGGCCTGGGAACCGGCCACCCAGGGCACGGCGCATCTTTCCGAATTCACGAAACTTTCTTTCTTCTTTTTGAATATGGAGAGATACCGGACGATTTCTGAAATCACTTAGCAACACATTAAACCTTTACCGGTGTTGTTATCTAACACACAAAACATAGAGGGATAATAAATGTTCTTTCAATCTCCCCCTTTTTGGTGTTAGATGACAACACACGGATTTGCAATTGAGATCACATTATATCATGTTTTTAAACAAAGAAATGGCTCCCCCTACATGTGTGCATATAGTTTTGTTTGCCTTGGAATGCAAATACACACATAAGGAGGGGAACATTTCCAACAAGGTGATCAACATGATATAGGAACAACATAATCGCACATAACCAACTAAGTTGAGATTTGGCTCCCCCTTCATGTGTGCATATAATTTTGTTTGCCTTGGAATGCAAATACACACACAAGGAGGGAAACATTCCCAACAAGGTGATCAACATGATATATGAACAACATAATCGCACATAACCAACTAATTTGAGATTTGGAGATGATCATACCTTGTGCCAAGAGATGTAGACAATTTCATATCAATTCACAATATCATGAAGTCTCAACTAGATAAATCCGAATACCGAGAACCATAGTCATACAATATTTTAACCATCTCATACAATAGTAATAGCAAAGTTCCACGACATAGAACACATAAGGTTTCCACGAGCATAAAACACATAAAGTTCAACTAAAAACAAGTGCGATGCAAGAAGACGAAAATGCAATGGATGCATGAATGCAAATCCCCGGAAGTCTCTCCCCCTTTGGCATCAAGACACCAAAAAGGAGAAAGAAACGTGAAAGCCCATGGATCACTCATCGGGAAACACATCCTCATCATCATCTTGGACAACCTCTTCATTTCCGCCACCAAAAGCTTGACCGGAGCTTGATTCACCTTGGGTGCCCGGCCAATAGGGAGCAAGAGAGGAAGCATCGTCGCCGAACCAAAAGGTGTGCTTGGACTTGTAAGTGTTCTCTGAAACCTCTTCGGAGCTTTCGCAAGAAGGCTCAGGGAAGTTCAGTTGCTTCATAATCGCTCTTTGATTGCGGTTATAAGACTTTTGCTTGTGATATATCTTGTAATCCTTATCTTGCTTTTCCGCAAAGAAGCAATTCATCCTCTTGAAAGCCTCCAATATGCCGTGCTTCTTGGGGGGCTCAGCTTGAGTCTCAGCTTGAGTTTCAGGAACTGCTGTGCTAGCACGCTGCTCACGAGAAGGAATGACCGCATCCGGAGGACGAGATGGCAAAGAATGCAGAACAGGCGTATACAATGTTGGGAGATAGGCATTGAGAGCAATCTGGGGCACCTTTCTGTCAAAGAGCTGCTGTAGATAAGGGCCATAGATGGGAACCCTTTTGTCAAGAATCACGGTGTGCATCTCTTCCCACATATAGTCAAGAACATCAATTTTCTTCTTCCTCCAAAAGCTGGGCATAATGTGATGGAGGAGGTTGATCATGTATGCGCGAGCCTCAGTCTTCTCCCCAAACTTGATAGCAATAGTGTTCCGGAGGATTGCATAAGTGGTTTGCCAAAACGGAGTCATATAAGTGCACTTGGGGACCTTACCAACAAGGCCCTGCCCGCGGGGATAGCAATGATGGATCGCGGGATCGGCTTTCATGAGGGTTTGCTGATGAATACGAACATAAGCCATGGGGCAATGGGGTAGCTCCTCGATGCCAAAGAGAGCACCAAACTCAGCAAGAGAAGCTTCACACTTGGTACCGGCACACATCCAAGTCATAGTCCTTGGTCCTTCCCTCGAGAAATACACTGTGGCATAGAACTCTTGAAGCAAATCAGGAGAATAAGGTGTATTCACTGCCATGAGATTAGAAATACCATGAAAATCCATAACCTCCATCACCTCCGGCCAAATGTCCCTAGCACTATCCACATTGAAGCAATGAGTGGTGACATGAGAGTTCTTCATGATACTAATGATTTGGTCAAACACTCGTTGATGCATCTTGCAATAGAACCGCTTATCATTGGTACAAGTGCTATGAGGAAAGGTATAGGGGTTGAACTCCAACCGATCATGCTCAAACTCATCACTAGGCACTTTGCTCCAACAAGTACGTACCGGTTCCTCTGGATTGGAAGGAGGAGGCCCCTTTTTCTTGACCACAGTTTTCTTGATCTTCTTGGAGTTGGGGTTGATGGTGGATTCCCTAAGATTTGCCTTGCCTTGGAACCGGGAGAGCGGGTTGGAAGATTCCTCAAGATCCTCGAGGTCATCAAACACCGATCGTCAGCCATTGCCAAGAACTCCGAGCTACACAAAGAAATCCGCAACCACACCAACAATGGAGGAGAACTCCCCCAAATCTTCACCAAAGGATGAAACTCGTGGATGGGAAGGAAGATCTGGAGGGGATCTTTCAGATCTGAGGCAGTAGGGGGTGGGGGAGCGGCTCTAATGGAGGAGGGGTGGTGGAGGAGCTCGGGTGGGGCGGCCATGGTGGAGCACGGGCTGGGGAAGAAGGGAGTGAAGTGAAAAACTGTTCAGGATCCCTCCTTGGATCGATCCAATATGCACTGCCTGCCCGGCACGGGAGCCGGTCAAGCCGGCCAGGAAACCGGGCACCAGCCCGAGGCGCCCGGCACGGAAGCCGGATGAGCCGGCCTGGGGGCCGGGCCAGCAGCTGACGCGCCCGGCACGGGGGCCGGTTGAAACCGGCCAGGAGACCGGGCATGCAGCCGTGGCGCCCGGCATGGCCGCCGGTTGGTCCGGCCAGCAGACCGGCCAGGCAGATTTTCCTTCTTCCTTGCCTTTTCACTTGAAAAACTTGGCACAAACATAGCAATTCTTCTCCACATGAAATTCTTTGAATCAACCACAAAACCGATGGCTGCTGAACTGATTTGAATAACCATTTTCAAGAAGATCCATGGAGTAATATAGAGTGACACGGGGAGATGCAAACATGAAACATGATGAAATCTTCACACTTCCAATGGATAAAACCAGAAAATCCCGAATAGCAACATTGGAAGTGATGAGACATGGAAAATAACAAATATGCAATGAACACTCGAACAAGACTCAACTCTTCAAAAAGAAGAGGGCGGTGGCCTAGGCCACCATGTATGAGTGTATGTGGTGTGACACCGCGAAGATATATCTTGGGTTCACCGCCACTACTCGTCATTTAAGCTCACAATTCATAGAACGAATATAGAGATGCAAATGAGTTCTTACTATCGGCATAATGGGGGGAGGGATAGTCCAATGGATTAGGACCGCACTCCCCCTATGTCCATGCCTACATCCAAACCAAATTACTATTGTCTAATATGGGTAGGTATGCAAGAAGTCCACTAAGTCCAATTGCTTATGTCCACCACATTTAGTTCTCCTCTCAACTCCTTGAATCTTGCTTCACCAAGAGGCTTTGTGAACATATCGGCGAGTTGATGCTTGGTGTTGACATAGTTGATTGCAATATCACCCTTTTCAACATGATCTCGAATAAAATGATACCGGATCTCAATATGTTTGGTCTTCCCATGAAGTACCGGATTGTGAGCAATTTTGATGGCACTTTCATTGTCACATAAAAGAGGCACTTTGTCACAAATGACACCATAATCCTTTAAAATTTGCCTCATCCATAATAATTGTGCACAACAACTTCCGGCGGCAATGTATTCGGCTTCGGTGGAGGACGAGGCCACACAATTTTGCTTCTTGGAAGACCAACTCACAAGAGACCTACCAAGGAATTGGCAAGTACCCGAAGTTGATTTTCTATCCATTTTGCAACCCGCCCAATCCGCATCCGAATAACCTACAAGATCAAAGCTTGTCCCATGGGGGTACCAAAGACCATAGTTAGGAGTATCTATCAAGTATCTTAGAATCCTTTTAACCGCGGTTTCATGACTTTCCTTAGGACTTGATTGGAATCTTGCACACATACCCACACTAAACATAATATCCGGTCTAGATGCACAAAGGTAAAGTAAAGATCCAATCATAGAACGATAAAGCTTGGGATCAACTTCCTTACCCTTCGGATCTAAGTGTAGATCCGCCTTAGAGTCCATGGGAAACTTATATGGCTTGGCGTTGTTCATATCAAATTTCTTGAGCATGTCTTGAATATACTTGGCTTGACATAAGAATGTTCCTTCACTATATTGGTGGATTTCAAAGCCAAGAAAATACTTCAATTCACCCATCATGGACATCTCAAATTCCTTGGTCATTAGCTTAGAGAATTGATCACTAAATTCATGGTTAGTAGAACCAAAGATAATATCATCAACATATATTTGGCATACGAAAAGCTCTCCATTTATCCTTTTTGTGAAAAAGGTGGGATCGATTACCCCAATTTCAAAACCATGGTCTACTAAGAACTCCTTGAGATGATCATACCAAGCACGTGGAGCTTGCTTGAGCCCATAAAGGGCCTTATGTAGTAAGTAGACATGGTTAGGAAATTTAGGGTCTTCAAAACCCGGAGGTTGTTTCACATACACTAATTCACTTAGTGGACCATTTAGAAAAGCACTTTTAACATCCATTTGATATAAGGTAATGTTATGAGTAGATGCATAGGCAATCAATAAACGAATAGATTCAAGTCTAGCAACGGGGGCATAAGTTTCACCGTAGTCGACTCCTTCGATTTGGGTGTAGCCTTGTGCAACCAATCTTGCTTTGTTGCGAATGACTTGACCATGTGAGTCTTGCTTGTTCTTGAATATCCACTTGGTTCCAATGACATTATGTGATGTGTCTTTGGGTCTTTCAACTAATGACCATACTTTGTTGCGCTCGAAGTTGTTCAATTCTTCATGCATGGCCGCAACCCAATCCATGTCTTCAAGAGCATCATATACCTTGAGAGGTTCTAAGCTAGACAAACAAGAGACATGACCACAAAAGTTAGTTAATTGATTACGTGTGGACACACCCTTACGAATACTCCCAAGGATATTTTCTTTGTAGTGTTGGAGATGATCCAATGTTGATGCACGCCGAATGACTCGGCGTTCTATGGCTTGACCAATTGTTTCACCAACACGAACATCTTCATCATTTCCTTCATCTTGTTCATGGTCAACCCGAAGTGGAGTTCTTGGAGATGGGGTTCATCATGTTCTTGTTTCCACTAGAGTTGGGTGGGTCTTGACCATTATCTTGCTCATGTGGATGACTATCATGATCTTGTTCTTGTATAGCTTGTTGATCAATGGTTGAGGTGGATGGTTCAACTTGAGTAGAACTTGTTCCTTCTTCTTGAGTGTCCATAATAGGTTCTTCAATAGGAATAAGTTCCCCTATGCCCATAGTTCTTATGGCTTGAGGTGGAGGTACATCACCTACATTATCATGATCAATATGCTCCGCTTGGGAGCCATTATCCTCGACAAACTCCACATTCATAGATTCTTCAACACATCCGGTGGATATGTTGTAGACCCTATAAGTGTGGGAGTTTGCGGCATATCCAACAAAAATACCATCAAAAGTTCTAGATTCAAATTTAGCAATTGGGCAACCTTTAATGTAAACATGGCATTTGCATCCAAATACGCGAAAGTAAGAGACATTTGGCTTTTTACCGATAAGGAGTTCATATGGTGTCTTTTTCATGAGAGGACGAAAGAAGAGCCGGTTGGAGTAGTGGCAAGCGGTATTGATGGCTTCGGCCCAAAAGTTATATGGGGAACGAAATTCGGCCAACATAGTTCTTGCCATATCAATAAGAGTGCGGTTCTTCCTTTCGGCGACACCATTTTGTTGAGGAGTATAAGCAGCGGAATATTGGTGTTGAATGCCCTCCCCACTTAGGAAATCATCCATAGTGTAATTCTTGAACTCCGTACCATTGTCACTTCTTATTGCTAAAATCTTGGAGTCATATTGGCGTTGAACTAAGGTTGCAAAGTCAATGAATATCTTTTGAGTTTCACTCTTCCTCTTGAGGTAGAAAGTCCAACAATATCTTGTATAATCATCCACAATCACCAAACAATATTTCTTGCCACCAAGACTATCATATGTGGGAGGCCCAAAGAGATCCATATGAAGGAGCTCCAAAGGCCTCTCAGTGGAGATAATGCTCTTCTTGGGGTGATTCTTTTCATGCATCTTTCCGGCTATGCAAGCACTACAAGGACGATCTTTGGAAAAATTAACATCGGTTAGTCCTACCACGTGTCCACCCTTCACAAGAGTTTGCAAATTTCTCATACCGACATGGCCTAGCCGGCGATGCCAAAGCCAACCCTTGTCGGATTTAGCCATTAGACACGTGGCGATTTGAGTGGTCTCTTTCGAGAAATCGACCACATACAAACCGTTTACACGAAATCCAACAAAGGCTACTTTAAGAGATTGAGTGAAAAGGATGGTCACGTGGTGTTTATTAAAGATAACGGTGTAACCGACATTGCATAATTGACCAACGGAAAGTAAATTGTATGAAAGGGATTCAACAAGAAGGACCTTCTCAATGGATAACTCCGGAGTGATCACTACCTTGCCATATCCCAATACCTTAAGTCTTGCATTATTCCCGACGGTGACATGAGAAAATGTGAGTAATTGATTCAATAGGCCCTTTACTACTTCTTTGCTTCCGGTCATGTGAGATGAACACCCACTATCAATGAGCCATGAAGATCCACCGGAAGAAAAGTCCTACAAGAATCAAGTCTTTGTTTTAGGTACCCATTGTGAAATGGGTCCTCTTTTGTTAGTCACAAGGGTCTTTGGAACCCAAATAGCATAGTGATAATCATCTCCATATGAAGTGCCAACATATTTAGCAAAAACACAACCATCTATAGATTTCATAAGAACATATGAAGGGTTGTATTTTCCCGCAAAGTCATTGTGAGTGGCATTGCCCCTTGTGGCATCACCACTCGCAATGGTGTCTCTTTTGCTTGTGCGGGCTTGGCCTTCTTCTTGTTCTTGTTCTTCTTTTTCTTCTTGGCAACATAACCAAGGCCCTCCTTCCCTATGTGTAGCTTTTGCGCTTGCAAGAGCTCATAAAGAGGTTTCTCACCTTGAGGGCTAGAGGCCTTGGCAAGCTCATCCTTCAACCTAGCATTTTCCTCAATGACATTTGCATGATCACAAGAAGAAGTGGAGGAACTAGGTACATCAATTTTAGTAGATTGTATTTGAAGTTGTTCAAAAGACTTGTTGAGAGTAGAGTGTTCACTCTCCAAGGCCTTGTGAGCCTTGGTGAGCATCTCTAGCTCTTCGGCTAGTCTATTATGACCAACACCAAATACGACCTTTTGTTTCTCTAAAACTTGTATTTAGCAATAGCATGGTCACGTTCTTTAATGATTTTAGAAAGAGTTTCATTTTGAGATTCATCAATATTCTCAAGCTTCTCCTCAAGAGAAACTCGAAGCTCATGCTCTTCCTCAATAGCCATGGTAAGGGAAGCGATCTCATTAGCATATTCTCTTTCAAGTCTCCCCTTTTCTTCTAGGAGATCTTGTGCCATGCTATATTGATCCATAAGAATCTCAAGCCGAATCTTGCATTCACCTTGCAAGTTAGTCATCAAGAAATCCAAAGCAACATTTTCTTCCTTAACTCTAAGACTCATAAGTTCATGCATTTCATTCATAGTCTTAGAAGGAGGGGAAGGTGGTACCTCGGAGAGCTTGGCCATGAGGCACGTAGCGTGTTTGGTGGTGACATTATCATTGGGGGATTCAAAAGAGAAGGGGTTGTCGATGAAGCAATGGCTAAAGCGGCCACTCCACTTGTGGTTGTTTCTTCTTCATCACTCTCCTCCCCGGACATATATTCTTCTTGTACCACCAACACTTTGGAAGGTAGCTTCTTGTTGGAGATGAACTTCTTGAAGTAAGGCTTCGTGGGAGAAGAACTTGAAGCTTCCTTGAGAATGAGTCTTCCTCCATGTTCTTCACGGTTCTTATAAGGGCATTTGGCAACATAGTGGAATTGATCTTGGCAATTGAAGCAAGTCTTCATTTTTGGGTTGCCCACCTTGTAACCACTTGATTTGTGCTTTTGATCCACATAAGCTTTAGCTTTTGATGGATTCTTCCAAAAGGTCTTTGCCATGAGAGCCACATAATCTCTATGAGCACTCAAGAGTTCATCGGGTGCAAGTAACTTCCCTCTTCATGATCTTGGTCTTCATCTTGTTCCACCACCTTGGCCTTCAAAGCAAGTGAGGAGCTTTGGGCCATTCCAATAGCTCGGGCACGAGAGTCTCTAGCAATTTGGGCTTGGACCTTGTAGATTGCATCTCTTGCATGACTTCATTTGAGGTCAAGGTGTCATAGTTGTGCTTTCCTTGGAGACTCTTCAAGTCGGTCTCTTCAAACGGCATGAGGGCATTCACATACTTCCTCTTGATGTAAGTATCATCCACATGTTTAGCACCAAGGTCTCTATATGCGGAAGCAAGAGCCTTGAGCCTTTGATACATCTCCTCATGAGTTTCATCATCTTTCTTGTAGAAGCCTTCAATTTGATTGCTCATGGCTTCATATCTATTTCTCCTCATGCTCTCATTTCCAACGAACACCTCCGTGAGAGTGTTCCATGCTTCCTTGGCGGTGGTGCAATCTTCAATGTGATGAATGTTCTTCTCACCCACGGCAACACGGATCACATCAAGAGCGGTGGAATTTAGTTGAGCTTCAACTTCTTCTCGCCTTGTCAAATCATTTTCATCCACCGGTTGAATCCATCTGCAATGATCTTCCAAAGACCTATGCAACCACTTTTCAAGTGAGATTTCATAGAAGATTGCCAACGGGTAAAAGAAGATGCATTAAGACTAGGTGGAGCTCCTCTTAAGTGTATAGGAGGATGAGGGATAGGTAGGTCGGGAGAGTAGGCAAAAGGAACTCTAGCATTTCTCCTTCCCATTAGTGTTTTAGATGGGGATTCATTTTTATTTTGGTCCACCCCCGGATCCCTTTATCCTCGTTCTCCTTTAACTCCACTTGAGGAATTCCAGAGAAGGAGGTGATGCGGTTACCTTTGCTTCCGAGAGTTTTGCTATCATTTCACGCAACTCATCCATTTTGGTTTCCATAGAGGTCTTCAAGTTAGTGAAGTCCTCCATGGAAACCGAAGTGGCCGGAAGAGCAAGAGGGTTCCCATCGGCATCGAAGGCCATATTTCTCTTAGGCGGTTAAGCCCGAATAAAGAGCCGAGGCTCTGATACCAATTGAAAGGATCGTATGGCCACCTAGAGGGGGGGGTGAATAGGTGCTACTCCAATTTTTAACTCTTTTTCGATTAAGGCTTGACTAAAAGGTAAATTCTCTAGATATGCAACTATGGTGAATTTACCTATATGACAAGTTAAGTCTAAACAAGATAAGATACAAGTAGTAAATAACTAGAAAGGAATAACCGATATGAAAGCACGCGGAGACAAGGATGTATTCCCGAGTTCCTCCTTTTTAGGGGAGTACGTCTCGTTGGAGGGGTGTGAGTTTCAAACTCAAGACGCCACAAATGGCCTCACCCTATTCTCCGATGAACCTCGCACAAAAGCTCGGTCCACCTTTCTTTATCGGAATCCTTCAAGGCGGAATCCGGAGCCCTTACAACAACATGAGGCTCAACCCACAAAAGGATTGGGGCTCTCAATCACCACAACACCTGCTACACAAAAGTAACAAGCAAGTGAGAACAACAAGATGCCTAGGTTTTCCTAGTGGAAACCCTAGGCTCGAATCCCTCAAGTGAATGAAGGGGAAATGAAGAACGCTTTGGTGAAGTAGTAGATCCGGGCCTTCTCCTTCAATCCTCCAAAGATCAACGAGTTTGGGTGGAGGGATTGGGAGATCTAGTGATTCTTGAGCTTGCAACAATGGGGATCTTCTTTTCTGGGCGAGCTACTTGTCCCGAGCTAGGTGGAGAGGCTTTTATAGCTCTTGTAGGAAAGTAGCCGTTTGTGAACTGTGTGCCCGGTCTGTAGGCCGGTTTGGCCGGCCTGGGGGCCGGCCAGGCGTGTTCTGGCCTTGCTGCAGAGAGGTCGGCATGGGGCCCGGTTGAACCGGCCTGGGAACCGGCCAGGCATCTGAGCCAGCCGGCTTGTAGCCCGGACTGGCCGGCCTGGGAACCGGGCAGGCAGCTGAGCCAGCCGGCCTGCAGCCCGGACTGGCCGGCCTGGTGACCGGGCAGGCAGCTGAGCCAGCCGGCCTGCAGCCCGGACTGGCCGGCCTGGGAACCGGCCACCCAGGGCACGGCACATCTTTCCGAATTCACGAAACTTTCTTTCTTCTTTTTGAATATGGAGAGATACCGGACGATTTCTGAAATCACTTAGCAACACATTAAACCTTTACCGGTGTTGTTATCTAACATACAAAACATAGAGGGATAATAAATGTTCTTTCTCCTCTCAATTAAGTACAAGAAATTGTCGCTTCTGTCAATACCAACCATTGCAGGGAGACCAAGGTATCTATCTGATAGAGCTTCAGTCATGATATTTAATTCCGTACATATATCTCCTTTCAAATTTACATCCACATTAGGACTGAAGAAAATACTACATTTAGCTGGCTTACCAACTGACCTGAATTTGCACAATAGGTGTCAAGTACTTGTCTCAACGAGGTTGCATTAACTAAATCCCTTAGGGAATCATCAGCAAATAATAAATGCGATATTGATGGTGCATTTCTACACACCCTTACCCCCTCAATGCCACGAAACCTCCTCTTGATGAGCCAATAAACTTGATAGCCCTTCCGCACAAATCAGGAAAAGGTAGGGAGAAAGGGGATCCCCCTGCCTTAAGCCCCTGGTAGGAATAAAATCTTCAGTTTCTTGATCATTATATTTAACTTTGTATTTCACCGAACTCACACATGCCATAATCAGCTCCACAAACTCGGTATGAAACCCCAGCCGCATTAACATTCTTTCAAGGAATAGCCATTCTACTCTGTCATACGCCTTATGCATGTCTAATTTAACCGCACAATATCCACTCTTGCTCTTCTTCTTATTTTTGATGTAATGGATACTTTTGTATGCAAGCAGAATATTATCGGTGATCATCCAGCCCGGGACAAAAGCACTTTGCACAGGAGATGTTATTTCATCAAGAATATGCTTAAATCGGAAAGCAATCATCTTAGATATTAGCTTGTAGAGCACATTGCAAAGACTGATGGGTCTATATTGAGAAATCAGCTCCGGATCCTCCACTTTAGGAATAAGAACAATAACCGTATCATTCCACCCAGCCGGTATAGTACGATTATTTATTGCAGCTAGCACTTCCAGCGTTAAAACATCCCCAATTATATGCCAACATTTTTTGAAAAAATAACATGTAAACCATCAGTTCCCGGAGCTTTTAAATCACCGATTGAAAATAGGGACTTCTTCACATCCTCAGCCGAATAGGGCTTAAGCAAAGCCTCATTCATCTCTGCAGAAACCCGAGGAACAACTTTTTTCTAGAACAGTCGGGTCTGTGTCATATACCTCCTTGCTAAAAAGACCAGTAAAGTAATCGGAAATCATAGGATTCAAATACGCTGTCCCTTCAAGCCAGTTGCCTTGATCATTCTTCAGCTTTTTTATTCTATTCCGCTGTCTTCTCGCATTTGCGAAATTATGAAAATACGAGGTATTTATGCCCCCAAACTGAAGCCAATTAACTCGACTTCTTTGCGCCCAGTGCATTTCTTCCTGTTCCAATAGTTTTTCTATTTCCAGGGCTAGTTCTTTTTGGCGCATAATATTTGTCGCTGTCAGATCATCTACTAAAACCTGCTCCAACTCATGCTGAGCAGCTTTAATTCTTTTCCTAGTACTTTTGAGGACATTACGATCCCATTTATGCAGGTGTTCGTGCACTATGGCAAGTTTTCCCGCCAAATCTTTTGCATTCAAAACTTGATTTGAGTCCCATGCCTCTTCCACCACCTCTCGGAATCTGGCCTCTTTCAACCAGCGGGCCTCAAAACGCAACACTTTCGGCCCAGTAGTATCATACGCCACTACTTCCAGGCTGAGCAGCAGCGGCCTATGATCTGACCTACTGTAGGGCAGATTTTCAAGGACTGCTTCAGGGAATTTGTTTCTCCAAGAATCACTAACCACTGCTCTGTCTAATCTCTCCCTAATGTTACCTCGATGCCAAGTAAATCTGTCACCAGAGTAGCCCATAAAAGTAAGATTACAGTCGGCTAAAGCCTCTCGGAAATCATCCATAAATCGTGTTGGCCGAGGGTTACCACCCTCTTTCTCAAAAGGATACATTATTTTGTTTAAATCCCCAATTACCAACCAGGGCATAGTACTCTCCGCATGCAAAGCTCTCAGTCTTTGCCATGTCAGATGCTTGTTTTCCCACTTAGGTTCTCCATACATACCAGTCAAACGCCAAATATTATCCACTCCACTCCCAACCGTGACATCTATATAGCTAGCACACTTGAATCTGAGGCCCACCACTACTTCCTTCTTCCAAAGTAGTAATAAGCCACCACTCCTCCCATTACTCCTAACAACAAACGTGTGATCCATTTGAAGGCGGCGTCGCAAACACTCTGCTGGCCACTCCTCTAAATGAGTTTCAGACGAAAACAACATATCCGCTCCTATGCGCTTCTGAAGATCCACAAGTGCAAGCACTGCCGTGGCCCCGACCAGACCGTGATAGTTTAAACTTAAGAGTTTCATTGTGCCCGGCGGTCACCCACGAGGGGAGCCGCCGATCTTGCATCATTATCATCAGTAGCCGAGCCTGAACCTGCTTCACCAACAACTCCTTTCAATTTCTTTTTGTTCTGATTCTTATGCAGAGTCAACAGAGGATCAGATATCCCTTCAGTAGAGTTTTCAAACTGTTCTACCCTCGCAGCAACCTGCGCATGTTTTTCAGTGATCGCCAAGGTGCCAGTAGGTTGGATCTCTTCTTTTTCAGTCGAAACAGAGTCATCTGCCGACCTTTTCCTTGCCAAGGGTGCTTCATTCATGTCAGCGTCCCTTATTTGTCCATCTCCGGGATTACCTCCACTATTATGCATGGCATTCCATCTCCAGCTAATATTTTCTGATAAGCCACCGTTGTGGTCAGGATCAAAACCAGGAGGCTCTTTGCTCATACCTCTACCAAAACCCTACCAGGAGGGAAGCTACCTCTTCCTCGAGCTGTTCCACGACCACTCATATTACCACGGCCAGCGCCGCGACCTCTGCCTCTACCTCTTCCACCATCAACCAGTATGAAACTACCCCATTCCATCTTGCTATGATCATGTTCTCCTGTCCCACATTCTTCATGCCAATGCCCCATCAAACCACATTGATTACAGAATATGGGGAGCTTTTCATATTGAACTTGATAGAATTCCTTCTTTTGATTCTTTGTAATGGACACAAACGCGAATTCTAACAAATTCGCCAGCAAAACCCGCTGGTAATTTTGTCTGAACTTCCTTGACCAGACCAATAGTTCTACACATGCCTTTAATCACTGCCTCCTTAAGATAATTATCAGGTAATCTCAACACTCTTCCCCAGACATCAAGCTTGTCAAGAATCACAGACCTCGGATTTACAAAGCCATCATATTCCTCTATCAGTAGAGCTTGATTACGAAATAGCCATGGGCCCTGCTTTGTTGCTTTATTCCAATCCCCCAAACACCCAAATTGAATCGTGAACAGATTATCATTAATTCTCCTCCACACTACTTCCTTCGCCGGGTTCCATGCAAACCGCATATCAGCAAATAACGCGCTAGGGCTAAAACCCTTGGTGGTGTTTACCTTAGTGATCGCCAGCCACTTCGCCGGATCCGATTCCTCCTCGGTCTCCTCCTCCCAGATGAAATCGTCCTGCTCATCCTCCAGAAGATTGAACCTATCCAGCAGATTCTCCACCGGTTCTGCACCTACCCTCGCCGATCCGCTTGCTTCTCATGTTTCGTTCATCTTCCTCAGACCACCGCCGCGGTTGGGAACTACTCCAGATTCAACTAAAATATTCTATATTTCTTTCCGCGAGTAACGATACGGGCTTGCCATGAAATTTTATCTTTCAGACCAGTCGCCATGAAATTTTAGTTTTCTTTTTACTTGGATGTAGTTTTAGTTTTTCGGTGGAGGTGGGATCGAGGAGGAAAAGAGTCAAAGAGTAATGATGGGATCATGGGATTCGTGCGCGGCGCCCGGCCGCGTCCAGTTGAAATCCGCTGCACTTCGCGCTGGCAACCTAGATTTGGACACGTGAAAGAGGCCCAACCCGTGGATGAAAAGTCGGACGCTGTAATGGGCCAATGAAAGAGCCTGTTAGTAATGGGCCAATGAATTGGACCCGTTCAACTCGGCTTTGTTTTGGCTTTGTTCGTCCCTCAAAGAAAAAAAATCGGCTTTGCTTGGTACAATGGTACCACACGAGTTATTCTTTTTTTTCTCACGAAAGCCACCCGAGATATTCGTAACCCATAAAAAATTCATAATACGGATTAAAATAAAAAAGTTATACGAAACAAAAGCAGTCCAAAGTCCAAACCAAAGGAAATCAGAGTTGGCAAGGCGTGATAAGTGTTGGTTTGTCACGTAGGTTTATCATAACTTTCCAGATCTGTAAGATCGGTGTATACTTATTTTGTATCTCGTTTTTATTTATCAATGATAATCGTATTACCATGCAAAAAAAATGCTTGCTTCATCCTCCAACACGCTTTAAGTAGTCACAATGTAGAAGGTCCAACGTGCGATACTTCGTTTTTTTTCGCGGAGGTTGAAACCGTCAACACACATTCTTAAATTATATTATTCAACAAAGTCCGTCAAAACAAATACTCCCTCCGGTCCGTATTAAGTGTCAAACGATTTGAACATACAAAGCACAATTTCGTAGGTACAGTAACGACACTTTTTGTGGACCGAAGGGAGTACATCAATCGACGCAAAGCCACCTTCCTAGCGACCTCTGTCGCAACGTACATACTCAGTATAGATATAAGTTTATGGTCATTAGGCTACCTTTTACCCTCTCCTCTTTAGTTCAAAGTAAAAGTATGAGCTAACTTTTTTAAAATGATGATGTCATTAGAAGCGTTATTTCAATTTTTTTGAAAAAAAGAGTACCCTAATTTAACCCTTTGCATTTCTAATAGTCAGATCTGGGTACTAGTTTCCCAACAAGTGCACATCTGAACTCAACTCACCAATCAATAAGGAGAGTACGCATGATCCACAAGAAAAAACCTAAGCCCCGGGGGGGAGGGGCTTTGTCCCTTTGTTGTTTATGATTGACATCATTCATTACATGCTCGAGCGAGCAACCAAAGTGGGTATCCTCACAACGATGACCAGTGACTTGAGACAACATATGCCCGTCTATTAGTATAACGGCTTCTGGTTTACGCATAATTTTTGCCATGTGTTAACGACACAGAGCAGTAGGAGCTGGTTAGAAGGAAACTCTAGTGCCCGAACCTACCCCTACTATGCACATGCCTTGGCCTTCCTCCCTCTAGGATTGGGCCGAATGACAACAATAGAGTTTGGTAGGATGGGCAGCGAATCATGCATCTGGTCGCTCATGCTAATTTTTCGCGAAACCCGACAGGAGCTCTGTCTATTCATATAGAAGAAAGAATTGCCCAGTTTATTAAGGAAAACCGGGCTAAAACCAGATACAAAGGGCACGAGGACCCCACCGGTCGACGAGGCGACAGAAAACCACAAACAAAACACCACCGCCACACACAACACGCAACCACCACCGCCGACGAAGGGAGAGAAACCATGCTTTTGGAGGAGCGGATGGGCCACCCAGCCATCAGAAGTAGAGCTGCGTGCCACAAGAAGCTCGCGACGTCTGCGGCTGCCGACATGACGAAGACCGTCTCGAAAACCGGGGCCACCGCCCCGGCATCCACCCAGCTACTATGCGCCGCACAACCCACCAACACCACCCTCCGGGGCCGCCGCCCCGACATTCTCCGCTCGCAAGCGAGCCGCAACACCTCATGACTCAGGACAAACCGTGGCCCAAGCCACGCCGTAACAGTCCGCTCGCAGACCAAGGCCGCCATGCCAAACCCGGGATCGCCACCCCGACGTAAAGCAGACAAGCCGCAAGGGCTACCCTGCCGAGCCGACACCCCCGCCACCCCAGAAGCACAAGGATGCCGCTCACACCATGCCGAACCGCAACTCCACCTCCTGGAGCCACTGTCGCCAACGAAGATCGGGGCCGCTGATACCCGATGACGTAGTTACCTGCGTCAAAAGAATATGGGTTAGGTTGAGACTCCAAGTGCAGAGTGTGTAGTAAGTGGAAGACGTGTTTTCCCCACGAGGGGTGACTCGAGGGTTTAATATCGAACTCTCAGGGAATCAGTAGTGAAGATTTATCTTTCCTATCCTTCTTTTGGTTACCTACAAAACAAAGTAAATGTTTTGGTTCTCAACCTCACCTAGTGGTTGTCAAGCACAAGGTGTGAGATTGATATCAAGATAATATGCAATGCAAACAAGAAATAAATATGCAATGGTGGTAAATAAATATGCAAGGATGGTGGTAGCAATGATAAATGATATTTTTGGTTTTTATATGATGAATGCAAGATGTAAAAGTGTTTTTGTATTTTCGGATTTTTAAATGGCAGAAAATGGTAAAGTGGTAAAAATTGTTGGAAAGGTGTTTCTTATGATTAAAAATAGACCGGGGTTCATGGTTTCACAAATGCACTCTCTCTTTAATAAAGTGGTAGACAATGGAACACTAGAGTTGACATATGAGATTGCAAACAATAGTTTAATGACAAGTTATAATTATATGGGCATCACATCCTAACATAGAGACCTTTTGGTTATTAGTCTCTCTTATACTCCACCAAGATGCGAACTAAATCATAACACCTCAGTAATTAAGATAACTCAGAGTATGGCAATAAGTATCATGACATGAAGTTAAAATAAGAACATGCTAGATCTAGTCATGGAGGAAGTGGCAATGGTCACACCCACATCTCCGTTAGCATGGTATTTCTTTTTATCCCTAGTGAGGCAACATAGTAAGGTAGAGATACCCAAGTGGATCGCAGAACTTTCTCTCACGTTCACTGCACTAGCCACCCCCCGTTACTCCAACTAATGCACACGTTCCCCCTCACACGCTCTCATAAACATGCTTGATCATGACAAGTAAATAAGAACGGGTACATAATATGCATCTACTTTCATAGCTAAAACAAAACTATTGCAATCTCAAACATATATTAACTCATAAAAAGATCCACCACAAAGGTATTACATAGATGACCATAATCATGTTCAGCAGCTCATACGGTACTAATTAGTGAAGCTCAAGAGAGAGAGAGATACATAAGTTACTTCCACAAATCCATAGTCCAGAGGTGGACTACTCCCTCTTTATCATGGAGACGGTGGAGAAGTCATTAGAGAAAATGGAGACCACGCCGGCAGCGCCCCGCCGGAGTTTTCTCCCTCCAATCTGCAGCTCCAGGTCTGTGTTTCGTGGTTTCTGTGTTTCTGCGGCGCTCCTTCCAGAGAACGTCGGGGGGCTATTTTTATAGGCGATTTTAGGTCAAAACCGAGTCGGTGGAGGAAAGATCGACGGCAACGGAGCTCCGAGGCCCAAAAGGAGGGGTCCCACGTGGCCCATGTACCTGGCCGCGTGGGCCCACCTATCTTGGCCCTCGGGTCTCCGCTTGTTTGCTTCCTTCGCTCCCAAGTCTTCTTCCTTCCAAAAATTGACGCTCGTAAATTTGCAGGTCATTTGGACGTCGTTTGGGTCCCTGAAACATTAAAATATAGAAATAGGGTTTTCTGCCTGTGCAGAGTTAATTCCATAAAAATAGGAAACATATCAAATATTCCCAAAATCATTATAAAACAGTGATATATCCCTTATATGATGCAAATATGACTGGAATATAAGTAAAATAATGCAAAGTTCATGTATGCATTTTACATGCATCAGCCGCTGTCGGGGGAATACTTTCTGGATTAACCCGCGGCCCAGTGCGACTTAACTTACTCGCACGGATGAAAGCCCACTTGGGAACAAGCGCAATGTTGAACCGCCATAAGGAGAAAGATCTAGAAGACAAATCCCGGAGGACGTGAAGACCAAGTAGTCTCCGAGTAGGCCTCTGTGGATGTATTCCTTATGGGGAAGTTTCTTTTTGTAACCTAGCGAGCCTCTGTGTATATAAAGAGAACTCGCAGGACTTAGAGCGGGTCAAGCTATTGTGGCGCCCTGACCTGACTGTTATACAGTGATGCTGTGTGTCACCGGTTAAGCGATACAACCGGAGGTTACGGGTTTACCAATCCCCGGCCAAAACCTTTGGCAGGCGTTGCTCGGAATGGATCATCGGCAACGCAACACCCCGATTGATGCCTTAACACAGGCACAACCATCAATGCATAATAGAGAGACCAAGACTTGTGGAACAACTGGCACATCACAGACTCTACGACACAAAAATCTTATAGTTCAACTCTTATAATAGAGAAAGATAGCAAATGACATCCAGAGGTCACAGACCCAACATTACATCAAGCGGAAGCGAATTAGGTTGTTCTAAACAACAAGATCCAACATAGGGCCTAAGAGGCCTACAGATGAACATCCAACGCCAGCTGTTCCAGGATGTCCCAAGCTGCCACCTGGGAACCCCAGACTACTCGTTGACGTCCACAAAGAACCCACCTTCGAGGTCGGTGAATTTCATAGTGAATTTCCTGATGGTGCTTATCATAGTAGCTCTTTTGCCTAGACTGAGCAATCTTCAGATTCTCCCGTATGATTCTAACCTTCTCCTCGCTTCATTGATCATATCTGGACCAAAGAGTGCCCTCTCTCCGGTTTCAGACCAATTCAGAGGAGTTCGGCATTTTCTTCCGTATAGAACCTCAAATGGAGCCATGCCCAGACTAGCTTGATAGCTATTGTTGTAGGAGAATTCCGCGAAAGGGAGGTACTTTTCCCAATCCTTACCAAAGAGATTACACATGCCCTAAGCATGTCTCCAAACTTGGTTCACTCTTTCGGTCTGACCATCAGTTTGAGGATGGAACGCGGTGCTGAAGTTAAGACGAGTTCCCATAGCAGTTTGGAAACTAGTCCAAAACTTGGAGGTGAATAGGCTTCCACGATCAGAAATTATCTTCTTGGGAATGCCGTGAAGGACGATGATACGAGAGTATACAGGTCTGCCAACTTGGCTGCTGTAATGTCCACACGGGGAGGAAGTGAGCCACTTTTGATAGTCGATCAATGATGACCCAGATGGCATCATGTCCCTTTGGAGACTTCGGCAGACCAGTAATGAAGTCCATACCAATTTCATCCCATTTCCACTCGGGAATAGCAATAGGGTGAAGAGTGCCGGCAGGCCTTTGATGTTCAGCCTTTACCCGTCGACATGTGTCACATTCAGCAACATACTTGGCAATTTCTCGTTTCATCGAGTCCACCAGAATTGTGGCCGAAGGTCTTGGTACATTTTGGTACTACCGGGATGAATAGAGAGAGGAGATTCATGAGCTTCTTGGAGGATCAACTCCCTCAATTTTCGTTTCTTTGGCACTACCAAGCGGTCACCAAAATAAACAACTCCGGATTCATTGACAGAAAAACATTTGGCCTTCCCGCTAGCAATGTTCTCCTTGATTTTTAGAATACCCTTGTCACGCTTTGAGCATCCTTAATCTGGTCCACAAGAGTAGATTTGATCTCCAGATTTGCAAGGTAGCCAGAGGGAACAATTTCCAGGTTCAAACGGGCAAACTCTTCATAGAGGGCAGGTTGGGCCTTTCAATCATCAGATTGTTGCAATAGGACTTCCGACTTAGCGCGTCAGCCACGACGTTTGCTTTGCCGGGTTGATAGTTCAGACTCACATTATAGTCCGTGATTAACTCCAACCAACGCCTTTGCCTGAGATTTAAATCCGGCTGGGTGAAGAGGTACTTCAGACTCTTGTGATCCGAGAAGATCTCACAACGGTTACCAAACAGGTATGGTCTCCATTGCTTCAAAGCATAGACCACGCGGCAAGCTAGATCATGAGTTGGGTAGTTGAGCTCATGCGGCTTAAGTTGGCGAGAAGCATAGCCACCACATGGCCATCTTGCATCAGTACACAACCCAAGCCTTGTAGAGAGGCGTCACAGAAGACGACGAAATCCTTGCTTGTGTCCGGCAGGACAAGCACAGGAGCGGACGTGAGCTTGGCTTTCAGTGTTTGGAAACTCTCTTCAGCTTCGGCCGACCATACAAACTTTTTATCCTTCTTGAGAAGGTCAGTCAGGCCTTGGCTATCTTGGAGAAACCTTCGATGAATCGGCGGTAGTAACCCGCCAATCCGAGAAAGCTTCGAATGTCCTTGACTGACATTGGAGTTTTCCAATCCAAATGGACTGAATCTTGTCGGAATGACAGCCACACCATTAGCGGATATCACATGACCAAGGAATGATGAGATTATCCAACCAAAACTCACACTTGGAGAACTTGGCATAGAGGCGGTGTTCTCGAAGTCTTCAGAACCAAACGAAGATGTTCCTCATGCTCTTCATTGGTTTTGGAATAGATGAGATGTCATCAATGTAAATGACGACAAACTTGTCAAGATAATCCATGAAATGGAGTTCATGAGCCTCATGAAAGTAGCCGGGGCATTTGTGAGACCAAAGGACATGACGGTATACTCATATGAGCCATAACGAGTAACAAATGCCGTCTTTGGAATATCCTCCTTTCTGATTTTTATCTGATGGTAGCCTGACCTCAGATCCATCTTGGAGAATACCGTTGCACCAGCTAACTGATCCAACAGATCATTGATGCGAGGAATAGGATACTTGTTCTTGATTGTCACCGCATTCAACGGTCGATAGTCAGAGACTAGACGAGGCACGGTAGAATCCCTCTTCTTGACAAAGAGTACCGGACAACCCCAAGGTGAACTGCTAGGCTGGATGAACTCCTTAGCTAACAGCTGATCAATTTGCTCTTTCAACAGAGCCAACTCTTCCACCGGCATACGGTAGGGCTTCTTGAAATTGGAGCGGTACCGGGAGTAGATCTATGACAAACTCCACACTTCGGTCAGGAGGCATGCCAGGCAACTCTTCCGGGAACACATCCGGGAAGTCACACACCACGTGTATGTCCTGGATTTCAGGAGGGGATTCGCCTTCCATAAAGCAAAGGAGAATCTCAGGTGAGCGGGTACGATGGCGGACGGAGGTATTGATGTTGCAGGCCAATACTTCACAATGTCACCGGAAGGAGCGGTCACAGTAATGGTCTTGGCAGCACAGTCGAGATTAGCCTGGTATTTGGCTAGCCAGTTCATGCCCAGTATGACATCAATGCCTTTGGACTTCAGAGCTACCAAGGCATAAGGAAAGACAAGGAACCTATATTAATCTGGACCTCAGGAGTAACCCATCGGTTTGCCATTTGGAGCCAGGAGTAGCGATCACCAAGGACGGCTCATTTTCTCGAACGGTATTTGTGCTCTTTTGCAAACGCTATGGATATGAATGAATGCGATGCTCCAGAGTCAAACAAAACTGTAGCTGTATTGCCGTTGATTCGTAACTCACCCATAAGAACGCCGGGGTCATCTTCAGCTTCTTCACAGAGACGTGGTTCAGGCGACCACGCACATAGGTCCAGCCTTGCCAGTTGGAGTGGCAGGGGCTCGTGCAGGAGTTATCGCGAGAGGTGCCTTCTGGGGGCACTCCCTGGAGTAGTGACCAGCCTGGCCACAGGTGTAGCAAGTGAGTCCAGGTGGAGCAGGTAGCATAGGACGGTACCCACTTCCGCCTACCCAAGTGTCGAAGTAGTGGGGCGCGGAGGAGGTGGCCTGTATCCCGCTCGGCATGAAGGAGCACGAGGTACGGCGCTGTAGGGACAAACACCCTGCGCTTCTTGCTCTCAGAACCCGAGGAACTCTGGTGGTCCCCATGTGCGGGCCTCTTGGAAGCTTCAAGTTCCTTTCTTCCTTGCTCAGAGTGAAAGCCTGGTTGAACAGCTCCTGATAGGTCTGGAACCTGAAGGGAAGCAACTCATAGCGAGCTGCGGAGTCAGACCCTTGCGGAACAGCTCTTGCTTGTCAGCATCATTGGTCACGTCCCTTGGGGCGTAACGAGAGAGATGGTTGAACTCACGACCATAAGTGCGGAGGTCCATCCGTCCCTGTTGCAAATCCAGGAACTCCCTCCTCTTCAAGTCCATGATCGGCTGGGGAATGTACTCCGCACGGAAGGCAGTGCGGAAATCAGCCCAGGTGAAGACATGGTTGGCTGGAAACAAAGCCACATGGCTTTCCCACCAACAGCCAGCAGCACCAACCAAGAGATAGGTGGCAAAGTTGACTTGCTCGCCAATGGGACATGAAGCGCGGAGAACTTGCGCTCCAAAGCACGAAGCCAATCATCAGCTTCCAGTGGCTCCTTAGCATCAGCAAAAGTGGGTGGCTGCGAACGCAGGAACTCGTGAGAGTGTTGCACTCGTTCCTCCGTGCATTCTGCTGCACCAACTGCTCAAGCAAGCGCTCATTGCGCCCACGGTTCTCCTCAATGGCCATCAAGACTCAGCCATCGAGGGTGGTGGCGGCAGATCATCCTCATCATCATTGTGGTTACCGCGACCACCACGGCCTCCACGACCTCCTCGAGCCATTCTGGAGATTTGACAATGACACAGTTAGTATCTTTCTCCGAATGGTCGAACAATAGCATTAGCGTCTACACAAGTACACAGACTAGGGACGATAATACTTTGCGAGAAGGAAACAACAAGATAGAACTTGGGTCAAAGATCAGCATCATGTGCTACTAGTGAGAGTTAAGAAATCACAACTTAACACACTCTAGTTGACACAATCCGGGACCTTATGTTCAAGTCCGTGGGTTAAAACCCAAAGAAAGGATCAAAAGATTAACTCGGTAGAAACATCTGAGTTGATTTGGGATTGCAACGCAGCGGGAGCAACGTGACACATAACACTAAAGGTCGAACCCACCCCGTTTCTAATCATTTTGAAGTAACAGATGAGAAGTAAAACCTTTAACTCAAATCGAGGTAAGATTGCTCCGAGATTAGAGGGTAACCAGATAAGGAGTAAAAAGAATCCTAAGATGGTTTTCACAACTCATTTTTAGGTTAAAAATATTTTCACAAACACTAGACTCAACATCGACCAGTAGAAGGGTTTCCTACAGGCAGTACTGCTCTGATACCAACTTGTGGCGCCCCGACCCGACTGTTATACAGTGATGCTGTGTGTCACCGGTTAAGCGATACAACCGGAGGTTACGGGTTTACCAATCCCCGGCCAAAACCTTTGGCAGGCGTTGCTCGGAATGGATCATCGGCAACGCAACACCCCGATTGATGCCTTAACACAGGCACAACCCTCAATGCATAATAGAGAGATCAAGACTTGTGGAACAACTGGCACATCACAGACTCTACGACACAAATCATATAGTTCAACTCTTATAATAGAGAAAGATAGCAAATGACAACCAGAGGTCACAGACCCAACATTACATCAAGCGGAAGCGAATTAGGTTGTTCTAAACAACAAGATCCAAATATGGCCTAAGAGGCCTACAGATAAACATCACAACGCCAGCTGTTCCGGATGTCCCAAGCTGCCACCTGGGAACCCCAGACTACTCGTCGACGTCCACAAAGAACCCACCTTCGAGGTCGGTGAAGTCCTCCTCTGAAACAAAACAAACGACGTTGAGTTCGACGAACTCGCAAGATTAAGAGCTAATATGCTCGATGAGGCTTTCAAAGTTATATGGCTTTTGCATAAAGCTGATTTTATTTATGAAAACATAACTCAAAGGCATCGACTACAGATATTTTCAAAAGAGGTAAGAAGTACTCTTTCTTTCATCACCTTTCTCAACAACAACCATCACCTGTTCATCAAAGGCACCTCCCCGAATCACCCTCGAGGAAGCTCACCTTGCATCTTGAGTGGTACCTCTAGTACCCAGTTTTTAATCATTCCGTTAAAGTTATTCTATGATCTTACCTTCACTTCCCAAGTTCGTCCATAACCGCGGACACGGCTTTTCGAAAAGATTTAACCCTGCAGGGGTGTACAAATGTTTGCCACGCGTACCGTCCGGCCCATTACCTGATCATTAGCTCTCTTCCTTGGAGAGCCGGCTGGGTGGGAGCGGTGTCGACTTCTCCCTCGTTAAGGACTTTCCAGGATCATCAGTGGCGGCAGGACTGCCAGGATCACAACACCCGCCCCACGGCCACTCATTTTCCTAACACCACCATCCTCATACCATTCTCAGCCACCAACTCACGCACGCGCAAATGGAAGCCCGAACTAGAGGACCCTGGCTAGCCCCGTCGAGTTATTTAGTCTATGAGGGTTCCTGCAAATGCATAGGCCTCACGCATGGTTGCACGCTCAGTCTTGGTTCAAGAGGTAAAGAACTCGCACCTAGGCGGCGAGAACGAGACAAAACACCACAACCACGTGGCCTCTCATCCCCACCTTTAAGCATTTTATTATCCGTCACCACAATTCTCCACCATCATTCTCATTTCATCACCTATTCCAAACATTTGATAACCATAGTACCACTAGGCAATTACTAAGCATGGCTAAGCATCAACCTAGTACAGTTAAGTATCTCATGGCCAACAAAACAAACCTATGGTATTAGGAGGGGGAAAACAGGTATTGGCATCGGAAACTTAATGCATTCTATAGGATACTCTAATCCAAGTAAAAGACATTTAGAACCGTATGCAATATTATAGTGAAGAAAATAATTGCGGAAATAGGATAAGATATGCTCAGAGGGGGGATTACGCTTGCCTTGCTCAACGTGCTGGTAGTACTGCTCGGCGGGGTATTGAGGTGGAACCCCGTCTGCTTGACCTATCAAAACATAACGCACGGGAAGCAACAATCAAACACCACACATTTTTAGCAAGTGCAATGCGCAAACACATGATGACATGGCGTTTTAATGTACTGGGATTTATTAAAAGCTCTCTAGCAAGATCGACCAATTTTAAATGGGGAGCGAGAAATAATTATTCACAAAAGAGAAATATTGCTCCACATTGCTTTTAATGTTTTCATGTGCTCAAATATGAGGTAAACATGCATGAAATGATGTCACTAGTTAGTCCATAATTTATGAGCATTTTGGTATCACACACCATTTTTATCTTGCACCGATAAAAGTTATTACTTTTATAACTTACTAAATTAGATATGCACTTTTAAATATTTTAGTTCCTCTTTTAACTATGTCTTGGGTATAGTTTAAATCCCACACAAACAACTATTTAGAACCACATAAGAAGAAGGGAAAAAAATAATTTGAACAGGGAATATCTTTGTACTGTACAAAAATCGGAATATCCGAATTATTTTCAAATCGGAATATCCGAGTCGATTGGGGTTTTTGAAAATTTGGCTAAGGACAGAAGAAACTCGGTACTGCCTTCACTCGGAAAATCCGAGCTCTGCCGAAATCAGATTATTCGATGCTACACGGGGTAAGAAAAAAATTTGGCTAAGGACCTAAAGGAATTACGTACTGGAGAAGAGCGGAAAATCCGGTTCGTTCTCCGATCGGATTATCCGAGCGGCGGAAGAAACACGGCGGCGCACGGCAGCCTGTGGGCGCCGGCGAAATCGAGGGAAAGGAGAGGAACGGAGGGCATGGGAAGGAGCAGCAGCTCACCAGGAACACGTTGGTGACTACGGTCGAGGGCGGGGACGGCTCGACGGCGGTGAAATCGGCCGGCGAAGCGGTGGCGAGCTCGGACAACCGCGGCGAGAAGAATGGACGGCGGCGGCGATGTGCAGCCTCTGGGCTCGATTCCTCTGGCCAGGCGGTGGAGAAGGACGCGGCGGAGCTGCGGGTGGTCAACGATTTGTGCCTCGCTTGCTCAATCCCCGGCGGCAAGCACGGTAGCCATGGCGGCAATGGAGCTCGGGGAGAGAGAGAAACGGTGAGGAGTTGGGGAACGAGTCGAGGGAGGAGCAGTGGAGCGAGCAGCGCGGCCTCGTGTGCCCTTCTTCCGCAGGTGGGGGCAGCGCGGCGGCCAGGGCGCGGCGTGGCCATGGCGACCTGGTGCGGCTCGGCCGCCCGGTCGCTACAGGGAAGAGGAAACCAAATTCGCAAAAAGGTCCCTGGGATTTCTGAAATCATCACGGAGAGGTCCCTAGCTATTACAACGAAGCCCTTTTCCTATTTAAAATCTAGAACAGCCGCAGTATTTGAATTATTTGAGGCATTTAAACTTATCCAAAAATTATGAAATAATTTGGGTAGCCTCCCAAACTCAATATGATGCTCCCCTAATTTTGGTGTCTCCAAATAAAATGTTTTTGACAACATTTGTTCATAGTGTTGGATTATAGCATTTTGCTAATTTTCCAAATGTTGCTATTTGAATATTTTGGAGCAAGTGCAAAATTGATATTGTGAACTCTTGGAACTTCCTTGACAAATAGAACATGTCAAAGTATTTTGGTTTTGCAACTTTGAGTGCCACATTGTTTGGAGATGTTGTTGAAACAAGTTCAGCATTGTGTTTCTCAATGTTGCCCAACCCATTTCGTGTGTGTTGATTAGCAAATAACAAGGATGCTATGATGCAATGATGCATGTATGAAGCAAAAGTGAAAATTTTACTCAGGTTTTAGGTTTTCACACTCTGGGCTGTTACAGCTATCAAGCCCCAAACCCTAGCTCATACGGCGAGTACCAGATCGGATCGCCTCCATTGTAACACCTCGATTATCATATCAATACCAATCTAGGATAGGCAGGAAGTAGGTCTTTTACCTCACATTGAGGGGGCCGAACCTGGGTAAATCTGTGTTGATCTTTGTTCCTATGATCCCAAGCTCGGAGATGCTTGACTCGCGTAATCCCACACCTACGAAGTCATCTATGACACCTGACGTGACAAACCCACGACAGTTGGCGCCCACCGTGGGGCCTGCGGTCAAAAGCGTCACGTTCCGCGCAGGATCCATGAAGGGAGCTGAAGATCTTGTTGTTGGCCGTATCATCACGGTCAATGGCACACCCCTCATCGACGATTCAAGCTGGGGGCCGGAAGCAGATTATTTGGAGACCGGCCACGTCATCCCGTTGGATCCATCAACGTCTTCGTCGGCTTCATCGGTGGCAGGTCCGTTAGATCGGTCCAGGAAGGCGATTCAATAGAAGAAGTCGCCGATGACGGGGAAGAATCCGTGGAAAGCATGGACTCGCAAGAGTTTGGGTCCATCATACCTGCCTTTGAAGAAAGTTGCTGGGGTTACCCACCAGAAATCACATCATCACCAGATCAAGAGATGGCACAAGTCGCGGTTTACATGGCCGGAGGAGCAGGTGCGTCAGGAACTGCTGGAGAAACCGAGGCATCGGCACCCCCAAGCAACCCACTTCTTGTCCCTGTGTCAGCCACGAACGCCGCCCTCCGTGCAACAGAAATTGAGGCCGCCAGGGCCGAGCTCCTGTATGAGGTTCGACGGATGGAAGAAGAGCGCCGCAGGCTCGATCAGATAAACCAAGGAATCAACAGGAGCGGCAGAGAGTAGCCGCGCTGGCTGCGACTCAACAACAGGTTGACCCGCAAACACAGCTGCGCGCGACTCAACCAACAGTGGAAATCCCGCTCACTCCAGCCGCAGGGACGAGAATCCAGACGACTGCGGAAGGAAGGGTACTGACAAATCAAGAGACCCAGCAACAACCAAGGAGGTTTCACACCCCACAGGGCCATTACCAGAACCCTGTCGATAATATGTATGCTGCGGCTAATATCTTGACACAGATGGTACCAACAGGCGATGACCCGGTCAATGCTGAGGCGCGGCGCGCGATTCAGATGTTAAGTACGGCAGTCCTGCAACAAGCCAATAGGGCGGAAGCCGAAGCACAGCTGCCCCTCGTACCAGCCAATCACAGGATTACGGAAGAAAGAAGCGTCCAGAGTAGGCCACCAGAGGACGTGTCAGGAGTCGCACAGAGGCAACAGGAGCGAGTCGCAGAAGCGCAGGCGAATGCACCATTGATGCAAAAGCGGCCCGCAGATAACCCCGCAGGCGCACCCATAGCCCTGTCCTCGCGACTCAAGGGACCAGCGTGTTTCACTAAAAGATCAGATCGGAACCTTTTCCTGAAGATTTCAAAGGGCCACGCAAGGTGGCAAACTATAACGCCAGCATGGATCCAACCACTTGGCTCAACAATTACGAGATGGGCATGAGCATCCTAAACGCATCTGAAGAGATCTGCGCACGCTACCTGAACATGATGCTAGAAGGAGCAGCGCACATATGGCTGCAAAATTTGCCTCCCAACTCTATAAATACTTGGGAGGAACTGAAGGATGCCTTCATTAAGAACTTCCAAGGAACTTGCAAGCGACTCTGCAATATAGAAGACCTAGAGCGTTGTGTATAGAAGGAAGGCGAGTCAAGTCGCCATTGGATGAAAGGGTGGCAGAAATAATACACTCCTCAGATAATATACCACCAAGCTCAGCCGTCCTGGTGATGGAGAAAAACTGCAAGTTTGAGCCGCTGATTCATAAGCTGGGTCGCATGAAGGATAAAGTCAAGACCTCAGCGAGGTGATGGCTGCGGCTAACAAATATGCCAGCTCAGACAAAACCAGAGACGCGTCAGACGGAGAAGAAGAGGAGGTTGCTGCAAAAGGAAAGAAAAACTCCAACAAGCCCAGCAGCAGCAAACGAGCCACAACAACACGAGTCAAAACAAACGCAAAAGCGAAGATGGTCACTCAGGGCTCGTAGCCAATGCGCGTGGAGGATTCAGAGGCCAGCGTGGAAGGGGTCGAGGATACGGCTCCCGGCCAATCAATATGCAAGAAGTTCAACCGGCCATGCGACCTTCATGCGACAGGTGATGGACGGCCAGCGGACCATACCAAGGCGCAATGCCATTATTACAAAAAGTGGAAGGAAGGAGCCAACACAACGGGGGGAATACCCATGAAGGAAACCCTAGTGGCTCATAACACAAACATTGGGCAGCACGACGCGAGTAACCCCAGACAGACGGGGCAGTATCACACCATAGTTATCGATACCTCCAAATGAGAAGAGAAATTGAGCCGGAGAAGTCAGCAGGTGAACGCCGTGATACCAACAACACCTGCTTGGTTAAGGTGGTCAGAATACGCGGTAACCTGGAGTCGCGACGACCACCCGCCACAGGTACGGGAACCTGGCAAGTTGGCACTGGTTGTGGCACCATACGTTGCAGGATACAAGCTGACCAAAGTGCTTATGGATGGAGGAAGCAGCATTAATATCTTGTACTACGATACTTCCAGCGTCTAGGACTCAAGATTCCAGCTGCAGCCCACGTCAACAGTATTTCACGGCATTGTCCCAGGAAGGTCCGCACGGCCAGTGGGGAAAATAACCCTCGGGGTAACTTTTGGAACAGAAGAGAACTTTAGAAGTGAATTCCTAAGCTTCGAAGTAGTAAAATTCCAGAGCCCATACCACGCCTGTTTGGAAGAACGGCCTTTGCTAAGTTTATGGCCAGACCATGCTACGTGTACCTACAGTTGAAGATACCAGGACCAAAAGGGGTCATCACAGTGTACGGAGATAGAGAAAAAGCAATAGAATGTGAGAAGGAGATGCGGCTTTCGCAGAATCCGCCTGTGCCGCGGAAGAACTAAAAGGTTATAAGTCGCAGGTGGACCCAAACGATATGAGTGTGGTTACCACGCCATCTGCTGAGCCACCAATGAAATTCAAAGCGGCCCAGGACACTAAGCAGATAAATCTTATTCCTGGCGACTCATCCAAGCAAACTAGCATTGGAGCACACATGGAAGAAGAACAGGAGAAGGCCCTCGTTGCTTTTCTCCAGGAAAATAAAGACATCTTCGCATGGAAGCCGTCAGATATGCCGGGGTACCAAGAGAATTAGCAGAACATAGCCTCAAAGTGAACCCTGCGGCTAAACCAGTGAAGCAGCCACTACGGCGTTTTCATGATGACAGGAGAAAGGCAATAGGAGAGGAGATAGCTCGCTTGCTGGCTGCAGGATTCATCACAGAGGTATACCATCCGGAGTGGGTGGCAAATCCAGTATTGGTCATGAAAAAGAATGGTACGTGGCGAATGTGCGTTGATTATACCAGCCTTAACAAAGCTTGTCCAAAGGATCCATTTGCTTTGCCAAGAATCGACCAAGTAATTGATTCAACTGCTGGGTGCGAGCTGTTATGCTTTTTGGACGCCTATTCAGGCTACCATCAAATCAAGATGAAGAGGGAAGACCAAGAAAAGACGTCCTTCATCACACCCTTCGGAGCTTTTTGTTACGTCAGCATGCCCTTTGGGTTGAAGAACGCATGTGCGACTTACCAAAGATGCATTCAAATTGCTTACATGAGCAAATAGGTCGCAACGTTCATGCCTACGTGGATGATATTGTGATTAAATCGCAAGTTAGCCAGGATCTTATTGGTGATCTGGCAGAGACATTTACAAATCTCAGAAAATACAACATGAAGCTCAACCCCACAAAGTGCGTCTTCGGAGTACCAGCAGGGAAGCTATTGGGATTCATAGTATCAGAAAGAGGCATTGAGGCCAATCCTGACAAGGTAAAGGCCGTGATGGATCTCCAAAAGCCAGAAAAGATAAAAGATGTACAGCGGCTTACTGGTTGCGTAGCAGCTTTGAGTCGCTTTATATCAAGATTGGGAGAGAAAGCGCTACCTTTGTACAGATTGCTGAAAAAGTCAGACACCTTTGAAAGGACAATGATGTCGCCTAGAGGGGGGTGAATAGGCGATTAAAACTTTTCCGGTTTAGGCTTGCTAATTGCGGAATAAAACTATGTGTTTAAATTAACAAGCCAACAACCTAAATTAAACTAGGCTCACCTATGTGCACCAACAACTTATGCTAAGCAAGACAAGCAACAAGGTGATAGCAATATAGAATACTTCAAGCACGAAGGCTATCACAATGTAAAGTGCATAAGTAAAGAGCTCGGGTATAGAAATAACCGAAGCACGTGGAGACGAGGATGTATTCCCGAGTTCCTCCTTGAAAGGGAGTACGTCTCGTTGGAGAGGTGTGAACCGACACAACGGTTCAACAACCACAAAGGTTTCACCCTCTTCTCCGATGAACCGCACCACAAAGGTTTGGTTCACCTTCCACTATCGGTATTCCTTCGAGGCGGAATCCGGAGCCTTTCAACAACAATCCGAGGCACAACCCACAAAGGGATTGGGGGCTCCCGAACGGCTTCAACAACAATCCGAGGCACAACCCACAAAGGGATTGGGGGCTCCCGAACGGCTTCAAGTGACCACACAAGGGTCCAACCACCACAAAGGCGTCTAGGGTCCGAAGACCCAAGAGTAACAAGTTCACAAGCTTTCAACTTCCACGAATCCTCGTGGAGAGCACACCGATGCACCAAATGCAAAAGGCAAGAGCACAAGTGCTCAAGTCCTCCACTCTCAAATTTCAACAAATCAACAAATGCTTATGGGGGAATAAGAGAGGAAGAACAAAGAGGAGAACCACTCAAGAACTCCAAGAACTAGATCCACTATGTTCCCCTCACTTAGAGGAGATATTGATTGGTGGAAATGTAGATCTAGGTCTTCTCCTTCAATCCTCCAAAGATCAAAGAGTTTGTGTGGAGGGATTGGGAGATATCAAGGAAATGAGCTTGCAACAATGGAGGAGAGAGAAAGCAAGGGTTGCTGGGCTCAGCTAACTGGCTGGAGGAAGGTGGAGGGGTATTTATACCCCTCCCAGAAAAGTAGCCGTTGCAGCCAGATTCACACCGGAGTTTCCGGCCAAAGTGGCCGGAGACTCCGGCCTGCACCGGAAACTCCGGCCCCCTGGGGGCGGAAACTCCGGCCCCCACCAGGGGTGAACCATTTCCAGACGAGAAAAGCACAGGCATAAACTCCGGCCCCTGGGACCGGAAACTCCGGCCTGGGGCGGATACTCCGGCCCATTGGGGGCGGAAACTCCGGCCCCCACCAGGGGGTGAACCATTTCCAGACGAGAAAAGCACAGGCATAAACTCCGGCCCCTGGGACCGGAAACTCCGGCCTGGGGCGGATACTCCGGCCCATTGGGCCGGAAACTCCGGCCCCCACCAGGGGCTGAACAAGTAAAACACTCTCCGAGGAAAACCAAGGACCGGAGACTCCGGTCCAGAAGACCGGAGACTCCGGCCTGAAAGCAGTGAAACAGCAAAACCTGAAATGCAATAACTTTCTCGTATGAACTCCAAATCAGGTGAATCCAATTGCGTTGGAAATATTAAGGGTCACAAATATAGAGGGGATACCACACATGGAGAGGTGTGGACCCTATCTCGAAGGTGGACCGATAATATTTCCAACACGAAAACGCAACAAGTTTTCCATAAGAAATCCGTTTTCGAAGAACTTGGGCTTGTCATGAAGATCACGACAAGCACCAAAACCCAACAAGGAGAAAAGCCAAATAAGAACCAAGAAAGATGATATGCCAAGAATGCAACGGTATGAGCTCTCCATAAAGATGCGATCAAGTTACTCACTTGAGAGCCCCTCTTGATAGTACGCCGTCTATCCTATAACCCGGTCTCCAACCTAACAACATAAGACCGGTAAAATAGAAACCCTATCAAGATCATACCTTTGCCTTGCGCATTCCACTTGAGCTAGATGATGACGATCTTGACTCTCTCAAGTTGGAACACCTTTCTTGATTGTGCTCGCTAGCACATGCTTGATGAAGACTTCTCCAAATGCTCTCCCATACTCCATTATGGGAGGGCCTAGCTAAGCTCCGTCTTCATGTCTCCTTTGCAAGCCTCAACCAAATGATATATTCGAGATGCATCATATTGAGCTTGCGCTTCATCTTCTTCTCTTGATATGTATGATGGCTTGGGGTTAAACATGATTGTTCACTCAATCTTCTTTTCCAAGCCATACTTGCAATAAGCTCAACACTACACATGACCCTTCTTCATATAAGCCCTTGAATATAGCATTGGTCATCATGTCATCTTCTAGAGTCCAACACATGAACTCCAACCATTTCCTATGGACAAGATCTACAAGTATATCTCAATGCAAACATTAGTCCATAAGGAGTGTCATTAATTACCAAAACCACACATGGGGCAACCATGCACTTTCAACCTTCGTTTGGGACGCAGAGGCTGACGAAGCTCTGACAGCCTTGAAGCATCAATTGACAAATGCTCCAGTTCTGGTGGCTCCAAAAGATAAAGAGCCAATGTTACTATACATAGCGGCAAATTCCCGCGCTGTGAGTGCTGTCATGGTTGTGGAGAGACAAGAAGCAGGAAAGGAATACCCTGTCCAGAGGCCAGTATACTACGTGAGCGAAGTCCTCACAGCTTCCAAACAGCGTTAACCACAGTTCACGCTGGGCGTTCGGGTTTACCCGAAATTTCGGGTCGGGTTTTTCGGGTTTTCTAAAATTCAGGTTTTCACATCTCACACCCGAATTTACAGCAAAATAATCAAAACCCGACAATTCGGGTACCCGGAAATTCGGGTCCGGGTTCGGGTTTTCCCGAATTACCCGAACAGGCTATGCCGAACGTCAAATTGGAACTCACTGGCGACGAGAGGTGCGACCAGGGGCACGGGCTGCGCGGGGAAGCAGACGGGGTTCGCCGGTGTCGAGCGCCGTGTAGGCGAGCATGGTGGCGGCCAGCCCTGCGGGTGGCGCGAGGAAGACGAGGAGGGGGTCGTGGGCGGCTAGCCCGTCGGATTTCGGGGCGGCGGCCGCCGCCGGCGGAGGTGCAAGGACGTGCACGGGTGCGGGATGGTCAGTTGTGCGTGCGCGGAGGTGCAAGGACGTGCGCCGGCGGAGGTGCAAGGACGAGATGCGATCTGTGCGTTCCTAAGAGACGAGGGATAGAGGAGAAGAGCTAGTCAGATCGATTCATCTAGATATTTTCTAGCTGAAGCCAGACGTGGATCGATTCACCCAGCCTGTGCGCGTACGTGAGTTAGTGGAGGCCTAGGACGGTGCAAATACTGTTGGACATGGGCCTGAAGTTGACTTCTTTCATTGGGCTGTAGTGACGAATCGTAGGTTTTTCTTTCTTCGGGTTGTTCGGGATATTCGGGTACCGGACTACACACCCGAAATTCCTGAATAAATTTCGGGTTTCTGACATTGCCACCCAAAAATGTGTTCGGGTCTTTCGGTTCGGGCTATACGGGTTCGGGTCCGGTTTTTCGGGTTCGGGATTCGGTTTCGGGTTTTATGCCCACCGTGACCCACAGTGGCAGAAGTTGGTGTTTGGAGTGTTCATGGCGAGTCGCAAGCTGAAGCATTACTTCCAAGAGCATCCAATAACTGTGGTGAGTTCAGCACCATTGGCAGATATCATTCGTAATCGAGAAGCTATTGGAAGAGTCGCTAAGTGGGCGATCGAGTTGGGACCACACCACATCAGCTATGAGCCGCGCACATCAATTAAGTCACAAGCCCTTGCAGATTTTATTAACGATTGGACAGAAATCCAAGTTGCCCCAGCATGGCAGAAACCAAATACTGGACCATGCATTTTGATGGGTCAAGACAGTTACAAGGCTCGGGGGCTGGAGTTGTTCTGACATCTCCCAAGGGAGACAAGCTACGGTATGTGTTACAGATACACTTCAACTGCACAAATAACGTGGCGGAGTACGAGGCACTGCTTCATGGTCTACGTATAGCAAAGGAGATGAACATCAGTCGCATACGCTGTTTTGGCAATTCAGACTTGGTGGCACAGCAGGTCTCCGGAACGTGGGACAGCAAGGACGCAACCATGGCTGCATATAGGAGAGAGGTGGACAGAATTGTTGGACATTTCACTGGATACCAAGTTGAACATATTGATCGGAGACAAAATGAAGCTGCGGATGCCCTGTCTCGGCTTGGATCCAATAGACAGTCAGTCCCACCCAATGTTTTCCTGGATGAACTGCACAATCCATCAGTCAAGCCTCCAGCAGAAATTGACATTGCAGAGCCAGAGGATGATTCAACTTTAGTCGCAGCCCTGCATGAACAGCCAGGATGGACAGAGCCATACATGGCATATTTAAGTCGCGGAGTGCTGCCGGACGATGAAATTGAGGCGCGCAAAATCATACGACGATCAAAGGCCTATACAATCATCAACAATGAATTATACAAGCGCAGCGTATCTGGAGCATTTCAAAGATGTGTCTCACCAGAAGAGGGACGAAAAATCTTGCACGAAATTCATTCAGGCGATTGTGGCCATCATGCTTCGTCAAGATCTTTGGTGGCAAAGGCGTTCCGACATGGATTCTTCTGGTTAACAGCATTAGCAGATGCAGAGCAAATTGTCAGAGTGTGCGATGGATGTCAAAGATACGCTAGGCAAGATCATATGCCAGCCCAAGCACTTCGCACAATACCCATTACATGGCCTTTTGCCGTATAGGGTTTTGACATGGTGGGGCCTTTCAGACGGTCTTCAAACGGAAAAACTCACCTCTTAGTCATGGTGGAAAAATTCACAAAGTGGATAGAAGCAGAACCTGTGGGAGATTGCGAGGCTGAAACAACAGTCAAGTTCTTGAAGAAGGTCATATTCCGTTTTGGTTACCCCCATAGTATCATTACAGACAATGGGAGCAACACCTCTGAAGGGACTACACAGATATTTTGCGCAGACAATGGGATAAGATTGGACCTCACGTCAGTAGCACACCCGCAGAGCAATGGACAAGCTGAGCGAGCTAACCAGGAAATTCTCCATGGAATTAAGCCGCGCCTTATTGAAAAGGTCGAAGCATCTCCAGGATGTTGGGTGGAAGAACTGCCAGCAGTACTGTGGAGCTTGAGAACAACCCCTAACAGATCCACAGGATTTACACCATATTTCATGGTCTATGGAGCAGAAGCAGTCATGCCCAGCGATATCATACATGATTCACCAAGAGTTGCGGCTTACATCGAGACAGATAATGAGATAGCTCGGCAAGACTCGGTGGACACGTTAGAAGAAGTTAGAGATTTGGCAGCATCAAGGTCAGCAGTATATCAACAAGACTTGCGACGCTATCATGCCAGGCGCATCAAAACACGCACCTTTCAAGAAGGCGACCTAGTGCTGCGACTTAAACAAGATCACAAGGGAATGCATAAGCTGTCCTCTCCATGGGAAGGACCCTACATCATCAGCAAGAAGCTAAACAATGGGTCGTACTACCTGCTGGATGTAAGGGAAGAAAGCAGCGAACGCCATGATTTCGAGGATCGTCTCGAGGCACCTCGCCCTTGGAACGTCGCACACCTGCGACCATACTATACATAAGAAAAGGCTAATCAGAGCCAAGCATCATCCTTTCCAGCTTTATAGCTGAGTATCATCACAGCCACTCAGGGCTAGAACTTCAACTTTGGTCGCCACCTAGGCGCGACCTATGCAACATCTGATCGCCACCAAGGCGCGATCGACCCTTGTATCAGAAATCGGCGCCACCTAGGCGCGGCTGTAAACTTTGTATCATCTCTGGTCGCCACCTAGGGTGACCGACCCCATATATCACCATGGATCGCCACCTACGCGCGATCCAACCCTATGTATAACACTCGGTTGCCACCTAGGCGCGACCTTATGTGTCATCATAATCAAAGCTTATCATAGCTTAGCCTATCATGGCAATATCATTATGTTTCTTGGGGTCTTTGTTACCCTGAAACAACCGATTTATTGGCAATTATCAAATTTACCTTAAGTTGGATTGCTACTCGCATTATGTGGCCAAAGTACTGGGGTGTGGCGTCAATCGAGCTTGATTGCCTATCATGGCCGCTCTCGACCCTGAACACACATATTCCTGGGAAATACTGAGTCGCGCGAGTGCCCACTTAAGGATCCAGATGGCCTAACTAGAGGTCGATGTACTGCTTATAGTACGGCAACACCAATTACAATTACTTATGACTTAACAATTGTTTTATTCATGATATCAAGTTACAGGTGATGACTTTCAGAGTTCTCCGAGAAGAATTGAGATGATTACCACATAACATCCTCTCAATCCTTGGGGCCTATATCATATTATCATCAAAAAAATTGAAGATAGATCATCATCAAGTTTTGAAGCTATCAGGATACTCTAAAGCTCATGAAGTCAGATGATCTTCCAGGTGCGAGTCAAGGCCAAACCTGTATAATTATAAGCCGCGAAACAAGGTAAAGCATGGCCTAAGCATTCAAGATCAAGAAGTACTATGAAGTTCAGGCCATGCTTGGGGGCTAATGTCGGGGGAATACTTTCTGGATTAACCCGCGGCCCAGTGCGACTTAACTTACTCGCACGGATGAAGGCCCACTTGGGAACAAGCCCAATGTTGAATCGCCATAAGGAGAAAGATCTAGAAGACAAATCCCGGAGGACGTGAAGACCAAGTAGTCTCCGAGTAGGCCTCTGTGGATGTATTCCTTATGGGGAAGTTTCCTTTTGTAACCTAGCGAGACTCTGTGTATATAAAGAGGACTCGCAGGACTTAGAGCGGGTCAAGCTATCAAGCCCCAAACCCTAGCTCATACGGCGAGTACCAGATCGGATCGCCTCCATTGTAACACCTCGATTATCATATCAATACCAATCTAGGATAGGCAGGAAGTAGGTCTTTTACCTCACATTGAGGGGGCCGAACCTGGGTAAATCTGTGTTGATCTTTGTTCCTGCGATCCCAAGCTCGGAGATGCTTGACTCGCGTAATCCCACACCTACGAAGTCATCTATGACACCTGACGTGACAAACCCACGACAGCCGCCGCCCCAACATGCCACAAACCAAGCTCGAGGCCGCCGCCTCGACGTCCACCACACCCACCGACGCGACCAACACCAACGAACCTGAAACCAACACGGGACAAGGTCTCCAAGGCGACGCCTCCAAGGAGGAAGCGACGAAAAACGACGCCGTCGCCCGCTACAGCAAAAACTGAAGCTGGGTTTTCACACGGAGAGCCTAGGGAAGGGGGAGGTATAGGCTTCTGGCGTTCCCCAACGATGCCTCCAAGAAGGTAAAACGACGTCCGAGGACGCCGTCATCGTCGGCCCGACCGAAGTCGGGGCTAGGTTTTCACCTGGAACAAGCCAAACCACCAAACCATCACCACCGAATCCAAAACCACCGCATTGAACAGGAGTTGCTGGCCAGCCGCCGCCGTCCACCAAGGCCACCACCATCACGGCCAGCAGCAAGACGACACCACACGTCGCCGCGCCACTACCGGAGCACCTCGGGGAAACTCCATCCCGCCCGCCGGGAGCGACGCCGTCGCGTCGCCGTCCATGCGTCGTGGTCGCCTCCTCCGAGGAGCAGCAAAGGCCACGGCGGGAACCTCCGCGTGACTGGAGGCCCCCCATCGCCCGCCGAGCCAGAGGACGCCGCCTAGCCCCTGCATCTCGTCGCCGACGAGCTGCCTAGGTCGGGCCCACCGCGCCGCCGAAAACCACCGTTCCGGGGCCGCCGCCCCGGCTTCCGCACCAGATCCGGGGGTCCCGCCGTCGATCTGCTGGCGCAGCCCGAGCTGCCGCCGGATAGGAAGGAGGAGGGGCTAGAGTCGCCGTCGGCGTCCACCGACACGCCGCGGTGCGAGGGGAGGTCCACCGTCGCCGATAGGCCGCACGGGCTTTGCCTGGCAGCCCGCTCACCGGCGGCGGCGAGGGAGGAAGCGGGGGAGGAGGGGGGCAGAGCGCTGCCGGCTAGGGTCGCCGCCCGTGTCACCCCTGTCGAGCGACGCGAGGGGCTTTGTTCAGCTAGAGTTTATCCGGTCGCGCTCATGCTAATCAATACAACTCTAGGATGCCATTTGTTTCGATGTTGTATCTGGACCTTTTGGACAAGTCTCTATCCGGAATATACAAGATACATCATGACTTCATTTCGGATTGTAGAAATTGGATGACAGGGCGATCGCTGCCACGTGGCTTGGGAATAGGTATGCTCGCAGAAGGCAAACAAAGGCTTGGCATTCCAAATCTTGGGCCGAACTCCAAATATACAAGATCTCATATAAGACCTCATATGGTTGCATCGTACAAAGGAATATAAATCTTGGGCCGAATTCCAAGTATACAAGACCTCAAATAAGCATTGGAAATTTTTGAGGAGGCAACCCATAGGAATGCGAAAACAGGTCCCTTGTCCCACTTTTCCCCCATTTTATACTAGTCTATATGGAGAAAAAGTGGGACAAACGGGTGCCGTTTTCGCATCCTTAGTAACCCACTATGAGGTTCAATATGATCGCAGAAATGAGGTGATCGGGTTTTGCGACCGATCTCCACATCTACCCTCAAAGGTATGGGGTTTGGTGACATGGCCAAGAGGCTGAAGAGGTAGGAAGATTACGAGTAGTCAATGTAACAAGGTGGTGAATGAGTTAGCAGTTGTATGTGAAATCACAAGTTGATCCCAGATTAGGTTTACTTGCCGTCCTTTTGCGCTACCGGCTGCTTGAAACTTATTATACGAAAATGATACGCCTTTCTATGAAATAGCACAGTGCCCGTGCATTGCCACGGCCTTTAAGTTTGTTGTCTTTTATTCAACTTTTCGTTTTGAAATCCCTTGCTTGCCGCCCATTTGTGCTTGTGGGCTCTATGCTTCACCCTTTTACCCTGCTCGTCGGCAGCCGCCCTCGCTTCCCCTTCCTCGAAATCCCTTGTTTGCCACCCATTTGTGCTTACGGGCTCTTTGCTCCACCCATTTACCCTGATCATCGGTGCCGTCCTCGTATCCCCTTCATTCTGCTCTCATGAGCCGCCCTCTCGCTTCCCCTTCCTCGAAATCCCTCGCTTGCCGAGGTCTCCTCTAGCATGATTCGCCGCCTGCTGGGGAGAGGGTCATGCGCCACCCAACTATGGTGCGAGCGAGATAGCAGGCTAGACTAAGAGGAGTTGGCAAATATAGAAACGGTCATGTTACCATGTAGTCTACACCCTGCAGATATTAGATCCCGTGCGTTTTTTTTTCTTCTTTTGAGCACAACGTGCAATTCAATTTTGTTTTTGTTTTTTAGCATACCGTGCAATGGATCTGGGCCATCGATCTTTGGCTGATCAGCATTGGGCGATGGCTAGTAATTTACTGGGCCGGCCCACACCCGAGGATTGATCGTGGGAAAAAAGCACACGACATCGATCGATAGGAAACAAAGCACAACACATACGACATACGGACGCCGCTCGGTTTTTCTTGCGACGTAAAAAAACCGGATCGATTTATTTAGCGAGAGACAATCGGTCGATCTGATGTACGACGTACCACCAACCATCACCTTTAGCTATATTATATAGTAGAAATTATAAACCTCGTGTACAAGATAAAACTTGCCCTACTTTGAGGGTGACGTGAAATCATTTTACAAAAATTTACTTATAAAACGTAAATCTAACGGAGGCAATACATTTTATTCTTTAGAGAGGAAAGCAGAAAATGTACGGAATTCATCATCCGAGAATAAGAGAAAAATCCAACTACTTGCATTAGATTAGATCCATATATAAAGGTTGATAGGATTCAGGCCCCAAATCGCTGTCCACGTCACCCCCTAACCACGGCCGTCCGATCTGAGCCATCCGACGGTCCACACGCTTCCACGTCGCCCTCCCAGCGCTGTACTGTTCATGGCTATTTCTGCCAATTGCTGACTGCCTGGGGTGGGCATAAAAAACCGATAACCGAACACCGAACCGAAAAAACCGAAACCGAAACCGAATAGGTCATGACCGAAATGACCGATCAGTAATTTGGTTATCAGATCTCACTAACCGAATTTAATTAGGTAAATTCGGTCCTTTACATTGCTTAACCGAACAGACCGAGCTAACCGGAATATAGGCCTTTTCTCTGTGCAGTTCCTAGGCCCAGCCCAGTATACAGCGATCACAAAGGCAAAGCAGCCACTCGCATCGCTCCAGTGTCTAAAAAAAACTTCATCGCTCCTGCAATTAATTTTAGGATCAGTACCAATGATAGGATAAAATATTCTGGAGACTCTGGCGGGTGCATGCAAGATTAATTTCAGGATAACTACGGCGTACTCGTGCATGCAGGATTAGTTTTAGCAATCAGCAGTCAAAGAGGGTGCATGCAGGATTAATTCTCTGTCGGCTTGACGTACTGACCTTCTGGATGCTGCATGTTGCTTACCTAGTTCGGTCAGTTCGGTCTAACCGAACACCGGACCGAAATTTTCGGTGAACCGAACCCTCGGTTCCTCTATATTCTCAGATTAATTCGGTCATGATTTTTAGAAGACCGAAATACTTAAAAACGAATAAACCGAACCGAATAAACCGAGATAACCGAATGCCCACCCCTACTGACTGCCACGTCGCCCGGTTGGCGGCCGGTGGAACCGGTCGCCAGCTGGTTACTGCTGCGCGCACGAATTTTGGCGCGGTCCTTTTTCCACAAAACCCCCCGCAAAGGACTTATTTATGATTTGGAAAAACTGCAGGTGTCGCCTTGCAAAATCGCCGCCACAATCTCTTCCTCTCCTTTCCTCTCCCCCGCGCCGCCGGAGCTGCCGCCGCCGCCGACGCGAATCGCCGTCTCTCCGCCGCTCCCCCGACGATTCCACGGAAATGGGCCGCTCGGCGGCGGAGGCTGGCGGCAGCGACTCGGAGGCCGACGGCCACGCGCGGCAGGAGAGATCGAGGAGACAAGGAGCCCGCCGTCGCAACTCCGGTCGTCTGCAATCACCTCGGACAGCGAACTAGCTCCACATCCAGGCGCCATCCATCGCGCAGGCGCGCGTCGCCGCCGGCAGGGCAGGGCAGGCAGAGGTCCTCTGGGTGAGCTAGCTTCCCCTTCCGCCAGTCCCTGTACATGGATTCCCTAATTAGTCGGTTGAGAAATCGCAGCTTCTTTGAGACAAACGCTGCAATATTCTACTACTACCATGAACAAGAAGCTGCGATTCTCCACCATTCACATCTCAGTTTCTAAACCATCTCCGTTTCTTCATTCATGTACGTCGGTTGCAGAAGAAGAGGATCAGCAGCGGATTTGCAGACAAAAACAGGAGGTTAGGCAAAGCCGATTTGACCAGTTCCGGCCAGCAACTAGCAACGACGGATCCATTCTTCTGTTTTTTTTTTTTTTGCTTTGCCGATGACAAATTCAATTCCAATGTGGCAATTTTATGTTTAATTTCCATGGCCATGGCCATGTCCGGTTCAATTTTTAGGAGAATAAATCTTAGATTGAAATTAAAGATTTACCCTAAATCAACCAGGTAATTTCGGATGGAAAAGCTCCTCTTTATGCTCCTTGATTGAGCACACTTCTGTTTGTTGATCATCTTGATTTCATTTGGGCATGTGTTGTTAACCAAGTCAGTCGGCTGCCTCGCCCGAGGAGTACTCGAGGGCTAACAAGGAGTTCCACAAGCTGGAGAGCACCTTGGAATTGATTAAGGAGCTGCAGCCAAAGCAGAAGGTGATAATAATAATCCCATTACACTGTAAAATGTTTGCCCTATGGTATGAAAGGTTGTGAGTAAGCTGCTCACTATTTGTAGGAAATAGAGGGTTTGAAATCGTTGGTGACGAACTCTAATGAAAAGAAAGACATGCTTCAAATGGCAGCCGAGAAACTCCTTGAGGTTGTTGACCAGGAGAAACGGCTACAACATTCGTTGTTCAGGACGTTGCTTCCGAGAGATGAAGCTGATGAGAGGGGCTGCATTTTGGAGGTGCGAGCAGGTAAGGCAAACCCCGCCCTGTTTTCATCTGTCAACATAGTCTGCCCCTTTAGATGGCTGCTTGTGTTTGTTAAGTTTCTCCGGGGCAGTGGTGGCTGATGATGATATACTGTTTCAGGAGAGTCTGCTTCTTTCTTACATGTATCATTCAAAAATGTCCGGGCCTGGAGGCATACTGCCAACCATGGAGGACTATGGCGCTGTGTATGAGGATGAAGAAATTTTTTGTCGACTTTTGGTTGGATCATGGTACATATTGGCTAAGAAGCATCACATCATCACTGCCCGAACTGCTGCCAATCATGGTAAGCATGAGTTCCAGCCATTCTTTCCTGGAAATTGGTCACGGCAAGCACATCTCTGATGAGGCCAGTAATTTTTTCTACTTGGGTTGATATCATATTGTTTTGTAGATTAGAAGTTGAGTTCTACGCGCTAATACAATTTGTAGATATGTGCTGTTCTGATCAGAATAGAGAAGGAACCTAATATAACAAGTTTCTTCATGCACATGACCAAAGGTTCCAGTTTCAGTCGGTCTTATTCTCCGAGTTGGTGCTTGAAGATTTCATACTTCTCTATCGGTTCTAGAAGTCTTGAATTTAGTGTTCAAAGGTAAATGCAGTGCTCTCTAGAAGTATTCATAGCATCAGTAAAAACACCTAATTTTAGTGTCGTTTCTTTTAAAATACAATCACGAATGTACCTTGCTGAAATGCTTCTCTGATGTGTGGGTTGCACACCTAGGTTGCACTCACAGTAATCGCATTTGGATGTCTAACCCTTTTTTATATACAGAAAAAACACATCACAGTTCCTCCCTCTCTATTCTACAAATTGAGCTCTTATATATTTTAGACATTAGGGAAATTTCCCCCAACCCTGATCACTAGCGTTGTATTGTGACGCCTAACGTGGAGTTAGTGTGCAAATATTTTTTATGTCTGAGTATTGAGATTTAGGGTGGTTTTCTTGCGATCATGGAGTCCACTATAAAGCAGGTAAATTTTCAAACTTCTTCAGCTTTTAAGATTTTCTCTTTCAATTAATGTATATCCATTTTTTTTAATAAATAGGTGTTGTTCCAAGGCACCTAAACAGGGTTAAGATCGTAATGCATACATCTTGGTGAGAGCTTTTGGACTGGTGGAAAAAATGTTATCTATTAACGTTATTCCAAAAGTTGGGATTCTATGTCAAAGAAATTGTATACAGGACAAATCTGGTTTCACATAATGTGTTGTCTCAAAGACCTCTTCTGGCCACGAAGTTCTGCTAATGTGTTCAGCACCGGTCATGGCTATTGAAATGAATTTGCTTTTCTCTGGCTAATAAATTTCCGTGTCAGGAGATGTCTTTCCTCTAGGTCCAAGAACCAAAACTAAAACTGCTAATGATTGATTTACATGGCACCTCCCTATTCATATTCCTATTCATATATATATATATATGTCACTACTCACTAGGACTGCTGATTAGCATAGAATTTTGTATGCAGTATAAGTCCTTGCAACAAAATGAATTAATCATTCTCATGGGGCTTTTCTTATTTAGAAATGAGATCACCAAAATTCATTTGTTACCATGTATACGAAAGCTTTATTTGGCTCCATGGCGACCGGTAGTGCCTGCATCTGGTGCATATTTCATTGCAACGTGTTAGTGATTTGTATCTTTTTGCTCATTTTAGGAATGAAAAAGATGCTTGCTATTGGTACTTATGATGCCTCCTTCTGATTTGTTTATCTGAGAGTGAGGCGTGTGTTTAACATGGACATTTACAGATTTCAATTTTACCACACAGGCGCGGCGTTTGCCGCACTCAGTTGCCTAGTTTCACCAGAAACCGGCTGAGGCTGAGCCCACTTCGCACGCCCACAGTCTTCCTTCCCGTCGTACCGCTCGCTCCGAGCGGCAATGGCGTTCGCCGCGGCCGCGCGGAGAAGCCTCGCCTCCCGCGGCTTCTCCGATCTCGCCCGCCGCTCCCACCCATCTGCTTCCATCCGATTCCACCCGCGACCCCCGAAAGCCCTCTCCCCTTCCACCCCCGCCCACGCCTCGGTCGTTTCACTTCGCGCCCGCCCCTCACGGGACATCCCAAACCCTAAAATTCCTCCCATTCGGTCTCCGCTTCCTCCCCGGGCCACCCCACCGCAGCTTCTCCTCCTCCTCCTCCCGTGACCCCGACTTCACCGACGTCCTCACCGATGCCGCGGCGGCCCCGGCGAGCTTCCCCGGCGAGGTGGCGTGGGCCGCTGAGGATTCTTCGACGGCCGTCGCGGCGGTGCAGCACCTCATCAACGCGGTCCATGACTTCACCGGTCTTAACTGGTCAGGGTTTAGGGGTTTGAGGATTTTGTGCACTTTACCCCGTCCTTGGAATTTCGACTCCGGACTACATCATGTTCCTCGTGTATTGTTTGCACTACAGGTGGATTTCCATTGCTTTATCCACGGTGCTGCTACGGTGTATGGTGTCCTCATTGTCGATGCTTGGCAAGAAGCGGGCATATGTAAGATCTTATTAAGGAATTACCATGTTCGTCCCTTTAGTTTACCTTTTTTCTCATGCATAATAGAACAACTTATTTATACTGCGTGCTATAAGTAGACTCGTATCTTGTATAGCCAGTAGTTACACGTTCCCCATTAGTAATAAGCACCGGCGTTCTAGAACGAAAATGGAGGGTGGGCTCAAAATAGCAACATGGTCTTGTGCAGTTCAGTGTCATGTAGTACTGCATAACAGTATAAAACATCATCAAAAATAATAATAATGACGTATCTTTGCTAAGTTGCTGATGTAAAGCACAGTTAACCTCAAAACTAAAATATGCGCCAAATATCACTTGACCTACATGTCAAAATTAGTGAAACAATAGTAAGCTGAAAATGCAAACATTCAAAATAAGTATACACGTCACTAAGGTTTTACTGCACTCACCGGTTAGGGGAATTGGAGTGCTCTCAGCAGTTACGGGATTTGAAATTGTGCTCTAATTGCCCATTAGTGAGGAAATTGTGCTTGCATAATTGAAGTTGTACTTGAATTATCTGTAAAATAGCAACACAAGTCACGAACTGAGCTCAGCTGATAAGGTACTCGTGGTGGAACCAGCCCACCAGGGTTCAAGTCCTAGTCTTGGCACTGGTGCTCGCATTTCCTAGATTTATTCCACGCTTTCCGGCGATGTCTATATTGTTAGAATTGGGCCCATATGTGGCAGCCCAATAAGCAATTTCAGAAAAATCTTAAAGTTCATTTCTGTGGCAGCACACATGGGAGTGGAGTGGGAGCTAAAGTTTAGTCCCACATTGCTACTTGGAGGAGACAAACACCACCTTATAAGGTGGAGTGTTGTACCACTTGGTGTGCTAGTTGAGAACAGAATGCTCTCTCGTGCGCACTCCTCCGCCGCCGCCGTCCGTCCGTCTCGTCACGACGCGCCGCGGGTTGCGAGAATCTCGCCGAGCCGAGCTTTATTTTTGCAGTCCGGAAAAACGGTTTGGACGGACGCGTCACAGTTAGTCGATTCGGGTCGCTCCCGGATCGTGGGCTACTGTAACCGACCCAAAACGTGCGCGACGTGGACTTGGCCCACGGTGTACGTGTTAGGGTTTCCCGAACCGCACTATATATTGCCCTGCACTGCGTGCGCCGTCACATACCAAACCAATCTAGGTTTTGCCAATCTCGTGCCTTGCGCCACCACGTAGTCTACTCCATCCCGTGCACCGGCGAACGGGACAGCAGGTCTCCGGAACCGCTCGTCCTTGTGATCCTGTACGGGAGAGGGCGAATAAGGTTTTTGGGAAGCGCTCCGCGCGACTGCTTTCAAGTTCTTCATCACGGCTCGACTTCCTGGACGATCTCCGGGTCCGCGGGCGACTCGTCTCCAACGTCGTCTTCTTCGAGCTGCTACTATCGCCGCTCAAGCTGCTGCCGTCGCTGCTCCAACGACTACTTCATCTACAATCGTTCGGTACGTTCGTCACGTTCCGATGGCTGTGTTTGTAGATGTCTGGCTGCTGTTCATGTTAATTAATACGTCTAGTATTTTCGAGTTTAACATGTTAGTAGCTGTTGCGATCATGTTTATATTCTGGAATTAATCATGGAAATTATGCCTAATAATCCAACAATCCAAAAACCTTATATTTGTTATAGGCAATTTCCTGAGTTAAACATGGGACATCTATCTGATGCGCTGAGGCCGGACAAGTTTACCGGTGTGGACTTTAAGAGATGGCAGTACAAGACCACACTGTGGTTGCGATCTCTGAAAGTGTTCGAGGCTAGTGAGGGTTTACCTGAAGGAACTATATCTGACGAGGATCAGAACAAGTTCAAGGAAACCAATACTGCCTTTGTGGGACTCGTTCTGAGTGCTCTTAGCAACAAGCTGTTTGATGTGTACATGCACATTACAGATGCCAAAGAGCTCTGGGAGGCACTGAACGCTAAGTTCGGTGTAGCAGATGCTGGCAGTGAACTGTACATCATGGAGAGCTTCCATGACTTCAGGATGGCTAACAACCGTTCTGTAGTCGAACAGGCTCATGAGATACAGTGCATTGCTAAGGAGCTTGAGCACGCTAAGTGTGCCTTACCTGACAAGTTTGTGGCTGGATGCATTATTGCAAAGTTGCCCTCTTCATGGAGGAACTTCGCCACAACTCTCAAACACAAGAGACAGGAGATATCGGTTGAAAACCTGATAGCGTCTCTTGATGTTGAGGAGAAGGCTCGGGCTAAGGACACTGCTGAGAGAGGTGGTGAAGGTCAGTCTAGCGCCAACATGGTGCAGAAGAACTTTCACCATGGCAAGAGCAAGGCAAAGAGCAAGCCTTCCTTCAACATGCCTACCAAGACTACTTCTTTCAAGAAGAAGAAGATGCTGAACAAATCTGAGCTAAAGTGCTACACTTGTGGAGAGCCCGGACACTTCTCTGTGGACTGCCCAGATCGTGCAGACAAGAAAGGGAAGAAAGCATGTCAACGTCGTGACCGCTAGCAATGCTGATGGGTACGGTAATTTACCGATTGTGCTTTCAGTATTTCAATCTCCATGTTGGTGGATTGATACGGGTGCTAATGTTCATGTATGTGCTGACATCTCTATGTTCACTTCTTATCAGGTCGCAGATTCAAGCGTCTTAATGGGGAATGGATCACATGCTTCTGTTCGTGGTGTTGGCACGGTAGATCTGAAGTTTACTTCGGGGAAGATCGTGCAGCTGAGGAACGTGCAGCATGTCCCTACTATGAACAAGAATCTTGTTAGCGGCTCCCTTCTATGCAGAGATGGGTTTAAATTAGTCTTGGAGTCCAATAAAGTAGTTGTGTCAAAGTTTGGACAATTTATTGGTAAAGGGTATGAGTGCGGAGGCTTGTTCCGCTTTTCATTATCGGATTTTTGTAATAAGTCAGTAAACCATATTTGTGGCAGTGTGGATTCGGATGCTAATGTTTGGCACTCTCGTTTATGTCATGTTAATTTTGGTTTAATGAGTAGACTTTCCAGTTTGAGTTTAATTCCTACTTTCACCATTGCCAAAGGTTCTAAGTGCCATAGCTGTGTGCAATCTAAGCAACCTCGAAAGCCTCACAAGGCAGCCGAGGAGAGAAACTTGGCACCTCTAGAACTCGTACATTCGGATCTATGTGAGATGAATGGCGTGTTGACAAAAGGTGATAAGAGATATTTCATGACTTTAATCGATGATGCTACTAGGTTCTGTTATGTATATTTGTTGCACACTAAAGATGAAGCTTTAGACTACTTTAAAATCTATAAAGCTGAAGTAGAAAATCAATTAGAGAGAAAGATCAAACGTCTTAGGTCAGATCGTGGTGGCGAGTATTTCTCCAACGTATTTGATGAATTCTGTGAGGAACATGGTATTATTCATGAGAGGACGCCTCCCTATTCGCCCCAATCAAACGGGGTTGCCGAGAGGAAAAACCGCACGCTGACCGACTTGGTGAACGCCATGTTGGACACTGCTGGTTTATCTAAGGCATGGTGGGGGGAGGCTTTGTTGACTTCGTGTCATGTCCTGAATAGAGTTCCTAACAAGGATAAAGAGAAGACACCTTACGAGGAGTGGTCTGGGAGAAAACCATCACTTTCTTATTTTCGTACTTGGGGATGTTTGGCGAAAGTCAATGTTCCAATTCCTAAGAAACGAAAACTTGGACCGAAGACAGTGGATTGTGTCTTTCTAGGTTATGCTCAGCGGAGCATTTGCTATAGATTTTTAGTGGTTAAATCTGAGATACCTGATATGCATGTTGATACTATTTTGGAATCTCGTGATGCAACATTTTTTGAGAACACGTTTCCTATGAAGGATATGCATAGCATTGCTAGAATTTCTTCTGAGATATTTGCTGAACCTAGTACATCTGTTGATCATTCTGAACAACCACTTGTTGAGGAAGTCCTTGAGAAGGATGACAATGAATCAGCTCCCAAGAGGAGCAAGAGACAGAGGACTGAAAAATCCTTTGGTGATGATTTCATTGTGTACCTTGTGGACAATACTCCCACGTCCATTGCAGAGGCATTTGCATCTCCTGATGCTGATGACTGGAAAGAAGCTGTCCATAATGAGATGGACTCGATTCTTTCTAATGGAACTTGGGAATTATCTGAACGACCCTACGGCTGCAAACCTGTGGGTTGTAAGTGGGTGTTCAAGAAGAAGCTAAGGCCTGATGGTACTATTGAGAAGTACAAGGCACGGCTTGTAGCCAAGGGCTACACCCAGCGCGAAGGCGAAGATTACTTTGACACCTATTCACCTGTTGCTAGACTCACCACCATTCGAGTACTACTTTCCCTGGCTGCCTCCTATGGTCTTATCGTTCATCAAATGGACGTAAAGACAGCTTTCCTTAACGGAGAGTTGGAAGAGGAAATCTATATGGATCAGCCTGATGGGTTTGTAGTAAAAGGTGAAGAGAGAAAGGTGTGCAAATTGTTAAAATCTTTGTATGGGCTGAAGCAAGCACCTAAGCAATGGCATGAGAAGTTTGACAGAACTTTAACTTCTGCAGGCTTTGCCATTAATGAGGCTGATAGGTGTGTATATTATCGCCATGGTGGGGGCGATAGTGTTATATTATGCTTGTATGTTGATGACATACTGATTTTCGGTACAAGCATGATAGTGATAAATGAGGTCAAGTCTTTCTGTCAAAGAGCTTTGATATGAAAGATCTGGGACAAGCTGATGTGATCCTGAACATTAAGTGATTAGGGATGAGAGTGGGATTACGTTAACGCAATCACACTATGTTGAGAAGGTCTTGAGCCGCTTTGGTTATATAGACAGCAAGCCTTCTCCAACACCCTATGATCCCAGTGTGACACTCAGAAAGAACAAAAAGGAAACGAGAGATCAATTAAGATATTCTCAAGTGATCGGTTCACTCATGTACCTTGCGAGCGCGACGAGACCTGATATCTCTTTTGCTGTGAGCAAGTTGAGCAGGTTCATGTCTAACCCGGGTATTGATCATTGGCATGCACTTGAAAGGGTCATGCGCTATCTGAACGGTACAATGAGTTATGGGATTCACTATTCAGGGCACCCTGCGGTGCTTGAGGGATACTGTGATGCGAACTGGATCTCAGATGTTGATGAGCTCTACGCCACAAGTGGATATGCATTTATTCTTGGAGGTGGCGCAGTGTCATGGAGGTCTTGCAAACAGACCATTTTGACGAGGTCAACCATGGAAGCAGAACTTGCTGCTTTAGATACAGCTTCTGTTGAGGCAGAATGGCTGCGTGAGCTCTTGATGGACTTGCCGGTGGTTGAGAAACCATTACCGGCCATCCTTATGAACTGTGACAACCAAACGGTTATTACGAAAGTGAACAGTGCTAAGGATAATGCGAAGTCATCAAGACACGTCAAGAGACGCTTGAAGTCTGTCAGGAAAATGAGAAACTCCGGAGTAATAACTGTTAGTTATATTCAAACAGACAAAAACCTGGCAGATCCCTTTACGAAGGGACTATCACGTAATGTGATAGATAGTGCATCGAGGGAGATGGGGTTGAGACCCGTGAGTGTTACACCATAGTGGTAACCCAACCTATGTGATCGGAGATCCCGTGAATTAGGACCTGGGAAGAACAAGCTAGTGGTTTAACTGAGGAGAGTTATTTTGTAACCCTCTCCGTGGGAAGATGCATAACTCTCACATTCTGTAAGGCAGGTTGGCAATATGCCTTAATGTGTTTCTGTTGGCTATTCGTAGCAAAGGTGCTATCCTACAGAGCGACCTTGAAAGAACACACCTATATGAGTCCGACTGTTAAACGTCGCAGTCTATGAGATTTGGGTGATCTCTAGTAAGCTCATGAAGAGACCAGGGAGTATGACGCATATGCTCCACCCGCGGGGTAGGCTACTGGCAGCCACGTACTGGTTATGACTTTGAGTGAAGTCTATTGGCACCAAACTTGCAATTCAAGGTTCGTCCATTGTTCAAGTTGCTGGTAGATGTAGCTTGAAGCTCTAGGCGGAAGTTCAACTTAACAGTCTCTGCTGAAACACTGGTATATAAACAAGAAACGAGGTTTGGCAAAATCTCTAAATGGGAATTTGAGATCTGGTGGGGGATTGTTAGAATTGGGCCCATTGTGGAGCCCAATAAGCAATTTCAGAAAATCTCAAAGCCCATTTTTGTGGCAGCACACATGGGAGTGGAGTGGGAGCTAAAGTTTAGTCCCACATTGCTAGTTGGAGGAGACAAACACCACCTTATAAGGTGGAGTGTTGTACCACTTGGTGTGCTAGTTGAGAACAGAAGGCTCTCTCGTGCGCACTCCTCCTCCTCCTCCGCCGCCGTCCGTCCGTCCGTCGTCACGACGCGCCGCGCCGCGCCGCGGGTTGCGGGAATCTCGCCGAGCCGAGCTTTATTTTTGCAGTCCGGGAAAACGGTTTGGACGGACGCGTCACAGTTAGTCGTTCGGGTCGCTCCCGGATCGTGGGCTACTGTAACCGACCCAAAACGTGCGCGACGTGGACTTGGCCCACGGTGTACGTGTTAGGGTTTCCCGAACCGCACTATATATTGCCGTGCACTGCGTGCGCCGTCACAACCAAACCAATCTAGGTTTTGCCAATCTCGTGCCTTGCGCCGCCACCGTAGTCTACTCCATCCCGTGCACCGGCGAACGGGACAGCAGGTCTCCGGAACCGCTCGTCCTTGTGATCCTGTACGGGAGAGGGCGAATAAGGTTTTTGGGAAGCGCTCCGCGCGACTGCTTTCAAGTTCTTCATCACGGCTCGACTTCCTGGACGATCTCCGGGTCCGCGGGCGACTCGTCTCCAACGTCGTCTTTTTCGAGCTGCTACTGTCGCCGCTCAAGCTGATGCCGTCGCTGCTCCAACGACTACTTCATCTACAATCGTTCGGTACGTTCGTCACGTTCCGATGGCTGTGTTTGTAGATGTCTGGCTGCTGTTCATGTTAATTAATACGTCTAGTATTTTCGAGTTTAACATGTTAGTAGCTGTTGCGATCATGTTTACTATTCTAGAATTAATCATGTAAATTATGCCTAATAATCCAACATATATGTGAGCATCTGCGTTTGTAATGTGCTTCTGAAAATAGCGACACAAGTCCCCTAGATTGCGGTGAGCCATGACAACGATCATTTCTTTACAAACCCATTGGCGAATTAGAATATGCACCACAACAATTATCAATCCATAAACTGCACAATACAAAGGCTGGTAAGTTTTTTTTCTGTGGTCTGCAGGCTGCAGCCGTTTACATTTTGTGAAATCGAGTCTCCCATCCACCAAAGGTCCTGAGCACCGTCCGCTGCTCGCATGTGTGGCTGTGTCCTTGGCAGTTCGTAGCAGCCAGCAGGAGTGTAAAAAGCGTAGGATGCTACACAACTGATCTTGTTTGTCATCCTCTCCCACCTCTCTGGCCCCGTTGAGCGTCGACCCAAGCGATCTGCTGCCCCGCTCCTTCTCTCTCTCTGGCGGCGCTGTCTGCCGGCGAGAAGATGGATCCGGTGGCTGGCCTCTTCTGTATATAGTAGCTGTAGGCTTCGTGTTTGGTTTTGCCGTGATGGTGCTTGGCTTTATGCTGTCTTTCCCCTCTAGGCGCCTGGTCGGGTCGTTCCCGGGCGACGATCTCGGCCTGGAAAAGCTCCGATCCAGAGTGTTCCCATGGTGGTGGGTGCGGTGGAGGAAGGATTCCGAAGGTGCGTGCTTTAATAAGCTCGAAGAGCCCTCTTCTTGGGGGTTTGGTTCGCGTCTCTGTCTCCAAGTTTTGTGGTTCTCTCGGCTTCTCCTGGCCGGCCTCGGTGGCGAGGGGGAGAAGATGAGGGGCGAGCAGCAGTTGGAGAGAAGCGGCTATTCTGGCGGCGAGGCGGACGCGCTGTCGGAGTGCAAGAGCTTGGCGTCTGCTGAAGCTCCATGGAGGAGATCATCTGCGTCAGGTATCGAGCGCTGCTTCTTCAATAATTGTCCGTTCTGTGTGGAAGATCCTGGATCGAAGATGGCTACGATTCTTTGCCGTGGAGGTGACGGAAAAGTAGATCGGAGTCTTGGATCCACGGCTTCTTGGGGAGCTATTTGGGCTGCAATCATCGGAGATCATCAATGGCGACGGATTTGCGTCGTCGTTATCCTCGGCCAAAGGGGCCGCTCCGAGTTGTGGTGCTGCTTGAACCGCAGCGTATTCAACCTCCAGGCCGGCGTGCCGCTACGGAGGCCCCTCTTCAACTCCACGGTGGCGCTCCTCGTCGTGCCGTCTCCAAGTGGTTTCGTCCCCGACGACGACACCGACGGCTACTGTGTTGAGCTGTGTCTCGTGTTCGGTGGAGAAGGACTGAATTGCATTCATTTCTTTTCAGCTAAGGTCCTTTCTGTAAAAGCCAAGGGCTTGGTTGTAATTTTCTTTTTATATGTGGTCCTTGATGTAACATGTACTCCCACCGACTAATGCTGTCGGGATCCCTCCCCTTGTTAAAAAAAAAAGCAGGAGTGTAAATTTGTGAAGATGTACCGCCTTGCTGTCTGTGCACTGCTGGGCGAGCCCATGGCCCTGAAATAGCGACCGACCTGGATCTGGTTCCGTACAACTCCATATCACATAGCAGGCATATTTGCACTATCCAGTAGTAAATGCGTGACATGAATGCAACTTCCATGAGCAAATGTGTGTTAGGTGTAAAAGAATCTACTCCAATTATGTTAACTTATTAATGCCCTGTTTGGAATGGTAGAAAAATTTCCAGTATCCTGTAGGACATCAATTGTTTCATATGAAGTTCTTGCAGAACTCGCCGGCATCGTAAAAATGCCTAAGTTACTACAGAGCCAACTGAAATAAATTTTGATTGTCGTATATTTTTATTTGGAAGACTTTTGTTTTGATCTACCCTACTTCCTTTAATGCTTCAAACTTACATAGGTGATGCGTCACGACTTGCAAGACATCCTCAAGTTGATAAAGAATGTATGTATCACGATATTATTCATGCTTCAAACTTACTAGATTTAATAGTACTCACATCGCTCTGTACAGTATGTATATGCTATTGTCAAGAAAGTTAACTGTACATGTTCATTTCCTGCAGGCTAAGGATGACGAATCAACAGAAAAACTTATGGATGCATTTCTTCCTTTTATGAAAAAGTATGTAAAATGCTTTACTTGCCTTTATATTGTGACACTATGAAGTGTGTTTCGATGGTGTTGTTGGCGACGGCGCTAATGTTTTGTTTCTGGATAGTGTCTTTAATGTTGTAAGTAGTTCTTGCTAGATGAAAGAAAAGACATGTGTGATAGTTTAATGCTAACGTTAAAGAGAGAAGCTGAAGCATTATGGTTCCCCTACCTTTCTTCAAGTGTTTAATCGTGACAAAGATCTGCTTAAAAGTTATCCATTCGGAAAATGATTATAGATTGTTTCATCCGAGATTTGAAATGGTTTTTATTGAAGGGCACGGCTTGTTTCTGGGATATATAGTATAATTTTTTTATATGATATCAATGGTCCTTTGTTATCTGGGGCAAGCGATCAGTGTCCAAATCACAGTCTTATCATTTTGTTACTTGCACTAAGCATTCATGCATGATACAACAGCAAAGCATGAATGTACACTTCGTGGCCTGTTAGCACATACGAAGTACATCAGATTCTTAAATTAACACTTCATGTAGTTGGTTGCCAGTCATCACCTCAGAAAATGGCGTCAGGTCACAAGGCCTATTAAACAGCCCGCTTTCTGCACATTAATGTGCAAGATGTAGCGACAAAGGAGCTAGTCTTATCGACTTTGAAAAGTCAAGGGCAGAGATGCCCCATGCACTTGGATTTTTCCTAAAAAATCGCAAAAGCTTTGGGTCTCGATGCATTGATAGATTGAAAAGAGTTTATGTACCGGGTCTAGGAATTGACCAAAGCACCAACAACATGAGCCACACACTTAAGCACTAATCCACTGGTAGTAACATGTGTAAGACAGTTGCCCCTGACTTAGCCCACAATCGTGCATCCAAACTGATTGTGTCTAGCAGCATAGCAATGTGCCTATGGCCACTCAAGATGGAAGTGTTTCACTGCTTCCATGTCCACCATGCTGTGAGCATTACCACGAGGATAAACCTTGCGTATACATAGTCTATCTGATTATCTATGTACATATATTAGGGGCGATGTTTTGCGGAACCATGAAGCTGTAACTCCAGGTTTAACTGCCATCCGATGAGTCTTTAAGATGTGACCTGCCAAATCGAGCTAAGACAGTTGATACTATATCTGCGCAAGATTTCAACCTTTGTACTGCACATTGTTCCAATCGCATGCTGCTACCGGTAAAAAAAAACAGAAGACATCTACCCCAAATGAAAAACAGAATGCATGAATAGTGTCAGTAAAAAAAAAGTTGCCAAAGGTTAATGGAGCAGAAAGGATTCAGCAATATAGACCTATCTGTCTTCTTAACGTTAGCTTCAAGATTTTCACGAAAACAGCTACTATTAGGCTTAACTCGGTTGCAGATCATGTTGTGAGACTTACTCAGACGACATTCATGCAAGGTCGCAATATTCTTGATGGAGTTGTGATTTTACATGAAACAGTTCATGAGATGCATCGGAAAAAGCTTAACGGAGTCATCCTAAAAATAGACTTCGAAAAGGCGTATGATAAAGTCAAGTGGTCTTTCTTGCAACAAACACTCAGAATGAAAGGTTTTTCAGCTGAGTGGTGCGCAATGATTCATAATTTCGTTTCCGGAGGAAGTGTCGCCATCAAAGTCAATGACGATGTTGGTAGAAACTTCCAAACGAAAAAGGGATTACGACAAGGCGACCCATTATCTCCTATATTGTTTAATATAGTTGCTGATATGTTAGCCATAATCATTGAGCGGGCAAAATCTGATGGGCAAATTGTCGGCGTGGTACCGCATCTAGTGGATGGCGGATTATCCATCCTACAATACGCTGACGATACAATTCTTTTTATGGAACATGATATGGAGAAGGCAAGAAACCTGAAATTAATATTATCAGCGTTCGAGCAACTTTCCGGTCTAAAAATCAATTTCCATAAAAGCGAAGTGTTTTGTTTTGGCGGCGCCCAAGAGGAGGCGGCCCAATATGCCGAATTATTCGGTTGTGGGTCTGGCCAGTTTCCAATTAACTATCTCGGCATCCCGATTCACTTTAGGAGGCTAACGATAGCTCAATGGAAACAAGTTGAAGAAAGATTACAAAAGATGCTAAGTAGCTGGAAAGGAAAATTATTATTCCTAGGGGGAAGATTGGTACTCATAAATTCAGTCCTAACCAATATGGTACTGTATATGATATCTTTCTTCCAATTACCAAAAGGAGTCGTGCATCGATTGGATTACTTTCGTTCTAGATTCTTTTGGCAAGGGGATAGTGAAAAAAAGAAGTACCGGTTGGCTAAATGGGATGTAGTGTGCCGCCCTAAGGACCATGGTGGTCTTGGGATTCATGATCTTCTGGTCAAGAATCGAGCTCTTCTTGGTAAGTGGCTGTCTAAGCTACTGACGGAAGAGGGGGTGTGGCAAACCCTCCTTAGGAAGAAATACATAGGCTCAAGCGCGTTATCACAGGTTTCTTGGAAATCAGGTGATTCCCATTTTTGGGCGGGCCTAATGGCGACGAAGAAATTTTTCTTCCCATATGGCTCTTTCTCCATTAAGGATGGGTCTGAGATAAGGTTCTGGGAGGATACATGGTTGGGTACTACCCCACTCCGAGAACAATATCCAGCGCTATATGGTATAGTCCAAGGACGTCACAAGAGCGATACGCTTGCTCAGGTATTGGTTGATAACCATCCCACTGTGACGTTCCGGAGAGATCTTGTTGGTCCCAGGCTAGCATCTTGGCATGAGTTGCTCCAGCGACTCGCTTCTGTCAATTTGACTCAAGGGTCTGATGAGTTTCGGTGGAATTTACGCACTTGCGGTAAATTCTCCGTGGACTCCATGTATACAGCACTCATCCAGCCGGAGGTGCCAGTAGATAATAATAAGAAAATCTGGAAGATGAAAATTCCACTTAAAAACAAAGTTTTTGCGTGGTATCTTCGTCGAGGAGTAATTCTTACAAAAGACAATCTTACAAAACGAAATTGGCATGGGAGTAAACAGTGTGTTTTCTGTCATAAAGATGAGACAATCAAACATCTGTTCTTCGAGTGCAAATTTGCTAGTTCTATATGGTCCATCATCCAGAAAGGTTCTACTATTTACCCACCTACAAGCATTGCTAATATTTTTGGCAATTGGCTGAATGGTGTGGATAAGAGGTTCAAACAACTTATTAGGGTGGCAGCGCTTGCCGTAATATGGTCGCTGTGGCTATGTAGAAATGACAAGATTTTTAATGATAAAAATTGTTGTCTTATGCAGGTTATCTACAGGACTACTGCTACACTCCGTTCGTGGTCTCAGTTGCAACGTGTGGGGGCATCGAGACCTGTTTATGGAGGTGTGTATAAAACTGGAGGATACGGCGAGAGACTTTTTATCCCTACATGGATGGCAGCATAATTTGCGGATCGGCCCTCCACCACCTTAGGCGTTTCAACAATTTCTCATTTTGATATGTGATTCACCTATTTTATTTTTCGTACTTCAGACTTGGTTCGGCTGTGTGCATCTTGGTTATGCAGAGGCTGGGTATAATGCTTAAACACTTTAAGTAATAAAGGCTCCCTTTATCTAAAAATGAATAGTGTCAGTATAAAACTAATCCGTTCAGTGCATGTGACTGATGCAGCTACGACGGTATGCATGTCTCTCTCTCTCGCTACTCCTCTAGTGCAGGAGCAGGATGCACGGTTCTCCGCCCTACAACTTCATCTAATTATTGAATTATCATTGCATCATTTGTGTAAAGGAACATTTATATTTGACGGGAAGAATGCACATGCACAGCGTACTTTTTATGTTGCATTAATGTTTTAATGATTGTTTATTTCTTCATTTCTTATGCATATCTTCAAAACTTGGAATCATGTTATGCTCAAGTGTTATTATTTGGATTATATTTGTACAAGTCATCATATGAACATGGAACAATCTATGAAATGAGAAACTCACGAAAGCGTGCATGCTACTTTCAATCATGTTGTAAATTGTAGACAATTGTTACCAAACGAGCTGAATAGAAAAGAAAGAGACAAATTTTGAAGCCTAGCAGACAACCAGTCAAAAAAATACTATTAGAACTTGTCTTCATTCGGGGCTGTGCAGCACAACATTTCAAGAAAACAGTACTAGCCCTGTCCAAGTACTCAGGCTCCCTGTTAATTTTACTGTTAGGCAGACATAAATGCGTCCAACTGTAACGAAGAGTCAGGTATATGGAGCCGAAAATCGTCTGTAATATAGATGAATATATAATCATGATGGCCTTTTTATTTGTGTTCTGGCTTATGCAATTCCTGACAGAAAAAAAGTGTTGTTCCAGTCAAACTCTTTTGTAGTTGTATCATGTCCATCCCCCATACCCCTTCAGCCAATCGGGGCACTTTTGCTGGACAATTTAGCCAACATAATTTCCTTCAATATATTATTTTTTCCTGCGAAAATAGAGTGCATGTGCACACTTCCTACTTTGCGCTTAATAATCTTATGGTGCGTTTAATAATCTATGGTGCCGTGGTGCGAGTGCCTGGTGCTAGCCAAATTCATGACAATTCATGTTGCGGTGTAGCATATTTCACCTTCCCCTTCCTGATTGTCGCCTCTGATTTCTGTGCTTTCTCATTGCGTTGAGCAAAATTCCCGTCGTCTGGCAAAATTTAACCTTATGCCATAGAAGTGCACAACTTCTTTTTGCTCCTACTTGTTGTTTTAGGGCTCTTGCGCGGGTTTCTCTAAAATCTAAATGCTTGCTTTGTTCACACAGGTCAGGTCTTGTGGTATTTCTTCCACCCATTGTGACCCCATATATCTTTATAAATCTTTACATTGCTGTAAGTCGATTTCACGTGCTGAACCATCTGTTTTGCTTTTTGGCATACCTCATCTTACCAACACAACCACCTTCATTGTTTCTGTTTTCACAGACTATTTGCCATTTAATTCTTCTTTCATGCTTCTAGATATCAAACATGGTTGAGAAAGTCCCATCTTTAAAAGGGGGTGGAGCATTCTGGTTTACTGATCTGACGACCCCTGATGCTCTTTGCATCTTTCCCATGATAACATCACTGTTCATCATGCTTCCCCTTGAGGTATGCGTACATTTTTCTGATCTAACTGTATATTCTTTGCTATAGATATGAGATCTCATTTATTGTGACCTTCATATATTTGTTCTTTTGAGTTTGTTTAGTTTGTAAATGCTCCCACTGTACATTGTTTCGTAAGATTAGTTTATTTAAAATAAACCATATACTTTTAACTGATGAACGATGCGAGTGGTAGCTAAGTGAACAAAGCTGGAGTGTAGATGGATGGTAAACATTTTTATTTTTCTTCCCTTCAGTTCTGTGTGTCTGCTTACTTTATTTCTGGTTATTAATACATGTGTTTATTTTGAAACTTTGGCAATGGCGTGCTATTTCTGTAAGTTGTATTAGCATTATGTTTGAGATGACTATATATTTAATGCTAAACGGTGTTGTTTCTTTACCATCAAGAGAAGTCCGGGCCAACATTTATGCATGAAGATCCATTAGTGAAGCGTGATAATTTTTATAAATAGCACTCAGTTCAGATTACTTAGCACTCTGTTGTGCTTCAGTTGTCGTGCACTGGTTGGTCGTTTTGAGTGATTATAATTGGACTGAGACACATCTTTATTACTTTGTGCATGTAAATTTGATAAATTGGCAGTGAAGAGTCTGGTTCTTAAGAAGTTAAGATCTTTAAAGCCTTACAGAGTTGAATGTTTCTGCACACAACTCCCACGTTTTGAAATACCGGAATATATTTTGCATTTGATCCACAATCCAGAAATTATTTTGCCAGTTTAATGTATGAATCGTGATTGACCTGATTTTTTTCTCCATATAAAAACTTATTTAACGTAAAACTTGAAGGTATACTTACAATTGCTATGTATTGTGCAGTCAATCCATCATGGACACTTTTAAGTTTGGTTATGCTTTATTATTTGACTTCTCTGTGCTGTTTGCTCTGTGTAATTTTGGATATAGTAATAAAACTCAAACAAAGTTGTATACACTAGTTGCATATTTCTTGGCCAGTTTGCGTTGCCTAACGTTGGTAATTTTGCCTCATCTTATTTATAGCTCCTTGCATTCTTCTTTTCCTATTCTTCTTTCTTTCTGAGACCCAGCCCGTTTCTTATAATAATTCTTTCATTAGTTTTGGATTGATGTATTTTAGTCTAACCCAAGGGATTTTTGCTCTCATGCTTTGTTAAAATTTGTTGGGCAGATTCAGTGTTAACTGTTATTCCCTACGTCCCACAATATAAGATGTTATTACAACCAATAACATCTTATATTGTGGCATTAAGGGAGTACTTGCAGCACTGAGAAATGTAAGGTTTTCATTCATTTGAGTATCCCGTTTAGTTAAACAAGGTGTAAGTTATTTGATACTGTTGGATTCGTATTAAAATCACTTTCCAACACAATCAAATTTGTATAACAGAATCCACACATTCTTTCACCATTTGTTGGTCAAAGATACATACTGGAAATTGTTGACATTTCACAATTCCAAACAGAGGGATAAGTAACGTGAGGTTTTGGTTTTTAGCTCTACAGCAGTGCGAAATGTGAAGGATGCTCTCGCAAGATGGAGAAAATAAGGTGGGCTTGGAGAGCAATATCTCTTTTACCTATGTTGTGGACAGCAACCCTTCCTCAGGTAGTGTGGAGTACTTGCTCATACTTAGTTTTTGTTACGCATGGGCTTGTTTGTTTGGTTGAATTTAGCCTGAACAAGCTGAAAATATGAGCCATATGATGGTTGGACACGGGTTTTATGCTCTCTTCAGATCATATATTGGTTTGACTACTTGTGCATGTAAAATCCATAAAGAAATCTACAAAAAAGAAATCCATAAAGAATTTTCACAATGTTTGGATGTGCATTTATTCTTACATATTCTAATAATATGATTTTGGGGGAAAATTTGAGGTGCGCATGTGCATTGTCCATAATAGTTGCATTTGATCTACGGTTATATATTTATTTCCCATATGTTTCGGTTTGCTATATACTTCTCATTTGTTTTGTGATATTCTAATATCTGGGGTTTATAATTCCCCACCAGCGAAAACTAAGAGCTAAAAATTGGTAACCAGCTATATTTTGGTTTTCTCTAATACCTTTAGGTTTCAATAACAGAAAGATAGTAGGTTTGAGCTCTTTCTCTAGTAGTGCATTATGGTGCATCTAGCTATATGAAGGCCAAAAGATTGAATCCAACTAAGTATTCCAGCCAATTTAAGTAAGCTTGTAAACATGCTCGTGCTGCCATGCTTTCCTATGGTAAATCATTAAAACATGTCCAAATCTATCTCCTGTCCAGGCGATTTCTTGTTCCTTCGTCACCTGGACCTCCCTGAGTCTTGCAGAAAAGATAGGTGAGCCCTGTCACAGGGTCATGTTCCTTGCAATTAGTTTGGTCTTATTTCCGTTACACTTGACACATACACACGCCTTCATTGCTTGCAGCTCTCAGACAGCCAGCTGTTCAGAAGGTTCTATTCGGTGCCCCCCTTAAACAAAGAAGATGTTCCTCTTGTGATGCACAGAAGGGGCCAACTGCTAAAGATTCCCCGCCTCCTGTCAAAGAAGAGGAACAACCAGTTCCCCCAGTTACGAGGAAATCTTCTTTTCTTTTTTTGCTTTGGAAAGAGAGAGAAAATTAATGGGTACGGTCGGCCATCAGCTCCTCAGCGATATCAGCAGGAGCAGAATGCAGCCAAACTTCAGTTCTTCCTCCGATCCTACCCATCTTCGCTAAGCCGTGACTCGCCCAGTTTGCATCACGGCTCACCTTCTTAACTTCGATCTCTCTTTCACGAATCATTCTCCGGATGGTACCAATCCTCATAGCGTGGCGTGACATGTTGGGAGAGCTTTCATGGAGTAAGGAGATTGCATCCGCACAATCAGTCTCAAGAATAATGGGATTTGGAGACCAATGTGTGGCTAAGGTCAGCCCTTCCTCGATTGCCGCCAGCTCCGCTTCCAAAGCATCCTCGCAAAACCTCAGATGTCTACACGCTGCAACAACCACATCCCCAGTGTCATTGCGGAGGATCATCCCAGCTCCCGCCCTTCCATCAGTTGTAAAGGCACCATCCACATTAAGCTTTTCTTTTCCCGTGGCCGGCAGAGTCCATTTCTGTTTAACCTTCTGCCGTCCATCCTGGCAATGTTTCATTTGTTTGAAGCCTTGCTCCAGCGAGATAGTGTGTTTGCCCTTCTCCACATTGATCACCTTGTGCTGCCGTATCAGCAGTAAGGAGTCCAAGTAGCTCATCAAGAACCGTTTGGAGCTCTCCATCGGTGCCGGTTTCTTTTGGTGGGTCAGCTCATTGTGGTTGTGCCACACTCTCCAGAGGGTCATCAACACCATGGCACGTTGGACTTCAGTCATTCTAGTAAGCGAGTAGAGGAACCAGTCCGGGTTATGCTCGAACAACATTTCCTCTTTAGGGAGATCCCATACCTCACGCATGGTTTGCCACAGGCTACGAGCATGTGGGCATTTGCACATGGCGTGGAAAGTGGATTCATCCTCACTCCCACAAATCGGACAAGTAGCCATCGGATCCATCCCTCTTTTACAGATGTTTGCTTGAGTAGCCAAAGCGTTCCGGGCAAGCTTCCATGCAAAAGTTCTTACTTTGGGAGGTACAGGACATTGCCATATAAGCTTCCAGTCAGGACTATCTCCATCAGGTCTGGCACTAGTAGCCTGTCGCCCATCCCCACGCAGTTGTTCATCAAACGCCAATTTGTATGCACTACTGACAGAAAACATGCCTCTCTTATCAGGGTTCCAGGCAATAAAATCCACCTCATTCCGTATAGAGCATTTGATTTTAAGGATGTCCTGCACATCAATTGGCAGGAACCATCGCTGCAGCAGCTGATCATTCCATGAACCATCAGGGTTTAAGAAGTCAGCCACCCACCGATGCCTGCAGCGCCCTTGCTGGGTGATTGGCTTGAGAACCAATTCTCTCGAAATCCAGGGGTCGCGCCAGGCTCGAATGCTGGCACCATTGCCAACTCGCCAAACGATACCCTTCTTTAGGAGTTCCAAACCATACTCAATGGCCCGCCATGTCGAGGAAGCGTTACCAGCAAAAACTGTATCGGTAAGCAACCCATTAGGAAAATACTTGGCTTTTAGGACTTGAGCACATATGGTATCTAGGTTCTGAAGGAGGCGCCAGCCTTGTCTCGCAAGGAGGGCTTGGTTAAACAGGCGCATATCACGAAATCCAACTCCCCCTTGATCTTTGGGTCTTAACATGCTATCCCAAGAAACCCAGTGTGTTTTACGCTTTCCCTTGTCAGCTCCCCACCAGAAGTCTCGTATAAGCTTTGTCAGTTCATCGAGCAGCCCAAATGGAAGCTTAAAAACCCCATGACGTATACTGGGATGGCCTGTGCAACAGCCTTAATCAGGACTTCCTTGCCTGCTGGTGTCAGAAAATTTTCCCCCCATTGCAAAAGAATCTTGATCAGTTGCTCACGCAAGTTTTGGAATTTTCCTTTGTTCATCCTTCCTTCTGGTGTCGGCAGCCCTAAATATTTAGTCTCAAAAGTTTCCTGCGTGACCTGAAGGATTTGCTTCACTTCATCCCTAGTCTGCTGTGCACACGAGGCCCCAAACATAATGGAACACTTGCTCGGGTTAATCAACTGCCCTGTGCTCATCGCATACGTTTCTAGCATAGCAGCAACCCTTCCTGCCTCCTCTGCATTGGCCTTGAAGAACAGCAAGCTGTCGTCAGCAAACAACAAATGAGATACTCCGGGAGCCCGACGACAAATCTTCAAGGGGTTGACCTGTTGTTCCTGTACCTCCTTTTGCAACAAAGCCGAGAGACCATCAGCTACAAAAAGGAATAAGAAAGGGGACAGGGGATCACCTTGCCTAAGCCCTCGAGAGGGAGAAAACGAATCCAGGAGAGCTCCATTGAATTTTACCGAATAGCTCACAGTGGTGACGCATGACATTATCCAGTCAACCCACCTGTGAGCGAAGCCCAGCCTTTGCATCGCATTCCGAAGGAAATCCCAGTCCACCCTGTCATAAGCCTTGGACAGGTCCAACTTGTAAGCACAAAAAATGTTACTTGGATTCGAGTTGTTCTCAATATAGTGTAGGCACTCAAAAGCGACCAAAGCATTGTCAGTAATAAGACGGCCAGGGACAAAGGCACTTTGGTTGATGGAGATGATCTCACCCAGGATTGGTCTCAGGCGGTTCACTAAGCACTTGGCAATGATCTTGTACAGCACTGAGCAAAGACTGATAGGTCTAAAATCTTTGAGAGTTTCAGGTTGATCAACTTTCGGAATTAAAACAACTAGTCATCAACCCGTGCATCCGCACGGGCTGACATTGGCGTTATTGATGTTATTAGTTTAGAATAACTAAATTGTTTGCCCATATTATAGACCACTAATCATTTATGCTTCTTATGCTACAATCTATAAGTTAAGAAAAAATAAGTTTTATTCTTGGAGGCGTGCTTTCACATGATAATACTTTTTTAAAACTGACCATCTCGTTACAGTATGCTTACGTATCTCTCAGTTCTCTTATCACACGGCAGAGAACTCTAACAGTAGAAATAACTTGCAAAGTTTTTTAGAATAAAGGGTTAATTAGATAGATGCCAGCACAATTTCCGGCTATTTGAAAAAACATGAGATTAAACTGTGACATGCACAATTTCCGGCCAATTGAATGTGTGACATGGCATATGTAAATAAACATTCAATTAACACAGATATGTGTTACGGTAATTGAATGTTTATTTACATATACCATGTCACAGTTTAATCTCATATTTTTTCAAGTTTATTCCGTCACAGTTTTATGGCATTTTTCTTCTAAGCCTTATTCAGGTGGGGTCCACCCTGGTGTACATATACAGGAATAGCTATGTATAGTAGATTGACTGGTATATGAACGGAAGTGGGCATAATGCATGTCATCTATGGAATGTAGAGAGAACTGCGGTGGTGTTTTTCAAAAGATGAAAGTTGGAGTGGAGTTTCTCAAATAGCCAGAAATTATAGTGGCATATATCCAAGTAATCTTAGAATAAAAAGAGATGTCGAAATGCGAGCAACTGTTTCCATATCTACACTGATTCGTGAGCCACAAATAGTACGTCCGATCTGCCCATATCAGATGAGCGAGATGGATTTGAAAGGACGGACTGCAATTTGATTTGTTGGACATGGATTAACATGCATGTGTGAGTTACCTAGTTAGCCAATGAAGTCACCAAGTTCTTTTGGATAACTTTCTTCAACACACTTGTTTGGGCCCTGCTAATTGTTTGCATTTCCTCGGCTTCAACAACATTCTACCTAAAAGCATAAATAAATCCTATCGTATAGGAGGCGTCCAATCTGATGAATAGGGCCCTGCTACTGTAATTGTTTGGAGTTGATCCTAACTGTTATAACCTGGTCAAATGGATGGATCAATTGTTTAAAATCAGCATGATAATTTCTTGGTATGAAATTATGGGATGATCATAAGGTAGGTCGGATTTAAAACGCTCTGCATTGTGAGAACAATTCTACATATGCCTAAAAAGTTATTTGTAAAGGCTAGAAAAGCTAACATTCTCAAATTAAATATACAGTCGAATTGGTAATTGTTCCGATATCCTTTCCCTGCTTACATGCTGCGTACCTACACTGGTACACATGCTAATTAGCTCAAGTAAACATATGTGCTATTTCATAGTGAAAGAACATAATAGTGTGATTAGAGTAGCACAAAAAATGATTGCACTAATACATTGGCATAATTTTCTGTTCAACTGTAAATAAATTAAGAGATATACATAAATATGTACTTAATAGCAGATTGTAATATTAGGAGCGTCACAACGTATTGTTCAGTTAATGATTTAAAAGCTATACGTGCTATAGCACATCCATCTGACACCATAGTCCATAAAGCATTGAAATCACAGTTTAGTACTACTACGTAAAGATTTAATTGCTCAGTGTAAAATATTAGCCACCAAGATAGGATAGAACCAAACTTGAGCATGAAGACATGCATGCAATTATGTGCAAAAGAAATACCCGGATGATCAAGCCAGCCTCCTAGCATGCATGCATGCACTTTATTCACCCGAGACGGGTAGTGGCATCTTGGTGGCGCCAGTACCAGGTTATCTAGCATTTTCTGAATCTGATTAAAAAAATAGGGAAGAGATCAGTGTAATGGAGCAGTCGGATCCCACTGTGTAGAGGAGGGCACAATTTTTTTTTTTTGAACCACAAACGCCCGAAGGGGCTAGATGCTGCATTGATAACAAGCGGTGGGATTACATTTTACATAAAGGACCTCAAGGAACAAAGAAAATAAAAACCAGTCCTTCCTTTCCGCACAAACGACCCTACAGAAATATTGCAAAAAACAATCAAGTCCACCGCCATTGGAGCAGAACCAAGCTTGGGCATCAGCTTCGCGTCCGGGGACGGAACCACTTGGATCGAAGCCAACCAGGGTCGCCAGCCTGGAACCCGAGGGCCTCCGCAGCGGCACACCGGCCTGGAGGTAGAAGAAGACGCCAACCGGCGTCGCAAGCGGCCACCAGATGGCCAGCAGGGTCGGCGACCAAACCAGGGTCGCCGAGGATGATTTCCTTGAAACTCGCAGCATCTCCACCAACTTTCCACCACCTCCACTCGAATCCACAGCTACCAGAGCAAACTCCATCTTCCCCTCTCCACCATGGACGGCCGGAAGACGAAGCTTAAACTCCGCAGCGCAATACAAGCAGAGCCACCTAACAACCCCCAGAAAAGAGGGTTCTTCGAGCTTATTCAAGCACATACCTTCAGAAAGGAGGGCACAAATTAAATTGGCTGCTGCTGCTCCCACGGAGGATCGAGCGCGGCAAGATGGACGGGACTTTTCCATACCTCGATCTCCGTCAACACAATTGAACCTACTACAGACAGAACATGGTGACCGGCTGGTAGAAATCATGCCGCCATGAATTAGTACAGAACGTGGCGACGGCCGCCAGAAATCTCACCGCAATGAGATCGGGCGAGGCGATGATTGAGAACTTCCTATGGCATTCAGCCTTTTCCTTCAGCTTAGCGCCCTCACTGCTACTTCTCTCTATTAAGCTGCTCTCTGGGTCCGTCCATAAGCATGCATACTGGCGCTCTCTTATTGGCTAGGCCCCTATCTAATTTGCGGGTTATTATAACAATCTAAAAAGAAGATAATGTAGGAAACGGGGAGATTTCAGGAGATAAATTTATTTTGTTGCCTTTGGGGTTCGAACTCTGCATCGATGCCTTCGTGAACAGATAAAACGGATGGAGTCGCGTCAAGTTTGAGCGATGATTATTATCAAGCGTAATGAACATCTAACGGATGTTATTCTTTTACCTTGAGAGTTAACGTGGAGGCTTCTACGGTGCCTCCAATTAGTAAATATATGATGGCCGTGTCATTCACCCCATCAGGCATGTTTCCAGTGAGGAAGAACAACTTGACAACATTGATAACTTCAGCTTTTAACACTTCCCAATTGCGCTGGTAGAACCTGGCAGGAAAGCCATCAATCCCAGGTGCTTTAAGAGGTCCAATTTGAAAGAGGGCATCGCTGATCTCCTCATCTGAAAATTCCTGGCACAGTTTATCATTCATTTCACCCGTGACCTTTTCCTGAAAGAGATTTACCAAGGCTTCATGATTAAGAGATAGGTCACGTTTGAAAAGTTCTTTGAAGTAATCTGTGGCCATTTTCTCCATATCAGGCGGCACCTCCTTCCATACCCCATTCTCATCACGCAGCCTCTTAATCTTATTTTTCCTTGCACGCCAAACAGCTTTCTGGTGAAAATACTTGGTGTTCCGGTCACCCTCCTTGAGCCAGCTTATTCTGGATCTCTACATCCATAGCATCTCCTCTCGATAGAGGAGCTCATTCATATAATCAGAAACGTGACGGACTTCATCTCGATCAGCATTGTTCTGGATCAGGTCCTCAAGCTTCTTCCTGCATTTGTCAAGCTCTTTGAGGATTTCCCAAACTTTTTCCTGCTCCAGTTTTGAAGAACCTGCATGACATGTCCTAGGCAGCCACGTACATCTCCCAAATCATCTTTTGGTCCAGCACTCTCCCAGGCTGTAGCAATCAGCTCTGGGAGCTCCTCTTCCCTCTCCCACCACACCTCATAGTGTCTCCGTGGTGGCCTCCCTGCCTCCCGTGCTTCCTGCTTGAGACGAACAAGAAGCATACAGTGGTCAGAAACAGGCGAAACAATATGCTCTACTTGTGTATCCCCATATAAGTCTCGCCACTCTGCTGTGGCAACAACACGATCTAGGCGCACCCGGACATTGGCGTTACCTCTCCTTTTATTATCATAGGTGTACGGGACACCAGCAAAACCCAAATCATGCAAGTTGCAAACAGCAAGCGCTTCTCTGAAGGCAGCCATCTGGTTTTCCGGTCGTGGGGTACAAGAGAGGTGCTCATGCTGCCAAAGGGCTTCATTAAAATCCCCCAAGACTAGCCAAGGCAAATCAGATGTTGATTTTAGAGATTTCAGCGCATCCCACATGTGTTGACGATTTTCAGTTCGGGGTTCACCGTAAATACAAGTTAAGCGCCACTGAGGGCCAAATGGGAACTCACGGATATAAGCATCAATAAACCTTTCATTACTGGACTGAACTTCTACAGATAAACTCTCGTGCCAAAAAAGTGCTAAGCCACCACTAAGACCATCACTACTAACTCCAGCAAAACCTTTTAGACCTAAACGAAAGCGTAAACGACTCATTCTATCTCAAGCCGACAATTCCGCCCACGGGCACGTCCGCCCACGGGCACCCGACCCTAATGGGCAGGGTATGGGTCGCTATGTTCGCCCATGGGTCTCGCCCGTGAGCGACCCGATTAGTCATGGGTAGGGTATGGGCAGACATGTGTACCATGGGCGACCCGATGGGTAACCCGATTAGCTGGCCGCCTTCCTGGGCGTGGCTGCTAGCCTGCTGCTGCTAGCAAGCTGGTCGCCTTCCTGGACGTGTTTACTGGTTGCCTTCCTGTGAGCTCTCTACTCCTCTTATCTGCTCCTGTATAAGCTTGTTAGTTTGTTGTAATGCTGGACAGTGGACACATAGTTGTGTGGCTTATTTGTGTGGCTGCTTGCCTGCCACTTGATGACTTGAATATTTGATGTAATTCTCGACACCAAGTTTGATGATATTGATGTACTGATGTTGTGATGCATTTCAACACTTATTATGATTTTATTGATGTACTGAAACAGTTTCACACATAAAATATGCCATTTTGGAGTGCGAGAATTGACATGAGGAGCTGTTGTATGCAGACCCGACGGGCGACCCGACGGGTCGGGTGACCCGACGGGCATGGGCATGGGCTTGAAATCTGACCCATGGGCAGGGTCGCGGGCAAAGAAGCTTGCCCATTTGTTAAACGGGCATGGGTCTGGAAGAGGTCGACCCGACCAAACCCGACCCGATTGCCGGCCTTAATTCTATCTTTATGTTGCCTAGTCTCACACAAAAAAACTAAAGGAAGATTTAAGGACTTGGAAACCTGAACAATCTCACCAACTGTCGGGACGTTTCCAGCTCCCCGACAGTTGAAGCCTAAACAATTCATTGCTGCTGACGGGGCGCCACACTCGGCCCCGTCAGCTTGCCGGCAGCCCCAGGGCCGGTCGCTTCCAAGTCTTCCTGTTCCTCCATCACCACATCATCAGCACTGTGCACATTCACATTGGGTTGAGTCCTACCACGCTTCTGTACCCTTCCCTTTGGTTCGTTCTCATACAGAACCAAAGCCAGGTTATGCTCACCCTGATCCTGCAGCAGTTGGTCCTTCTCTGTGAACGTACGCTTCCTAGGAGTCTTGTCAATCCCCACGGACTCCTCAGAACCCCCAAGCGACACCGCCATGGTGCCGAGCCCCTTCAATGCAGAGATCATATCGGATGACCCAGGGGTGCCAACCTGGTTCATACCTACAGATTTAGAGATCATATCGGATGACCCAGGGTGATCAATGCAGGACGTGGTTTCCCCATCTCATGCAGGTTTAGGCCCTGGTTTCCTCACCGTTCTTTTACCCTTCTTCTCCTTGTGTGCACCTTGCCTTCCCTGTTCAGCTTCAAAATGTGCAGCCATCTCCTGCACCTTGCTGCACTCAGGTTTCTGACTTGCCAAGTGCATCTTCAGAGTATGCACCTTCTTGGACAGATCTTGCTCAACTTCCTCTAGGATTGGCCCGCCATGCTCCTCAAAGCCATCATGCGTACCCACTTGTTCAGGAATAACATTATGTTGCCACTGCGTTCTGTCCGCATGAGCTGCTGTCTTCTCCTGCGAGGCCTGAGAAGTACGTGAATCTGCAGACCCAAAACTAGCAAAACTCAGTCCACGCCGTGCAGCTGGCTGCCCTGCTGTTGAGACAAATCTGGGCCTGTGGTCAAATTTCTTATAGGGCGAGCAGCGAAGTTTGTGGGCACCATACTCTAGAGATGGAACTCCTCTCCTTTTCTTCTCACAAACATCCTTCTTATGGCCCATAAACCCGCAGTGATCACAGTAGTACGGCACCCTCTCATACTTCAGTTTATAGGTTTTGGCAGCTGTTGGTTTCCCCCGAACCCCAATGGTGATCTGGGTCTGCAGCCGGCGATCGTACGGCAGCTCCACTCTGACTCGCAGGAATTCGTTTTTGTCCACCTCATCATCCGGAACATCAACTTCCATAGCCCTGCCTAATTGGTTTCCCCATCTCATGCTTGTCTCTTTATTCTGCTTTCCCCATGGAACATCATAAATTCTGACCCAAACAGGCACCGCATCTAGGATGGTTTCCGAAGGCCTCGCCTTATTATCAAGAACCTTAACAAGCAGCGCATTCTGGTTAAAAATCCAGAGCCCTCCACGCCTCACAAAATCAAAATCCCCTTGTGAGAACAAGGTGATCATGTAGTAGTTCTTGTGCAGCTCCTTGTACTTCACCCCAGTCCGGAGGTGCCAAACATCATCAAAATATTCAAACATAGCAGACGCACTAGGTTTATTATGGGCATAGTACCTTGCCAACAATTGCCATGTCGATTGCTGAATTTCCTCCTCTTCCTCCTCCTCTTCTTCCTCAAGATACGCATCATCCTCCATGTCCACCACGCCACCAATCTTCCCACCAGGCCCCTCCTGCAATCCACCTTCTTCCTCCAGATCATGGTCGTCATCCCAGTTGCCTTCATCTTCCTCCGGTATCTCCTCAATGACCACAGTATCCCGGCGGCGCAGCGACACTATTGCACCATCGCTAGTTGGCTTCGGGCGGGCAGGAACCTCACCGGAACCCCCTTGATCACCCCACCACCCAACGACGGCGACAACAGCGCCTCTGCACCTCGGAACAGAGAGTTTGTGGTCCGCCGCAGCCGGCGCGAGTACGTCACAGTCAGGGACTCCTCTCCCACAGGAGATTTGCCCGCCGAACGCTTGCCACTTCCATCAGGATTCGCCGCCGCCATTGCTCCTTGGCTCGATTGCTTCCCTGGGTCAAAAGTAGCGGACGAGAGGGCGCTGGAACAAGGCTTGTGGATTAGAGCCACGACCTCCTCGACCTTTAAGGGGGCGGCCGTCGCCCTACCAGATGCGTTTCCAGAACGGACTCCAACTCCGGTTTCCTTCTTTCTCTGACTCGTATACAACGTCGACACCGGGATCGTCTTCGGGAAGGACTCTTTCCGGCGATCCGATTGACTCTTATCACGATTAGGCGGTGGCGGGGGCGGCGGCGCGAAGTCGCCCATAGTCGCCAGGGCCTGACCTAGACAGAGTTGACTTTCTAATTTTTGCCGTGCAGCGCTATAGTTAAGTATACGAGGAAATCTTCTGACGCCAACGTTCACAAAGACGAGTACGACAAGAATTCGACCAAAGGCGAATAAACTTGGATGTGATCCTGCTCTTTCTGTACATAATCACGAATAACTTCCTGGGACAACAATCTCCGAACGAACGGTCTGTCTTGTGCTTTATCTGAATCAGTTGGTTACGCTACTGTTCCAGGGTTAGACTGGCTGCCTACTCTACTAGAGAGTTGAGGCGAATAGGTAGCATACTGACGTTCTTATCATGTGCTAGCTTAGGTGTCGTGTGGGTATTCCATATTTTTGAACACTGATGATTGGGTCTTGCAAATGCGACTTCTACTGTGTTCTTGTGAAGAAAAGGACTGGATATCAGGTTCAGATCTGTCATTTCTTTTGTAACAGGACATGGACATCTATCGCGAATTTACAGTATGTGGCGAATTGATCTTTTGCCCCACTTTTTCCTGATAGTTTGACGATTTGCCTCCCTTTTGATGTATTGATCATTTGCCCCAGTGCACTTCGATCGTTTGCCCTTTGATGAGATGGGCTCACGCGAATGTCTAAATTCCCCACCAAGCTGACGCTGGGGAATTTGTGTGACTGAGACTAGAGCAACCTCTCCTACACAGGATAACTTGCGTAGTGACCGCGACCTGCATTAAGCTCTCTGTGACCCTTCATCGCCTCTTCTCCCATTTCCCTTCTCCAACGTCGCAGACCCCTCCCCTTTTGCGGCTCTCCACTTGTTGATCCTCTTCCTCTAATGGCTTCTAGCATAGTTCCCCTTTTCCCCTCTCTCTCTTAACACAGCTCTTGAGAGTCGCTCGTGTGCGCCGCCGCCCGGGCCGTCCCCGGATCTGCTCCAGCGGCGTTGCCGGCCGGAGTAGAGATGGGAGAAGAGCTCGTGGCATCTCTGTAGATAGTAGGCCTAGGGTTTGTTTTACTGCAGCTTTGCCCTTTGTGGCGTTTGGCGTATGTCGTCTTTCCCTTCTCCAAGGATGGCAGCTCTGGCGTCCTGGCGCTACGTCGAGCTCGCCGGCGAGTTGTGCTTCATCAAGCCTCCGAGGAGGAGGACTGATGGAGATGGCGGGTCGTCGGCATCCTTGTTCAATAAGCGCTTTGGCATCTTCTTGCTAGCGGCTTTGCTTCTTCTTCTAGCTGACCATGATGGTGGAGGGAGGAAGGAGGAAGGTGCTCGGCTGCTGATGCTCGGCAGCTACCCCGATGGCGAGGCGAGCGCGCTGTTGGAGTGGAAGAACATGGCGTTGCTGGATGCTCCATGGTGGAGTTTCTTGCTGTTTGGATTCTTCCGCTGCTTCTCCAATAAGCTCGACCACCCTGCAGCGGACGAGGCATGGACATTTCTTCTTCTGGCCAGCCGAGGCGGCGAGGGGAAGAGGAGATGCGGCTCGGTTTCTTCGGCTTCTGCTTGGTGGAGGTTCGTGATTCTGCTGCATCTCAGAGCGAATTACGCGGCGGCCATGATTGCCAATGCGATCTTTGGCCGGAATAGCGGCCCATCTTCAACCTCCGGAAAGGAGGCCGTTCGAACCCTGTGCTGGAGCTCGACAGTTCGCCGACGCCAAGTGGTGCGTCCCCGGAGTCAGCAGGCTGGCCAGTGGCAGTGGTTCATCGCCGGTTGGGATTTTCCGAGCAAATCGAGCCCGGATCTCGGCGTCACTGCCTGGAGGTCGCCGGCGATTGGTGGCGGTGGTACCCGAGGACTTAATTGCTTTCTATCTTTTAGTTCTAGGGTGGTCTTTGTAAAGGCACTGGGCTCTTTTTTGAATTCTAGGTCTTTCAGGGCAATAGATGTTAAGGGCCTATGTGCAAATTTGTATCCGCCACGTTTCTTAATATAATGCAGCAGCGGGGTCTCTTGACCCCACCCCTTGTACAAAAAAAAATCCTCTTCCTCTTTGGCCCATTTTCCTCTTTGGTCCATTTTTATGGTAAACCTTAAAAGATCAAGTGCGCGTTGTTGGTGTAGTTGGTTTTGTCTTGCTTTTGGTCATCGGCTAGGTGGTGCGCGGCCTTGGGGCTGGGGTGGACCTTGGAGCGGCAGCTCCGATTCTCGCCTACGCCGTGTTGTGTTGAGGTGTGTGGGTGGTGGCTTTGGTCGCTTCGGTCACCGACTTGTCTGGAACGCGGCCTTGAGGCCACTGTGTTGCGTTTTCTGGTGTATCGGTTTTCGGCCAGTTTTCCTTATAAACTGGCCAATTCACTTCTTCTATATCAATGAAAGGTAAATCTTTTGCCTAGTTTTTTATAAAAAAGATCAAAATGCGCACAAACATGGGAGAATTTACCAGTCACATTAAAAATGATGACAAATTGTCAAACTACCGGCAAAGGTGGGGCAAAATTTAAACGTTGATGGATTATGTGTAAACTAGTTCTTTTTACTAGCGTAGAAATTATTGGTGGTATGAAAAAAGACCACACTTGCTATATTGCAGCTAGTTGATTTCTAATTCTAATTGGACATCATTTATGTTCTGTGTCTATTGATAGAACCTCAATCTCACACTTGTGGTGATGACTTTTTTGTCAAATCTTGGAAGGAGTAGATGACAATTACCCCTCCGTTCTAGATTAGATGACTTCCATTCGTTCTAAATTAGATGACTTTCATTTGTTCAAACATAGATATATCTATATTTATAACATGTCTAGATACATTCACATATGGTCAAATGGAAGTCATGAGTAATCTGTAACGGAGAGAGTAGAAACTTGCAAGATATAAATCTGCCGGAAGACTTAATTTTTTTTGAAAAAAGACATTGTTTTTCTCCCGGCCACCGTGCTCTCAGCGGCAATGGCGTTGGCCGCCGCCGCGCGGAGAAACCTCGCCTCCCGCGGCCTCTCCGGTCTCCTTGAGCGCCGCCTCTGTCCGTCTCTCCCACAGTTGCTTCCATCAAACTCCGGAGATCCCCGAAAGCCCTCGTCCCTTCCACCGCAACCCGCAGCACGGCCGGTTCACTTCGCGCTCGCCCCTTGCGGAATATCCCAAACCCTAAACTTCCTCGCATTCGGTCTCCACCTCCTCCCCGGACCACCCCGCCGCAGCTTCTCCTCCTCCCACGACATCGACTTCACCGACGTCCTCACCGATGCCGCCCATGCCGCGGCGCCCGAGGCGAGATTCCCTGGCGAGGTGGCGTGGGCCGCGGAGGAATCCTCGATCGCCGTCGCGGCGGTGCAGAATCTCATCGACGCGGTCCATTCCTTCACCGGTCTTAACTGGTAAGGGTTTATGGGTTTGAGGATTTTGTGCCCTTCACCGTGTCCTTGGAATTTTGTCTCCGGAGTACATTATGTTCCTCTTTTTTTTTGCACTACAGGTGGATTTCTATTGCTCTGTCCACGGCACTGCTACGGTCAGTGTCGTTCACATTGTGGATTATTGCAAGGAAACAAATTTATGTAAGATTTTGTTAAGGAATTGCCTATGTTCCTCGGTTTGGCTTACTTTTTTTCATGCATGTTAGAACAGCTTATGCATACTGTTACTGGGCGCGAGTATAAGTAAGTAGGCTAGTATCTTGTATAGTCAGTAGCTGCATGTGCCCAGTTAGCTACTCCTTCAATGAGAATGAAACGAGCTTTATGCGTGGGAACTTACAATTCATTGTATGGAGTTAAATAATCTTTCATCCACAACTAATACCCATGTTCTTGCTTTCGTTTAATTTTCTCATACATTTTAGAACAAATTACATTAACTTATATTGGGCACCATAAGCACATGTTCATAGCTTGTATAGTCGTCAATGCTCTGTTTTGAATGTGAATTTTTTTCCATTATCCTTTAGGATATCAATTATTCTGTATGAAATTCTTGCAGAATTCCTGTACATTGCAAAGATGCTCCAACTTATTACAGAGCTAACTCATATAAAATTGAACCTTTGTATGTTTTGGAAAGTTATGTTTTGATCACAGGCTTAAACCTTATTTTTATGTGCTTCAAACTTACATAGGAGATGCGTCAGGAGGTGCAACAAACTAGCAAGTTGTTGAACAATGTAAGTATCTTGATATTATTCTTGATCCCTGCAACAAGTGAAGTGAAACACTCTTTCGATTTTTTAGTACTCCTATTCTGCTATAAACCTACATGTTCTGTTGTCAAGAAAGTTAACTGTACGCAATCATTTGCTGCAGGCTAAGGACGATGCATCAAGAGAAGAAGCTGAGCATGCTATATGGTCTTCACTAAAAAAGTATGCAATATGCTTGCTTACTTATGTTTATATTTTGACACTATTAAGCATGTTCTGACAGTGTTGTTGGTGCTAATGTTTTCTTTCTGAGAAAATATCCTAAATCTTTTAACTTTTCTCGCTGAATGAAAGAGATACATGTGTGATGTTTAATATTTACATGTGAGAGAGACATAATGTTTTTTGATTTGAAGTTCTGGCATTTCTACTTACACGGACTGATAGATAGATGAGAAGGATTCTTCTTAACAAAATGTTGAGGATAAAATTACACATGTACAACTTCAAATTATTTTCATGTGCATAAACCATAAAGGCACATATATTTTGTGACGTGAAGAAGTGCATCTATATAATGTACTTACCTTATATGACAATTAAAAATTTAATTATGGTTTATGCCCTTTTTTGGCAAACCCTAAAAAACTTGGAAAATCTAAAATTTTATGCTCCACGTTATTTTTGTGGCATCCTCTGTGACTAGGTGCCTCAGAAGCTAAAAGTTAAGTTCTATAGGACAGCAATTAGACCCGTGATGCCATATGGAGCAGAATGTTGTCCCACTGAAAGACAACACATTCAACAAATGAGTGTCACAGAGATGCACATGGTAAGTGGATGTGTGGCCATACAAGAAAGGACACCAACTAAGGTGAATGAGGTAATACATAATAGGGTAGGGGTGGCAGCGATCAAAGAGAAGCTTGTCCAACACCGACTAAGGTGGTTTGGGCATATCCAACGGAGGCCTCTTAAAGCACCAGTGAATAGTTTGGATTCTAAGTAGCGAAAATACTAAGGCGTAGGGGGCGACCAAAGTTGACATGGGAGGCGGTGGTAAAAAAATACCTAAAGACTAAAGTTGGCACTTGATAGGACTAGATGGAAATGAACAACCCATGTGTCGGAACCTTAATTTACTGTTTTGTACTTTGTTTATTTATTTGTTTCCTCTCACCCTAATTTACTCTAGCCTACCCCAGCTAGCTTGGGACGAAAGGCTTTGTTGTACTAAAGGGTGATCATATCAACATGGAGCAGTCTATTAAATGAGAACTCACTTAAGCAATCTATGAACACTGCCATGTGTGCGAGTGTCAATCATGTGATTTGTAAAGGTACACGAATGTTTCCAAAACGAAGTTCATAGATAAGGAAGTGGAACGAAGTTTGAAGCCTAACAGGCAACACAGTTAAAAAAAAAATGTAAAACCTGTCTTAGGGCCACTTCTTTTGGGTTTCTGCTTATGCAGAAATCGGTTTCTGGATTCTGGTGGGGAGAAACTGTTGTGGGGAGAAACTGGTGTGGACACTTCTTTTGCATAAGCAGGTTCTGCACTCTTAACAATTTCTGAAAAAAATTAAAATTCTGACAAAGTGGACCCACTTGGCAGTGGCTCAAACGCAACATGTCCAGGAGCTCGCCGGCGTTGGTGCGGAGCAGGAGCGGGGACGAGCTCGAGCCCGGGCGGATCTGGCAGGGCGGGGACAAGCCGGGGCGGGGATGGCGTGCGGCGGCGGGGATGGCCGGGGCGGATCTGCTCGGGGGCGGCGGGGATGGCGGCGGAGATGCGGACGGAGCAGGGCGGAGCAGGCGGAGCAGGGGGGTCGGGGCGGAGCCGGAGAAGGGCGGCGGGGGTGGGCGGGCGGCGGCGGATGTGGGACGGGCGGAGCGCGTGGGGGGCAGGAGCTGCGGGACGGGTCACGGGATGCGATTTGTTTTTTCCTTTCGTATATCGCTAGTTGACCGGTCCGGGAAAGATGGAGAAAACGATTCGGTCTGGGGGTGGCAATCTGGCCGTAAATAAGGTAAACAACATGTCTGTTTTCTGAAAACGGTTCGTGAGGGTGAGGAGAAGCTCGGGAATCTGCGGGAAACTGCTCCCGATTGGTTTCTCCCCGCAGCAAAATTTACACTACAAAGGAGAAGCGCGGTAGGGAGAAGCTGCGGAGGAGCCGGAGACTTCTTTTGAGTTTCAGCTCCTCGGGACCCCGAATCTGCCTGGAAGCTGCAAAAGAAGTGGCCCTTAGTTGGGGGCTGTCAAGCTGTGTATCCCAACATAATAAAGAATGTACCAACCCAAATACTCTAAACTCGGTTTGTTCTGTCAGATATAAAACTTAGCTAGGTCGTTTTTTTTGTGTTCTTGCACTTGCAATTTGAAAAGAAAAAGGGCGTGCTGTTCAAATGAAAGTCTTTTGTTGCTGTACAGTGTCCATATACCATACCTTCTTCAGCTAATCGTCCACTTTTGCTGGACAATTCAGCAAAAATAATTTCCTTAACCATATTACCAATTCACCATGAAAACATAGCGTGTGCACTTCATATCTGAAGTTTGAACTAAGCTGACTCTTTACTTCTAACTTTGCCGTAATTATCCTACGGTGCCGTGGTGTGTGTGCATAGCCCTAGCCAAAATAACAATAATTCATGTTTCTGTGTAGCTTATCTGGCATTTCCCCTTCCAACTTATTTCCTCTGATTTCTTTGCTTACTTGTTGAGCTAAGCAAAATCCCCTTTGGCTGAGAATTAACCTTATGCTATAACCAAACCTATCTTATCTTGGCCCTTGCTGTTTTTCGGAGCTTGCATAGGTTTCTCTAAGATTTGAATGCTTGCCTTTGTCCACACAGAATAGGTCTTGCAGTATATCTTCCACTTACCGTGACACCGTATACCTTAATAACTCTTCACATTGCTGTAAGTTGACCTAACGTGCTGAACCTTCTGTTTAGCTAACTCTTGGTACCTTCCATTACCATCACAACCATCTTCATCATTTCTGTTTTCACAGACTATTTCATTCTCCTCTCATGCTTATAGATATCAAACATGGTTGAGAATGTTCCATCTTTAAAAGGGGGTGGAGCATTCTGGTTTACTGATCTGACGACTCCAGATGCGCTTTGCATCTTTCCTATGATGACATCACTGTTCATCATGCTTACATCAGAGGTATGATTGCAGTGTCTTCTGATCTAAATATATGTTTGTTCTTGTGCTATAAATTTTGAGATCCCATTGGTTGCATGCTTCAAACATTTGGTCATTTGATTTTATTTAGCTGTCAGTGCTCCCACTGTACACCATTTGCATAAGATATTTTGTTCTCTTAAGTATAAACAATATAATTTGAACTTATGAGTAATGCTAGTGGTGTTTACTAAGTGAACAAAGCCTGAGTGTAGATTGAAAATATTATTAATTTTGTCTTCCCTTCTATTTTGTGTGTCTGCTTACTTAAGTTCTGTTTATGAATACACGTAGCATTTTTAGTTTTCCTTGCAATAACATGCTATTTATGTAAGATGAATTAACATTAGATCTTTGAGATATTTTTTTTGCTGCACATTGGTGACCTTTCTTTACCATTTCAAGAATTGAAAGCTCCCCAGGGGCAAACTTGAGTTAAGATCCACTAGTGAAGCATGGTAGTTTTATAAATAGCACTCGATTAATATTACTTAACAATCTGTTGTTCTTCAGTCGTCCGTGCATTTGTTGTTGATTGCTTGTTTGTACATTGGGTGTTGATTGCTTGAAGTGATTTGAAATTGAATCGAGACACATGATTGTTGTTACGTGCACATGAATTATGATGAATTAGCTGTAAACAGTCTGGTTCTCAAGAGTCCTGAAAGCTTTACCAAGTTGCATGTTTTCTGCACAACTCCCACATTTTGGTATAATAATGGATTTGATCTACAATCTTAAGGTATTTGGCGATTTAATGCATGGATTTTATTGTTTGACCAGAAATCTCTTCTTTTAAAACTTGTTTTACATGAACCTTGAAGGTCTACCTACAGTCTATATGTATTGTGCCATCAGTTCATCATTCATCGCTTTTAAGTTTGGGTATGCGGTATTATTTGACTTCTCTGGGCAGTATTAGGATGTATCAATAACACTGAATGAAGTAGTATACACTAGCTGCATAATTTTTGGAAGCTTGCACTGCTGAGCTTTGCTAATTTGATGGCATTTTCGTTTATAGGCTCTCTTCTTCTTGTTTGTTCCCTTTTCCTTTTAAGACCCTTTCCTATGATAGTTGCTTTATTAATTTTGGATCGAGGAATGTTAGTCTAAGCATCTTAAGGCATCTTTTCTCTCATGTTTTCAAAATTTCTTTGTCAGATTCAGTGTTAACTGTTATTCCGCCATTTCGAGATGTAAGATGTCCACTTTTTTCCGGATTTATTTTTGGCCAGTTAAAGTAACACTACATGACACAAATCGACACTGTTAGAATTATATTAGAATCACTTCCCAGCAAATCAATTTTGTATCATATTATTTAACTAATTGTTGGTGAAAGATAAATATTGGAACCATAAACCCCTTGCAATTCCAAATTGAGGGATAGCTAATAAGAGTTTTTGACTTTAGCTCAAGTACGGTGCTGTAAGGAAATGTAAAGGATGCTCTCAACCGATCGACAAAGTAAGGAAGGTTCAGAGAGTACTATCTCTTCTATCTATGTTGTATACAGCAGCCCTTCCTCAGGTATTGTGGAGCACTTGTTCACGCATAGAATCTTTTCTTATCAATTACATTGAATTTGTGAGGCATACGAGTAGTAGTATGATTGAATTTAATCTGAATACCCTTACATTATGCACCTATTGGTTTGAGCACCTGTGCAGGTAAAATACAATAGTACTTGAACATGTCAATATCTATACATGCAAAAATATTGCTCTCTGCACTGTACAAAAAAAGAAGGTCTCTTTTGTACACGCGTGATCTTTTTTCCCCCACCGTCTTCGGGCTTGCAATGTACAAGAAGAGAAAAGAAATATTGTATTCTCGGAAAATTTTGAAATGCACCCGTTCACTGTGTCGATGATAGGTGCATGTGATCTGAATATTATATCTCTATTTTTGTACGTTTCGGTTTGTGTGTGCTTGTCATTTTGTGATGTAATATGATCATATCTGGGGTTTATGTTTCCACCGAAATAAAAAATGAACTTCTTTAATATACCTTGGGTTTCAAGAACAGAGAGTATACTTCTTCATTTTCTTGTACATATGTGGTGGTATATATGTTCCTTTTTTGGTTATGCTAATACAAATACAGTGTAAATTATGGAGCATATGTAGCTCAAGAGGTATTCACTATGATTTATCGTTTCTATGACCATAGGACCATTTTATGGGGTGGTAGTTTATAAATATCCATTCAAATTCTTAAGCTCTTGGTGAATTGGCTGGTGGATGTATTATGGAACTCACTAGTGCTGCATCAATATCTCCAACCCGATGTACTAGCTTTTAGGTTCACTACCATGTTAGAAGCTAGTGCGTGAGCTCTTTCTCCAATAGTGCATTACGGTACATCTGGCTGTATGATGGCCAAAACATTCAATCCAAATACTGGCAGATATTGGCAGTAAGCATGTAGTTTTTTTTTCCTGGTTTCTTATGTTAAATCATTAAAACACCTCCAAATCTATCTCCTGTCCAGGCGATTTCTTGTTTCTTCGTCACGTGGAGTTCTCTAAGTCTTGCAGAAAGGATAGGTGGGCCCTGCCACAAGCTCCTTGTACCTTGCAATTGGTTTGGTCTTATTTCTATTTTACCTGACATATACAAACACTCTCGTTACTTGCAGCTCTCGACCAGCCAGCTGTGCAGAAAGTACTATTTGGCGCGCCCTTAAAACAAAGATGTTCCTCTTGTGATGGACAAAATGGGCCAACTGCTGAAGAAGCCCAGTCTCCTGTCAAAGAAGAGGAAGAACCAGTTTCCCCAGAGACAAAGAAATCTTCTGATGCTAGCGCTCACAACGAGGAGTCTGATAAGAAATCTTCTGATGCTAGCGCTCACAACGAGGAGTCTGATAAGAAATCTACAAAAGGAGTTAAATGTAGATACAATTTGACTTATCGCTCATTCTATAGGTTAACCATTCAGCAATCTTCGAGCGAAATGCCCCCTTTCTGACTTCAGTTAGTTACGTAGTTACGCTGCAGTTCCATGATTACAGGAACTGTCCATTAAGCAGAATAGGGGATAGTGACATGTCTTGGTTATCGTTTACACCACTGATGAGGTTTTACGCCTTCTTTTTGAGCAACCGTTTCATTGAAACGAATTTTTGATGGGTGTGTGTATGTGTGGAGTGGCTCCACCATCAGATTATCTTATATTAGAAACTGAAGACGAGGTCTTGCGAATGTGATTGAACTGCGTTTATGTGAACATAAGGATTGGATGTTGAAGCGGAGATTTGTCATTTTGTATTCTTGTTTGGTTATTCTTACATCACATGGACATTATCATGGCTTCTGAATGACCTGGATATTTTTGTTTCATCGATAAACTGAATACTTATCAGACTTTTCCTCAATAATAAACACAACAAAATACTTATCAGACTGTATTCGTATTACGCCTTTTCACGGGGACTGGTTCGGATTACTAGGAAAATTCCCGCGGCGACACGCCGCGCCCGTTGCATTGATATGTGTAGTAGTATTAGGTATAGTAATGTATGTATCATGTGTAATTAAGTGCCTTTGGTTTTCTTAATATAGAGTGTTTGTAATATCGGATAGAAGTATGTATTATGAGGTGATAATTCGTGGGGTTGAAATATGAACTTTGTATATGGACGAACTGTTCAAAAATATGTAAGTTTCGTACCATTGGAAGAAGTCAAAGAAAAAGATAAAAGAATAGGAAGAATGAAAACATGCAAAGGAAAAGAAAGAATTTGTCATTTGGAGTATCTCTAAAGTTTTAGCAAGTTGGAATGTTCAAATATGCGTGTATTTTTGTCTTAAATATTTAATTTAATTACACCATTAATGAGGATGCAATGTGTGAGCATTTGTTAAATTTAACTCCATATATTTAGAGGAAATGCATTTAGATTATCTCCAAAAATCTCGTCGGGGCGACACATCGTATTCTTTTTGTTATCTCATTTGTCGTAGTTAAAGATCAGCAAATGGAATTTATGGTTGAGAAGGTCGACAAACTTTCATCGAATTTATTGTGGAAAGATTTAAAAAAAAAATCCCTATTTGTATTTTTTTCCTTTTCCCAAATTGCATACCAAACGTATGAGTCTATTTGGCAATGTAGTTAACTTGCAGTCATGAATACCATGTTTAGATGAACCTAAAAAACTCCACATTTTAAATAAGCAAGAATTTGTCTAAAATGACAAAAAAAATTGGCATATTATTTGCATTATGTTGAATCATAGATTAGAAAGTATATATATATACATATTTTTTTCCCAAATTCCAACATTTTTTTTCTGTAATTGTGAAAAATCTGACACTCGGGACCCATATGCCAGTGTTCTAACAATTAGGAAATTGTTTAAGGGGAAAAAATTCTGACAGTGGGCCCGCGGTGACGTCATCGCGTGACGTTGCTCGCCCGCGGCCGAGCTCGCGCTCGAGCACGACTGCACGTGCGCGCCGTCCTGGGTCCGCGCGGACTCGCCAGAGGAGGTGGAGGGGAGCCGGAGAGGCGGCGCAACAGACCATTTGGTCGTCGGAGCTGCCGGCGTTGAGCATTTCCGCGGCGTCGGACGGCGAGCTCGACGTCGCCGATTCCGGCGCGGACTGGGCGTCCTAGCAGCTGATCTTCGGTGAGGAGGGAGGGGAAGCGACGGCGAAGCTCGCTGGTACCTTCGATCTGAGCGTGGAGGAGAGGTGCGGCGGTGGAGCGCGTCGGTGGCGGCGGCGAGTTTAACGACGCGCGGGAGAGAGGAAGGGGAAGGAGGGGATGTGGGGGCGTTTTGCTGTAGTTTCTTTAATTTGAAGATAAGTCCATCTACGTACAGAGGCTGGGACTGATACGCAATTTTTAGTGAACACAGGTTTTTTTCGTAAAAAATCCCGTTGGCCGTCCGATCGAAGATGGACGGAGCGGAACCGTGCTGGCACTGTAGAAGTGTGATTTTTTGACGTGGCGGCGCGTGGATCAGCGTGGTGAGGGCAAAGCCGGTCGGCTTTGAAAACATCGCGCGGACCGTCGGATCCGGATCAGCTTAGATATATGTATATATTATATATAGTATAGATAAATTATATGTAGGGATTTATGAAAAAATTTCAAAAAAAAATTCCAAAAAAAAATTAAAATTAAAAGAAAAGTTACTGTAGAAGTGCGGATACTGTTCATAGAACAGTACCCGCTGACGTGGCTCAACGTGGGGAGGGCTTAGGGTGTGCTTTGATATATAGGAACAGTACCCGCTGACGTGGCTCAACGTGGGGAGGGCTTAGGAGGTGTGCTTTGATATATAGGTAGGTATGTGTAAAATCTAGGCAGTGAGCCAGTGACGCTTCGGACCAATCATCTAAACCTTCGCGTCTGTGTGCAGAAAAGCCCATGACACCCGGAGGGCGAAAGCCCACGCCGGGCTTCTTGGTCCTCCCACTGGTCCCGCCGTCGTCTTGCTCCCGTCCGTTCATCCCCTCCGCGCGCCGCCACCTAACCCATGGCGTTCGCCGCGAGGAGAAGCGTCGCCTCCCGCTTCTCTCACCACCTCACCCGCCGCCTCCACCCGTCCATCCCGCATCTCCTCTCCTCCCGCTCCAACGACGATGATCCCCCGAACCCCTCTCAGCCACTGCCGCTCCCGCCATTCCGCTCCCCGCTCCCGCCCCCTTCCAGAGCGGCTCAAACCCTAAACTACCTCCTGCCCTTCTCGCTCCACCACTCGGGTCTACCCCGCCGCAGCTTCTCCTCATCCGCCCCCGCCTCTGACCCAGCCGGAGAGCTTGATGCTGCTGCGAGCGTCCTTGTCGACGCCGCGGAGGCGGCGGCTGCCGCGGTGCCGGCGCCGTTCCCGGGGGAGGTGGCCGCCGCCGCCGCTGATTCCTTCTTCCCCGTCGCCGCGCTGCAGCACCTTATTGACACCGTACATACTTTCACTGGGCTCAACTGGTAAGCTCTCGCGATGCAGCTTCTGAGGTCCGAGATCTGTTTTCCTTGGATCGTGTGTTTGGTTTGCTCCTGTTCGCCTCTTATGCGGGATGGGATGTGATCGTCAGGTGGGCTTGCATCGCGATAACGACGGTGCTGATCCGGTGCGCCACGATCCCAGTGTTGGTGAACCAGCTCAAGTCCACACAGAAGCTAAATGTAAAGTACCCTCAGTGTGATTCAGCGTGCATTTTCTATCCCTTCTGTTTGCTTGATGTGCTAGTGTACGTGTGGATCAAAATCTATGCAGCATGTAATTAAGTGTAACTACTGTAATTTGGGGAGCATGTAACCACTGTATTCCCTACATGGCCAGATCAACGCATGAGCAGCAAAGTGTGTAGCAGAGTGGCGAGCAGGCGGTTAACCTACCTGTAATACAAATATTTGTGTTCTTAAAAAAAAATGAGACCGACCAGGACTAGCCCATGGTGGCTTCTTTTTATAGAAGAAGTGCTCCTTTGTGAGAGGCTTGAACTCTGGTTGCCAGGTTTAGCCACTGGGCCTCTGCCCGTTCTCAAATATATTTGTGTTCTTACTATTGTGCAGATTACTTATGGGTATTCATTCATGCACCTAGAGTTCCCCATTCAGTTTTGGATCCTACTTCACTGTGTGATTTGTGGCTGTTCGCATGAAATCAGTTAGCGATGTAATGTACTGCACTGCTGCTCCCTCCTGTCCAAACATTTGCCCCTTGCACCACCGCTAATCAGCTTTCTTTTGTAATTTTGAACGTTTTATAGACTTCAAAAGATACTGCATTCCAATCAGCAAACCCTTCTATGCATTATGTAGATGCTCTTTGTTAGACCTGACCCAGGCTTTGATTTTTAGCCTGCAAGCTTCAAATGATATAAACACAGATGCTACCTAGAAAAATGATTACAATAGTACTTTTCTTCCTAACATTAATAAACCAAATTTTGTAATAAAAAAAATCATTTTTTAGGAGAATATAGTTTTTACATGCTTATTTGTGCTGGCCTGCTCCAGGCTTGGGATTGGCATTTTTGGTAGGGCTGTTTGAAGCACGCCCTGGCCCATGGTTTTGACCAGTTTTGTATTGATAGACGTCTTTAGGAAATCCCATGCTATCACTGTATCAGTTTAGTTCATTGCTCTTTCAGTCTTTCAGAAGTCTATTTGCTTGACCTTAGTACTTTATTGCCGTCGCTTATGTAAAGTTCTTATCTGAATATTTCCTTCTTTCAAACTTGACCATTTTCAGGCTATAAAACCAGAGATGGAAGCCATTAAGGATGCAATGAATGTGAGATTATGTCCTTCTGTTGTATAGAATATACTATGTAGTTGCCAACTTATGAGAGGATGGGTCATGGAGAACAGTTATTCAACTTCTGTTAGTTTAGATACATCATATGACTAATGTTTTAACCTTTCAAGTTTTTTCATACAGAGCGGGGACGCACAATCAGCGCTAGAGGGGAAATATAAAATGACTGCACTCTTCAAAAAGTATGTAACCTTCAGTAGATTATTCTTTTCTCTGTTTTAATGACAATGGAAACTGTTGCGTACTTCCTGGTTAATATATACTGTCCATGGTCTAAAAAAAATTTGGAATCTGTTTTTGTGTTAAATGGATGTGTTCAAAATTTGGAGAACACATTACTCACTATTGACCACGTCATGATGATAGTTTATCTTTTATGTGGTGCATGGTGTATTAGAGATACTGCTCTTTGGTGCAGTTCCTCTAACTTCTTTTGCATTTTTCTTTTAGGCATGGTGTTAGTCCATTTAGTCCACTAAAAGGACTCCTAATCCAAGGGCCAATGTTCATGAGCTTTTTCTTTGCTGTGAGTAATGCTTCTTTCTGCCCCTCCTGTTGTTCTATGTTGTACTATCTCTTGAAGAAAAAACTATATTGTATTGTTTACCTTGCTTTTCTGATTGTAGATAAATAACATGGTTGAGAAAGTTCCTTCGTTGAAAGGAGGTGGATTATTTTGGTTTACTGACCTGACAACCCCGGATCCTCTTTACATCCTTCCTGTGTTAACAGGACTGAGCTTCTTGGCTACAGTAGAGGTATGCAGTTTGTCTAGTGCGATTATGGTGTCTGTGTGTACGTCCATTATTGAGCATGGAACTTGGTGTGCCACTGCTTCTTTCTTGTATGCTTAGTGTTATATGATTTAGGGGTCCGTTTTACACCATTTTGCCTACGTAAACATGTAACCTTGTCAAATGGTGCATTCATTTGTAAAACATACAATGGTAAACAAACTCCTTATGACTGCATCCAGTTAACTACTACTCTGCTTTCATGGGACTTTTTTTCTTATGACTATCCAGAATTCTGAATTGCCGATTGTGAATTTGGAACATTGACTGTGCTGGATGCTTTATTTGCCAATACCGCAGTCTAATCTAGTGAATATATTTTGTTATTTCAGCTTAACTTGCAGGAAGGAATGGAGGGCAATCCTATGGCCGGTAAAATGAAGACATTTTCTAGAGGCATGGCTGTTATGACAGTCCCATTCACAATGAATTTTGCCAAGGTATGACAATATTTATATGTGTTTATTCGTTCTTAGTTTGTATACTTAGATGATACATCTGATCTTATGTGACATGATCTGTACTTAATTACATGCATTAATGGGAATGTGTAGCAACCAAGATTGAAGCATTTCACAAATTTCTTGTTACTTCTTAAATGACAAGCATCAAGAATCAGCTTTTACTTCTTAATTGACAATTATTAGCTATCTGTTATGTTTTCTTTGAAGCTATGTCATGCCTTTAGTTTTATCAGTTTTAGACCAATGACCATTATGACCCATGCTTTATATTGGAATCAAACAAAGTGAATGGGCTTAAGAGTTTTACAAGGAATCACTTCACAGAGCGATGGAGATATGCCCATGATTTTTAAGGTGGCCCGAAGGGCTTACGCGCTAAGGTGCCCCTCCTCCGCCTTAGAAAAACGACTGCCTTAGGCGCCTAAAGCATCCGCTTAGCCCCCCCCCCCCCCCCAAGCCCGCGTGATGTAGGGTAGGTCCCGATCTTCACGGATTTGGGTCGGATTCGGCGATGAACACGAAGAACACAATAACACAAAAGGGGAAAAGCAAGTAAAGATAACTAACAAAGCATAATTCGGCCAAAGTCAACCGGTAACAAGTCCCCAAGGGCAGCCCCCGATTCTCCTTCTCCAAACACATCTTGCTCTTAGAATTGTTTCTCTCACCGGTCAATCCTACCGGTCCAATCAAGTCACCACAAGAGGAATGATTGGCAAGTAATCGCAACTACAAGGAGGGGTCTTGAATCCACTAGAGGGATCTTCTCCACAAGGGGAGGTCTTGGTTCATCTCCACAAGGGGAGGCCTTGATTCATCTCCTAAGAGGCAACACCATCATTGGTGGAAAAGGAGCTAAGCTCAACTCAAATCTCATCATAGTCTAACCTTAGAAAGGAAGAGGTGAAGTGCTATTTATAGTCGTAGTACAAAACGGGGTGCATGACACGAGTGGCCGGCCTGGCCGGGCTGGAGGCTGGCCTCTCTGGCAGGCCGACCTAGGCCGGGCTGGAGGCCGGCGGCTTCGGGAGGGAGGCCGGCCTAGGCCGGGGTTGAGGCTGGCTTGGAGGCCGGCTGTCTCTAGCAGGGGGCCGGCCTAGGCCGGGGTGGACGTCGGCATGTCGAGTGCGGTGTAGGGATTTGAGCCATAGACAATCTCGAATGGGCTTCTCTTTGTTGCTCGGTGTAGTGCTCGATTGTAGGCGAACTCGGCATGTGGGATGCACTCTTCCCAATTCTTCAAGTTCGGCTTGATCAACCAACGAAGTAGTGTAGATAGGCTTCGATTGACCACTTCGGTTTGACCATCCGTTTCAGGGTGGTAGGCGGTGGAGAAGAGTTGCTTGATTCCTAGCTTGGCCATCAAAGTCTTCCAAAAGTAGCTCACAAACTTGACGTCTCGATCCGACACAATGGTCTTGGGTACTCCATGAAGACGGACGATTTCCCTGAAAAACAAATTGGCAATATGTGAAGCATCGTCGGTCTTATTGCATGGTATGAAGTGTGCCATCTTAGAGAAACGATCAATGGCGACAAATATGTAATCTTTGTTTGTTTTAGTGCGTGGGAGGCCTAAGACGAAATCCATAGCAATGTCGGACCATGGCTTATGCGGTTTGGGCAAAGGAGTATACAAGCCATGAGAGTTTAGAGTAGACTTAGCTTTGAGGCATGTTGAACATCGTCGAACTAGGCGTTCCACATCACGCTTCATTCTTGGCCAATAGTAGTTTGTGGCGAGCATGGCGTAGGTCTTGTCGCGTCCAAAGTGACCCATGAGTGATCCTCCATGCGATTCCTTCAAAAGGAGCAAACGAAGCGAAGACTCGGGAATGCAAAGTTTGTTAGCCTTAAACAAGAAACCTTTGTGCAAATAGTAATCATCAATTCCTTTGTGCTCCGAACATTGAGCGAAAATATCTCCAAAGAAAGCATCGGTGGCATATAATTCCTTTATCTCATCCAAACCCAACACACTAATGTCAAGACGTGTAAGTAGGTTGGCTTTGCGGGATAGAGCATCCGCAACCACATTGTCTTTACCTTTCTTGTATTTGATTACAAAGGTAAAAGACTCAATAAACTCAACCCACTTAGCATGTCTTTTGTTCAAATTTGTTTGACTTTTCAAATATTTCAAAAATTCATGGTCAGAATGAATGACAAACTCCTTAGGACGAAGGTAGTGTTGCCACACATCCAAAACACGAACCAAAGCAAATAACTCTTTGTCCTAAATGGGGTAATTCAAACGAGCTCCATCTAATTTCTCACTATGGTATGCAATGGGTCTACCATTTTGCATAAGCACTCCTCCAATGCCCGATCCACTTGCATCACATTCAATCTCAAATGTCTTAGAGAAATCCGGAAGGGCAAGGAGTGGTGCTTCGGTTAACAACCGCTTGAGCTCATTGAAAGCAAAATCATGTGCATTGCCCCAAATGAAGGTACATTTTTCTTGGTAAGTTCATGTAGAGGGCAAGCAATCGTGGAAAAGTCATTGATGAATCGGCGATAAAATCCGGCAAAACCAAGAAAACGGCACAACTCTTCAAGTGATATGGGAAACGGCCAAGTCCTAATTATATTGATCTTGGCATCATCAGCTTCAACTCCATCCGAAGAGACAACAAAACCCAAGAAAACAAGCTTGTTGGTGGCAAATGTGGACTTAGAAAGATTTGCATAAAGCTTTTCGTTGCGAAGAACCAACAAAACTTGAGCAACATGAGAAGTGTGCTCTTCCAAAGGTTTGCTATAGATAAGAATGTCATCAAAGTACACCACAACAAATTTCCCAATGAAAGGTCGCCGCACATGATTCATAAGACGCATAAAAGTAGAATGCTTTGGAGAGACCAAATGGCATGACAAGCCATTCATAAAGACCAAGCTTTGTTTTAAATACTGTTTTCCATTCATCACCTTCACACATCCTTATTTGGTGGTATCCACTTTTAAGATCAATTTTGGAAAATATAGCGGAACCACAAAGTTCATCAAGCATATCATCAAGTCGAGGGATAGGTGGCGATACCACGTGATGGCGTTGATGGGCGACAATCCATGCAAAGGCGAAGAGTGTTGTCGTGCTTGGGTACCAAGATGACGGGCACGGCACACGGACTCAAGCTCTCGCGGATGTGTCCCATGGCAAGAGTTCTTGTATTTGCCGCTCAATCTCCTTGTCTCCTCGGGGTTGGTGCGGTAAGGAGCGCGGTTTGGTAGCGGTGCGCGGGAACAAGGTCGATGCGATGCTCGATTCCGCGTAGAGGAGGTAGTCCCGGTGGCACTTCTTGAGGGAAACATCTTCAAAGTCCTTCAAAAGAGACAACAAAGAGGAGGAAGGTTTGTGAAAGTGTTAGTCATAGAAACTTCACCCTTGCATATGAGCACATAGTGGAGGGTGGATGGGTCTCTCTCAATCCCTCATCTCTCTTTTGGTGGCAAATAGTGTAAGTTTTGTGGGAACTCTCTTTGAAGTGTCACTCTCATTTGGCTTGTGGCTCTCACTCACTTTATGGTGGGTCTCTCGCTCACCACTCATCTCACTTAGACGAACGATCTTGTTGTGCCCGGCAATAGTCTTGGCGTTGTCGATGACTTGACTTGGTGTCATGGGACGAAGGACGAAGTCTTGTCGTTGTTCTTGAAGCTATAGTAATTTGTCCTTCCATCATGCATAGCACCCTTATCAATTGCCATGGACGTCCAAGAAGTAAGTGACAAACGGTCATAGGCACAACATCACAATCCACGTATCTTCATAGGCTCCAATCTTGAAGGACACTTGCACCATGTGTTGAATCTTGACGGATCCGGTATCACTCAACCATTGCACATGGTATGGATGTGGGTGCTTCTTGAACTTCAAGTTGAGCTTGTCACAAAGTTCTTTACTCGCTAAGTTGTGGCAACTTCCACCATCTATGATGACCTTGATGGACTTTCCATTGATCCCGCTCTTGTTTGAAACAAGTTGCATCTTTGGTCTTCTTCACTTGAACATTGGTGGTCAAGGTTCTTGCCACAACCAATGAAGGGTTGTTGTCACCATCACAATATATCTCACTTGATTCTTCTTGAGCACTTTGCATTGTGGCGACTTGTTCAAGGCAAGGTACTCCTCTTCACTCATAGACTCATATTCTCCCATGTCATTGACAATCATGACTTTTTGTTTGTACACTCAAAGGATTTGTGTCCTTGTCCTCCACACTTGTAGCATTTCAAGAGTCTTGTACCGGAAGAAGATCCTTGAGGTGTGGTGCTTGAAGAGGCACTTTCTTGAAAGTTGAGGCGCTTGAGGTGTCGATGTAGAGACTCTTGGAGGACCTCTTGTGTTTGCTTGATAGGGAGCTTGAGTGTTGTAGGCGTTGGTGATGAAGGCTTGTTGGCGAAGAATGCTTTGACTTGATGTATTTGAGCTCTTCAAGCACGTGACGCTCGGCCTTTGTTGCTTGATGGACTAGCTCAACCAAGGTGGCATATGGTTGGAACTCCACATCTTCTTGATTGGATAGTTGAGGCCATTCATGAAGCGAGCCATGGATTGCTCCTCGACTCCTCAATATTGGCTCTCATCATGGAATATTCCATCTCCTTATAGTACTCATCAACCGATTTCAACCTTGCTTCAACTCTTGCAACTTCTTGTACAAATCTCTAGTGTAGTGACTTGGCACAAAGCGCTTGTACATTGCTTCTTTCATCTCAACCCAAGTGTTGATTGGTTGTTGGTGGTTGTCTAAGCGTGTATCTTGGAGTTGTTCCCACCACAAGAGGGCATAATCTTCAAACTCCATTGAAGCTAAGGCAACCATCTTGTTGTCGGAGTAGTGCGAACTCGGAAGATCTTGTCAACCTGCCCATGAAAATAAGGCTTCCGGGTCACTTGTTCCATAGAACTTTGGCATATCAAAGCGAAGGTTGCTCAAGTTGTCTTCTTCTTGACGGTTGGGAGGTGGGAATGCACGTCCCATTGTTGTTGGTGACGATCATGTGGATGTTCTTGACGTTGACGAGGCTCATGGCGATGATGATGCTATGGTGTGGAATTGGGTGCTCTTCATGGTTCCCATGTGCACGGTTGTGGTGGCGCGGCCTTGGAGGATGGCGGTGTCGATGGCCTTGTTCACCATAGTCATTCGCACCCGGAACACCATTGTCATATAACCAAAGGGTTCGATGATCTTGATGTTGCGGTGGTGGTGATGGTGTTCTCCCACGGCGTCCACCATTTGGGCGATGGTGCTCTTGATGCACATTGTCATGGTGCGCTCGAGGAGAAGGTGGATTCCACGTCATGGCGATGTCGATCATGTTCGTCGTGCCTTGGTATTTCTTGGCGACCAGGTTTGCGGTTCTTCTTGATGATGACCATGATGCGCTTGCTTGTTGTGTGGACCTTGAGGTGCTTCTTGTACGGCTTGAGCGTGAAAAGAAGAAGCTCGATGTTGCACAAGGTTGTTTGAGCTTCGGTCACATTTGCCATTTGCGTTGAAGTTTGCTTCTTGTGCTTGAAGACGCGCTCATAGCGGCCTAGCCCATCACGGACAAGGTGTCGAAGCCGACGAACTCGTTATGTGTGACATAGCCATTGTCACCTTGGATTCCTCCATTGATATCATCATCCGAGCTTGAGCTTCCGTTTGTACTTCACCTAAACATGATCTCAGAACAAGTGAAATGTGTGGAAATGGAAGAACCAAGAGAAACTATATCCAAAGAATAAAGTGGCTTGAAGAAAGAGAATCCGGTTCACACCCAACACACACCTTAATGGATTAGGAAGGTATGAGTGGCAAAAGAAACAAGCTAACCCGACGAAAAGTGTATTGTTCGAGGTAGAGAAAATCCACAATGACCAAATTACCAAAGAAACACCAAC